>CM076454.1:30799761-31159761 GCA_038419695.1 Scomberomorus guttatus
TTAGGGAAAGATCATGGTTTGGGTTAAAATGATCACTTTGCATGTCAAAGGAGAGTCAGAGCAGTGGGCTTTTGTTTTCGGGATAACGGGCTATCAGTCCAATGGGAGGTTTTTTAAACTATTGGGGTTTTGGAATAATGGGCACGGCACCCAGATAAATACGCTTGGCCAGTTAAAGTGAAATGGCTCGTGATTGTCCTCATAATAGTCCACGGGATGATCCGTCATTGCACTTAGTTTGTTTAGTTTCCTTAAAGTCAGCCTCACACATGCGGATGAATAGCCGGTAAACTGCCCCGGATGTAGTTCCCTATGCAGTTAGCCGTAATGCTGCTACAGGCAGCTAGTTCCTGTGTTTACTTTCATTCAGACTCAGAAAGAAGCAATTCATGTAAAAATCATGTTTGTTTCTAAAGCAGTAGGAGGCTGACGGAGGCTGCCCCAATAACCGTCATTATACACGAGGCCTCGTTCACCCAAATCTCAATCTGAATTTCAGGAATGTCAATAACAGCTGCAGAGAGCAAAGTCAGCAGGACACATAGACAACTGCCACATTTATGGGAAGTATATCAGGTTCAAATGAACCAGAATTTTCCTTTAAGATCTTCATAACAGACAATGACAAAAATAAGACCTAGGTTGTAAAAAATGTACGGCTACAGTTCTGCTGGATCTAGAAACCCTGGTGACGTGCTTTCAGTATATCCATGTCTGTGACGCGTGTGTGTGTGTGTGTGTGTGTGTGATCAGCTTTAGTTCTTGCAGACGCTTGACATCAGTTGGCATTAGCACCACTGTTGCCTGGAAACCTCCAGTCAAACAATTCCAGGAAGTAGCAGGTGATAATGCCAGTGATGGATTCTGGTCCGGTACCTCTCGGGCTCCTCACAGACACTTTTATCAGCATGAAGGACACATAATTAAGTACACAAAACACGTTGCCATTAACTGTTTATTTCATGTTCGCTCCCTCCAGAAGCCAGATAGCAATTCAAAGTCTGCTTATCTCCACTCAGAGCCTACATACTTCATTCTGTATTTTCCTACTACAAATTGTCTGGAGTGATTGTGTGTGTGTGTGTGTGTGTGTGTGTGTGTGTGTGTGTGTGTGTGTGTGTGTGTGGTCACAGGTCTGTTCAACTAATCGTATTGATTTTGTGCGTGGACTCCTGAAGCTAAGCTCAAAACATTAAAGGTAGAGGAGGGATGGCAGAGGGAGGAGAGATAGTGGTGAAGAGGGATTATTGGTGGTCTGTGGAGCTGTATTTGCCTTCTACAGCCTCAATAAAATACTAATCCAGTGTTGTTGTTTTTCTCTACAGAGACCTGATAGTTTATTTGTTAAAATCGAACTAGTGGTTCAGAGGGAATAGTTGGCTCTCATCTTTTGACTTTGATATACTGCAGAGGGATGCAGCATGAATGGAAATGATGTTTTGTATGGTAGGTATGCCTTAATTTTCCTATTAATTTAGAAAGTGAAACCAAAAAGTACTGAAGTGATTTTAAGAGATAGGCTACATGACTTTTCCATCATTTTTAATTTAAGATTTTTATTACAGTGCAATAAAAAAACGGAATATACTTGCAAAATAATTACAAAACGAAAGGCTCAACTTTTAATTCATTTTAGTAATATCAGTATTTTGGTATGAAAACCATCATTTTTGATCAACAAAGTATTGTGTATTACACATAAATGTCTTTTGTATTTTGTGAACCCAAACAGCTGAAAAATTGATTGACAGTTCAGTGAGTTATGACAGCTGTAAGAGCCGATAGACATCTTCAATGCAATGACTAGCAGCACCCAATGTGGCGTCTACGTTAGTGATGAGCCAGCACAGCCAGACTCTAGTTGTTAGAGGTCTGTTAATACTCCATTTTTAGCTCATTGTTTTAAAAAGAATGACGTGAGAACAGGTTTAATATGTTTTAAATGCTTTAAGTTTAGTTAAACTATAACTATATCTTAAATATATTGATCTTTGTGGTTCTAAGTGCAGCCATGCTAGTTTCCAAGTTACACATTTTAGCTTAGATATATGCACAACTACCACCAGCCACAGTTCACTGAATGTATCTAACATTATTCAGCTTATATCACATCACTTCTTGGCTTGTGGAGTCTTTGTTCTTGTGTCTGTGCTGCTGGGTTTATAAAAATGAGTTGTCCAGATTTAAAATTAATTTGATGTCTTGCTCTATATTTTACAATAAAATGTTTTTTTTGTTTGTTTTTACCTTTTTACCAGTGAAAAATGCAGCCCCATGTTTTGGTTGTGGTCGGTCAGTAGTGGACCTGCTGTGGATCACGTTTGTCTTTAATCAACAGGGAGTAAAGTGGTTGATGATATCATAGTTTCAGGTGAATGGGAGACAAATTGGGCCCGATGGTGGTGGAGATGCCCTTCACTTCTCCTCCTCCTCCTCTGTCAGCTCAGACAATCATGCTTCTTGCCGAACACAATCAATACACACACCTTCTTTTGTTCACTTTTCTCTGTCTCTGTTCTCTCTCTTTCCCTCTGGTTGATGTAATCTTCCTCTGATGCTCACTCATCCATCCTCACTCTATTCCAGACTCCTCCAGCAGTCCCAGGAGTGTCCAGGGAAAAAAGTGTTTCTTCCCCTAACTGATAAAACAATTCAAATCAGAGGTTTCACTCCCACCACTATTATCAGCCCAGTTACCACAGATATGGTGAATTTTGCAGGTGCAGATGTTATTTGGTCGACTTTGGACTGAAACACAGTAGTCATCGAGGTACCACAATATACTAAAGTACAAATCTGAACCTTAGTGTTTTTGCTTTATAGGCTTATGGTCACTGTGCTGTATGTGTCACCCAGGTATGTCAAATTCAGCTTTTTCAGGCTATTCTGTTAGGATATTCAGAGATGCCATCATTTTTTTAGTGCTGTACATGCTTTAGGGGACTTTTTTGGGGGCGGAAATTAATGTAAATTGAGATTTTGTAAATGTTTTGTTTTCAATACAGCTCGGAGATCCACAGATCAGTTTTGTCCACTTAAGGTTATATTCCAACAAGATGGTAAGTTCCTCAAAAGTGTTGGAAAAAAACAAAAAATCAGCGTTATTTAACATAAGTCTAGTTCGAATGGAAAGCAACAAGAGAAGAAGAATATGGAGCCACAGATATGTGGAAGGTTTGGACACACTGGTCTGTTTGTTTTGTAGAGAAGATCAGTTTTATTTTTTATCACAGCATGCTCTCAAGACTACAGTATTGATTGTCAGGCAGGGGTCTCCTAATCCTTCCAACCACTCGTTTTGTTACCTGAGTTGACCCAAGGACCTTTTCAGTCCCTCATCTTTGAACTCTCTACTTCTTAAATCACTTCTTAAAACTCACTTTTCAACACACTCACTTTTTATCCTGTTTTGGTCTCATTTGACCCTCATTGTTAACTGTCTCATTCTGTGTTGTTAAGCACTTTATAAATGTTTAGAAAAGTGCTATATAAATAAAGTTATTACCATTATTACCACAGTCATCCCCTGACCTTAGTCACCTGTTTTTTATTGTAACCATGACAACGAAGGTGGCCTAACTTTTAGTCATTTTAACCCAAACAATGTTTTCTTAACCTTAATAAAGTAATTAAATAAACAATGATCTTTCCCTAAACCCTAAAAAGTGTTTTTGTACCTAAACTTAACCAAACCTTAATTGTACCATTTTACCATCATAAAACTTAATTTATTTTTCACCAGTGATTTGTAATTGATTGACAGAGCACAGATAACGATGTCATCCTGATGATTACTGCCAATAGGGACGTCAGATCAAAAACGCTTATATGTGTCTCTCTGGAGTTCACAGACCAAACTCAATGTCATTTAATTTGGAGGACGTTTTTTATTATTATTTCAACAACCTCACCTACAGTTTAACTGATCTTTTAACAGCAGCCATGGGGAAACCGTATCATGGAAGTGCTCAAACTGCATACAGCCGACCAAAGTTCCTGTTCAGAAATCCATTTTATTATCAGCCGGATCGTTAATCATTTGGGCAATTAATTAGGCGTCTGCCCACACACTGAAATTCAGCCTGATTCTGGACTAAATTGGGGGTGATTTAATCCATAAATTGTCTGCTGAGTGTTAGATTAGCTTTACAGTTTCAGCAGAATGATTTTAGTTATTCATAAGGCTGTTTGCTTTGTGATATTACTGACTTTTATTTTTAAAAATCCAGGATTAGACTGATTTAACTGATTTTCAGCTACATTTTATGTTCCTATGTATCAGAAATCTCTGCTGCTGTTTATGCAGCAGATCAGTCCTTTAAAGTAATTAAACAAACAGTAAACAAACAGTAATTCTATTTTTATCATCTGATTTTCACCTTATTTTTTATATTCAAGATAAACTACTGGTTAATTTCCAGATTTGTGTTTAGGTTCTCTTATAGATAAACCCCAACAAGACCAAAATTAACCAGTTAGTATTCAGGATTAGCTGTGAAGGCCATTGTCATGGCTCAAATTAAGGATTAGACAGTGTTCCCCCGAGGGCAGGAAGCCGCACACTGATCAGCCAGAGAATTGATTTTTGTTGCCCAGACGTGGAAGAACGGCCATGAAGCTTATTTATCTGTTCAGAAACCCCACAGGAGAGGAGAGGAAGAAGGAGAGGTGAGAAGAGGAGGCGGAAAAATCAAAAGGCTTGAAAATCGAATGCTGCAATAAGAGAGATCATATATTTAGCTGGTAAGTGTGTGTGTGTGTGTGTGTGTGTGTGTGTGTGTATGTGTTTGAACGCTAAACTTGTATAAACAGCTTGAGATAACGAAATGTAAAGCTTGTAAAGCTCTAAAATCTTCTGCGAGGTTCAAAATCGACAACAGGCTGCATCTGTGGAGAAAATCTCCCTTTAACATTCGTGTGTTTCTCTGAGCATTTTCCTCATCTCACTGTAATTCCCATGGAAAAAGAAGACAGTAAGCTGATGACAAATGCTGCATATAGCTGAGATTGCAGGAGTGAATACAATGCATGTCCAAAAAACCGAAATCCTTTACTTGGAAAGAGATCAAATGCGGAGGGTATTTTCTTTCATACAAGACAAAAAGCTTCCTCTCCCAGCAGTGGGCCGACTATCAGACACACTGACAAAAGAGAGGTTAAGCTATTGTATTAACATGTTTGTGAGATCGAACACTGTGTGTGTGTGTGTGTGTGTGTGTGTGTTGAGGGAGGGAGGATACAGGGTTTCATTCCCTCTCTCACCTTCTCCTGCAGAGAATCTGATCACCTCCGTCTGCAATAATGTTAAAGAATAAGTCTGTCGAGTTACAAGTTATTGTGTGTGTATCCAAAGCCTGATATATCTTATTCCTCTGTGCTGTAGACCTCTGTTGTTGTCCAAAAACTATTAAAAACACGTCAGTGAGCCACACTGCTGCACTGGCTGACCTGCCTCATAGGGCCTAACAACCGGTAATATATATAAATATTCCTATATTGCATTAATGATAAATATATTTCCCAAAATGTTCAATTATTCTTTGAATGTTAGTCATATGGAATGAAATGTAGGTAACACACACACATATACTTGCAGGTGTAATTTTTCCCATCAGCACCTCTGTGGCTTGTGTGTGTGTGAGTTACAGAGTTGTTATGTGACTGCACTCACACCTCACTGTGTTTCTGTATTCAGCTGTGATCATTTAGCAATTAGTCACAAGAACACACATCGGTAATTGTGAGCATGACAAGTAATCGTATGAGTTCATTAGTCACTGTGTGTGTGTGTGTGTGTGTGTGTGTGTGTGTGTGTACTGATGACAAATAGATGACATGGGCTGTAATGTGACATTAAAGAATTTATCTGTGACATTTTCTTTCCACAGTCTGTTTTGTTATCGCTGATAGATTCACTGAAAACTGAAAATCTGACTAAATCTGATCAGCTAAGTTTGTGCTACAAGAGTAAAGTCAGATATCCTGCCAATCAGCTAAACTGTGTTGTTGTATTTTTTCACTTTTTATCAAATAAGTAGATTTGCATAGATGGTGGACTGGATGACGTGGCAGCAAAGATGAAACAGAGTTTGGAAGACGGGAGTTTTATACATGTATTTGAGTATTTGTGTTCAGCGACAAGAGGCAACAGGTTCCAGGCCGTGAAATGGACCACAGTCCCAGGGGAAATTTGAGAAGCAGTGATGGTGACACTCCCACTGAGACCCCCCCCCACACACTCACACACACACACACAGTGAGCCCGGGGATGGCATCTGTTCTTGTGACTGAGAGTGATCTGATTTGACAACAGACATCTGTGCCCTGCAGACTTCCTTCAGCTCACAGATCTGCCACCTTCACTCTTATTTACACACAACACACACACACACAAACACATTGACACACCCACTCCTCCTCTCTCTTGCATCTTCCCCTCATCACTTCTTCTTCCCTTCATTACATTGCAGACATCCCGTCTTTCATCCTCACGTCATTTTCACTTCCCTGTAATTCAAAGTGAAGCAGAAGATCACAGGAAGAAGCTGTGGGCTAAATTGAGACATGACTGTGAAGATGAGTACTGCATAATGTCTATGAGCGCTGTGACATACATGACACACTGTGTCTCTATCACCTGGCCCTGCTCTACAGTCAAGATGATGTTGCACATATGAGGATTCGTGTTGAAAGATGGCAAAAATAACCAAAACTTGTATCTGTTTTCAGTATTCGAGGTTAAACAACAAGAAGACATGATCGGTGGCTTCGCTCACAGAGGCCACGTACATCTGTGTCCAACACAAATTGACACACACATTAGCACTGTTGACGAGTTGCAAGCTGTTTGAGAGCTCCATAATGAAGAACACTTTCATATTAGTGTGATCTGTTAGAGTGTAAACTCCTCCACAAAAGAGACATTCTGCAGTCAGCCGTCAGGCAGAAGTCGACAATGGTGGAAAGAAACATTTACTTTAAGTCCTCCTCCACTCAAAAATATGTTTTTACATGATCCATGTCACATCACTTCACTCTGAATATGAGCATTAACCTTTTGCTTGAAGGTTTAGGGTTCCAAAATGCAGACTGAAGTGTTATAAAAACGTATTTGTTCATCCATCCATTTAGATTTTAAACAGCAGTATGCTTGTTTTGTTGTATGTCATTCTCCATCCCTCTCTTCCCTCCTTTCCTGTCATCTCCATAGTGTCAACATGGTGCTAAACACTGTGCGAAATGCCCTGTGACAGTCGGGGGGGTCCCAGTGCTGTGAGTGGTACTTCTAAAACAGAATAGACATAAATTAGCCACTAGATCCAAGTAGCTACACAAGAACAAGCGCAGTTGCATTTTTTTTATTGGTCTATTTGTTTGTTCTGTGATATAAGGACTGGTTAAGGACTTTTAAATGTTTTCTTTGAGATAAATAAGGGACTTTTATTTTGTATACAGTATGAATTAGCTAATGTTCACATTCACATTTTAAATACGCAGAGCAAATGCATTCAAATGCTGTAAATGCTTTGCAATATATTTTTATTGGTATTATAAAAACGATCAAAGATTTTAATAGTTACATAAAAATAAACCTTATTGTGTAGATAAATAGAAAATAATTAGGCCCATTGTTGAGACCCCCATTTTGAGATTTTCAGGGGGTCCAAAATGTCAATTAAGGGTTCCCAGACCCCCTAAGACCCTCCATATTTCACACACTGGTAATTAACACATAAAAATGACCAGCCACAACGCCAACGTGTTATCCTGCGCACGTATACTCTTTGGTGGAGGGGGTACGACGCCAATGACAGGGGGCCGAATGAAACAGACCGTTACCTTGAATGTGAAAATTGTTGGAAACATTTGGGATAATGTAAGTACACAACTCAACAAAATATATAACATAGGTCTAGTCATTTTTAGACATTTTAATGCAGAATAGTTACATATTATAGCTTTAAATTAAAAAGCATAAAAACCTTAAATCCTAGTTAATTTATCGTCCTCCTCTCTGAACAGGCTTGTGTTTGGATCGCTTTAGATGAAGATGTGGAATCAGCACTTCTGAGTGTGTGAACCTAAATATGACCTGCTCCTCCATGATGATGCTGTGGGTTGTTTGATCCAATAACACAGCGTCTCCCTCTCTCTCTCTCTCTGTCTCTCACAGTAACACATTATGAAAACATGAGCTTTGAAGTGCTCTGGCCTACATGCTTCTTACCTGAGAGGAAAATCTGTTCTTCTCCCTGCAGAGAAATTATTCATGATCACCCAGAGAGAAACAGAAAGAGAATGTGCACAGTCTGTCTGTCTTACTGTCTTGTAGTTAATGTGGGTTTGTGTGTGTTCACACTATACATGTTGAATTCTGTGTTGTTTTTTTAGTCACCCCTAGCAGCATCCAGACTGAAATATATCATCAACTATTGAACAGATTGCCATGACTTTGTGTACAGACATTCATGGTCCCCTTATGATGAATTGTAATAACTTTGGCACCACCATAGGTCAAAGTATGTGTCCAATACTTTGTTTTATGACCAAATACAGTACCTGCAAAACTAATGACTGTCCCAGTGTGTCTAGTGATAATCAAATGTTAGCATGCTAACACGCTAAACTATGATGGTGAACCTATTAAACATTATGCCTGCAAATCATCAGCATGAATACCATTTTCATTTCATATACATACAGCCTCATGTCTCACGTCTTAGTCTTGTTAAGGTGTCCTGTGGAATTTTCTTGTAAACAAACAAACAAAGTCACATATACATCGAGTGTTACTAACCAAAACTCATTGTGTGTATCCTTTACAGCCCTTGTTACGTTCTCCTCCCATCAGGCTGCATTCTGTATGTTTACAATCCATCCAAATCATATGAAGTAGTGGACAGAGCTGCTGGTCACAAATAAAGTCGACTACATCCTCTAGATCATTTCTGAAAAATGTCTGTACCAAATTTCATGGTTATCCATCCTATTGTTGTCATGGCATTTCACTCAAAACCACACGTCAACCTTCTGGTGATGCTAGAGGAAAAGTCAGAGGATCACCAAAGTCATTCAGATACTATCAATGTCTGTACAAAACTCTGTGTGGGTAAATACAAACTTTGACCTGCTCTTGGCACTAGAGGAAAAGTCAGAGGATCACCAAAGTCTTGAAGACTGAATATTTCATTGCAATCCATCCAACAGTTAGCAAAATATTTCATTCTGGACCAGCTGACAATGCCAACTTTAGAACCACACCGCTAGCACGGCTACAAATAAATGATCCTCTGTGATTTTCACAATTTGCACAATAGCATCATTTTATTGTGTGTTACTGAGTCGACCACCACAATGATGCACATTTTTAAACCACATGTAGACATCAAGCTTGATTAAACATGAAAAACAACAACATGCCAACACTGAAAGTTCAATGTACCAACTGGACCTAAAAGGAAGCTGCTTGCTAACTGAAGTGCTTTGGCACATCAGTGTTTTTTGAAAATTGAAAATAAGAAAAGCTGCTGTAAACTCATTATTTTTCAGTCACTTCCCACCCCTCATTATGCACGATTTTCCAGATTTTCGTCAACTTTTTTCTTTCAAGGTGGCAGATCTGATCTCTTTGTCTCTCGCTGCTCACAGATGGTTGATGAGTCTCTGTGAAGTGTGAAGTTGTCTTTCTTTTTTCACTGAAATGTCTGTTAATAAAACTGGTGCAGAGCTGCAGTGACACATCATGTGTTATTCACAAGAAACACTGATATGTGGGTCAAGAAATAACGAGTGAAAGCTGCAACATGTTCAATGTGTAATATTCATCATTTGCTGTGATTTAAAAAATGTTTATCAAAATGTGTTTCAGAAAGGAACAAGAGCAGGAAAACCCGCTTCAGCAGCAGATCAACCAAACACTGCTTTTAATAATCTATGTTCTCCCATGGAAAGTCTTCCCGCCGTGGTTCAGCCTGTGGTCATTAATTAAAAAACATAGCAGAGAGCATCCAATTCAAATCCTCTCATACAGTAGAGCAAAAAAAAGACATGAACATTATCATTTAAAGCAAGACATAATTCTTAGCTTTTGGGGCCTTTTGATGAGGCTGACAGAAAGGAGCTTTATTCTTCCATTCTTCTCTTTTTCCAGTTTGATTTTTGCCTCTCTCTCTCTCTCTCTCTCTCTCTCTCTCTCTCTCGTCTCTTCACTTACCCTCTTGGCAAATTAGAACATGACCCAATTTCTGTCAATTTTTAAGCAGACTTTGGATTTTTTTCTGCGGAGGCTGTCTGTGGGAGTTTGATAACGCTGGCATGCAGCCTCCTGGTGGGTGTGAAAGAGCATGTTTCTCACCCATACTGGATCCATATATATATGTATATATATAGTGTATATATGGAGAACTTACTGCACAGCTTAGTATGTTGCCTCAATGCCTGAAAAATGCAGAATTCACACTTTTACTATTGATAGCCCATTGCATCATTTAGCACTGGAAGGCAGAGAGGCGGGTGAGGGACGAGAAGAAGAAGTCCAGTCTTAAATAATGTTTTTTGAAGTGTGACCCTGCTCTTCTTCGATCAATCCCTTCACACTGAGTCCGACTTTCATCTTTTCTTCCTCGCCCTCCTGCTGTGCCCTCAGCTCGCCTCTCCCCCCCTCACTCCACCCGTTCATCCATCCAGTCCTCCTGCACATCGTCTCCATCACAAGCATCATTACCACGGCTCCACGCTGGGCCTCATATACTCGTCTGTCTTCCCTTTCTTCTGCTTCTTCTTCATGTTCTAGGAGGGAAGAGGGAGTTGAAGTGGAGGAGAAGGCACAAACAAGAGATGGTTAGAGGAAGACAGAGATGGAGAGAGTGTGGAGGATGAGAGGAGTGATGGAGATGTCATGAGGAGAGAGATGTGGAGCTGGAGGGCGGAAGGTGTTTCTCAGCTCTGAGTGACTCGTCTGTCAAGAGCAACGACTGCAGTGCCCTTGGCCGAGATGAGTGGCAACCTCATAGACACACACACATAAGCACACTCACACAGGAGAGTGTAAGCATGTGTACGTCTGTAAATGATCTTGTACACATTGATTCATAGCTGGATACGAGGATGAACTCATGCACACATACAGACACTCAGCAGTCATCCTGACTGCTGAAGCCTGCAATTACCTACTGTCATTTACAGCATAAGGCTGCTGATAGTCAGTATTTAGTACAGTGATGGGGGGTGAGGGAGCACCCCTCCCTCCAAATGCTCTTTGAGAAGACCAGAGTCAAACAGGCTAGGAAAATTACTGCTGACCCCTCGTCGTCCTGTATTCAGAATACAAACTGCTCCCATCAGGTAGACGCTACATGGTTAAATACAGGAAAAGATGCCTGAATCAGTGAATCTCCTAAACTCAGGACATAAGGAGGGTGTGAAATGAGGGGCTGTGTTGCATGTATTTAAATGCACTTTATGTCTGTTACTGCACTATAATTGTATGTACTTTTTATGTGGCAGCCTTTATGTCCAAGACAAATTTCCCTTGGGACAAATAAAGTAATCTTGCATCTTGGATGTTTTTCTCATCATCAACAAATCCCATGTGCAGACCCAAATCAACAATGAATTGATCTACTAATAGCTATTACTTATACTACTGGCACCAAATAACAAGCCCGATATATCTTAGCTCTATTATTGTCCAAAAACTATTAAAAACACATCAGTGAACTGTGTTTCTGCCTGAAATACTAACTAGAGACCAAATGCAGATTTATCCGCCGCTGAAAATAGTCTCCAACAAATTGCTGTTTCCTCCTATTTGAGTAACATTTGCTAAGAACTATAGAGGCCAGCTGTTTTAGGAAATTACTGAGCCTATTTTTAAAAACTGAATCTATATATTTATGAGGTGTTTATTAAGATTTATGTCTTCAGTAGAAACCAATGGGCAATGAAGCCCCTTTTTTTTAAATTACATGTATCTGTGAACCCATGTAGAAAAGGGTGTTATGGGTAACTGTGGGTTACAGAGGAGCCGGCGCACACATCCATCATGCAAGTTGACTGATTTGATTGCTTTATTTCCTGTCAGGAGGGGGAAACGAAAACAAACGTAGTATTACATACAAGTATAAAAGAAACAGCCATGTTCACCTACGAGCAGCCTGGAGAAACATAATTCCAGCCAAAGGAAAATGTAGAGTAACACCAGACTTATCTTTAAGTCTTGTCCAGAGATGTAACTTTCATCACCTCAGTGCAGTTTGGGTTCTGTGTGACAACAAAGTTGAAAAAGTTTTTGTTAACCCAGAAGCCTTTCATGGCTCCCAAGTTTACATAGAGGACAGTTCTTACCTCACAGATCTGCCACCTTTTCATCCTTTCAAGTCTGTTTGTCTCTGGAATACCTGTGTTTTCTCTGCATGTTTTCCAGTGTAAGAAGAGCTTAAATTTCTTTTAACTTTTCTTCTCTGCTTTTTGGGTTCACATGTAGTTCTCCAGACTTTCTCCAGAGTTTCTCACCCTACATTCTGTGATTGTGTGTATTTACATCCAAAAAAAGAATGGGCATCAGCTAAATGTCTTCATTTTCCTCTTGTGAAATAAGTAAAGTAAAAAGTTAAGTTACACACACTAAAAAACACAAAAGCACTTCAAAATTCAAAGATATACCTTGAAAACCACTAATAAACTGCACATAAGTCTCATGATGAGCCAAGTATATTCTGTCAAAGCCATCAGATGCCTGTTAGAAATCAATAAAATACTCTCACTTCCTCAATAATACACATCTGTCTCAGTGTCTTTCAGCACCTACTGTACGTGCCTGTGTATCATTTATATACAGCATTTTCTCTCTTCTCCGTCCTCCTGGGTGCTGTGGAGGAAATGTGGTGCAGCGATGGGAAAAGGACACAGGGAATAATTGCTGATTTTAAAAGGTGACCGCTGAGACTGAAAATGTGAGACCTTTTCACACGGTCCCTAAAGGTTTGATTCATATCTGTGTGAGTGGACAGAGCCTGTCAGCTCTTGCATGTGTCTAACTTTAAGATCAAGTGTCCATCAGAAACCTGCAGAAAGTCAAGCTGTCAGAAAAACTGATTTTATGTTGACAATGATGCATTTTGTTCGATCACTCTGCTGAATATTGAATACATCAGCTTTATGAAACTAATTCAGCACATGGAATATAATTTAAGTAAGCAATTACAGAAGTGAAATGTAGACATGTGGGTTTTGTTAACTAATGATGAGATAAATGGCAGCATGAAAGGTCAAACAATTCAGATTTACAGTCATTACCATGCAGGTCAGTGGATTCCCGTGGGTTTAGACTGAGATTTAATTTAAACTTGACTCATAATCTAAATGCCAAACTCACATTTTACAGACCAATCAGCCGGGTTGGAAATATAACTCATATGAATCATGTCTTTTCTGACATGTGTAAACCGCTTTAGACCCCAAATTCTTCTTAAACCCACATTAGCTGATTTGTGACTTTGAGTTTTGTCCTTGTTGTTCCTGTTTGCTCTGGACTACAATAAAGTTGTGAAGTGTGAGGGGGCCGCTGGCTCCACATGAGTTTTTCCTAAATTTATATTCCCATTTCAAATGTTTCTTTAAACAATATCCTCAATGTAACGATCATATAGTTACATTAGCCATCAGTTTTAATTACTTTAACTTAGCCTTAAGATGCTTTTTGGAAACGAGGCCCAGAGTGGTAGCGAAGATAGAACACTTAGTCGTTGCAGTTCAAAAAACAAAGCACAATGCCAGAGTTGCTAAATAAATCCACAACTGAACCAAAATTGTGACCAAATTGTGAAAAGTGAACTGATTTCAGCTGCAGATGTGTGTTTTCAGTTTTCTAAAGGTTGTAATCTTTAGCATGTGCATGTCATAGAATTTTAAACTCAGTGATTGGATGAAATGCATCTTGGGGATCATAGTTTATGTAAACAGTCTTGTACCTTCAACTTTTTTTATCAAAGAACTACATTCTTTCGCCTTTTGTGCTGATGATTTTACCTGGAGAGTTTCATGCCGATCCAAGCTGTAGAAGAGCTCCAACTGTGAGTCACGTACATTGTCTATGGGAAAAATAAATGGTATTTTTTACTCTCTGAACCAAGGGCGCCTGAAATATCTACCTTATACCTTATGTAGGAATTTACTTCACATCACATCTGTGGTTCATGCTGCGGCAAAAAAGACAGGCTTGGGCATTAAGAGACAGAAACAAACAAACAAACCAACAAAACACAAGAAGAAGAAGTGTGTGAGCTTGACTGTTTGTGGATTCATCCGGAGCCAGCAGAGTGTTTTTATAAAGTGTGACAGGGTGATACTGAAGTGAAATATGGGCTGAAGTCTCTGCTGCTGCTGAACTTGAGCCTCACAGTCAGTTTTCATTAGAACCGTCTGCTCGGCCATCATCAAAGCCACCGGCCCTGAGATGTCCTGTAGCACACAGCCATTCATCACAGCTGACACACACACACACACACACACACACACACACACACACACACACACTGGCACACAACAGATTTAAGGCCCAAACACACTGAAAGCATCTGACGCACGTGTTTTGAAGTACACCTATTGTTGTAAATGGCTGAGCGCGCACCAAGCGTTATGAGGCGCGTCAAACTGCCTTGACACCCCTACTCCGACCTTGTTTTGATTTTGAAGCGTCAAATGAGGACCGAGAGACTAAAGCTGTTTTTTCTGCAGCTGAAAAAGAGAGAGATAGGGCGAGCGACCTGAGAGCATGAGCGAGCGGGAGAGAGAGAGAGAGCTATCATGGTGGTGGTCGAGAGGGAGAGGGAGCGGCGGTAGAGAGAACAAAGCAGCGAATTATTTTCTGATTAACAAATAAATAACCATCATTCATTCGTACTAATGCAGCAGTAACTACAAAGAACAACAGGACAAATCTGTGTTGGTTCTGTGGTGTTCACATTTAAAATCTGATGCCTGCACTGCACCATAGGAGGATCAAATGAGGTGCGTCAATTATAGCTTTCAGTGCTTTTGGGCTTTTACTCTCTCAAACTATCATGGTGGATTGCTGTTACAGGCTCACTCTGTTACCGAAGCCTCCTTTTCTCAATTTACTCAATGGATTAACACAACTTTTTCTACAGACATTCGTGGTTCCCAGACGAAGAATCGAAGGGCTGATATTTCGGATTCAGAGTGAAATGTCTCTGTGACACACTGTAAAGCATATTATTAGTCCCTTTACACCTTGCATTAAAATGTGTCTCGAATCCAGATTGTATTTAGATATGATTTAACCCGATTACATCACTCTGTCCAGCTCAAACAACTGAACGTCACATCCTCCACTTGTTTGCACGGGTCCAAAAAAGCAAAAAAAAGATGGTAGCCATCCGCGAAGCTGCACTTTTGCTTGCTTTTCAAAGTGGGGGAAGAATCCAACACTTGGTCTCGTGTTGACTCCAACCATGAGTGTCTTGAATATCCATAGCTTTCTTGCTGCTTTGCTTTGCTTTGCCTTGCTAGTAGCTTAGCTTGTTAACTGGCCAACGGCTGCTACCTCGCTGGTTTGGAACATTCGTGTGCAATTATGTATTTCCACCCATGTAGTTGTTGTATGTGGATTGACATGCAATGCAATTGTATTTACTCTTATCCCCATTCAAGTTAGCCGGAGGGCTAAACCGGAAGTTAGCCGTCTCAGCCAGCAGAAGTCTCTGTTCCATGGGAGCGTACGGCCCATAGAGCGTGCACAGTATGCTTTCATCTGGGTAATTTCTTTACAGCAGGAAGTGGCTTTTTTGGCTTCATGCGCCACTGAGCAACTTTCATAGGGATGAACAGGACCCCGCCTCCGACGCTGTATGCAGTTCTCTTTATACATCCATGCTGCATACATGTCATATTGGAGTTAGCGTAATTACGAGTTTCCAACTTGTAGCATTCCCGCCAACTAAAGTTGCAATGATTAGTCAATCCACAGAAAATTAATAGCCAACTATTTTGATAATCGATTAATCATTTTCAAGAAAAAACATCCAAATTCTCAGATTCCAGATTCTTAAAAGTGAATATTTTCTGGTTTCTTTGGTCTTCTGTGATAGTAAACTGAATATCTTTGGGTTATCGACTGCTGGTCTGGTAAAAGGAGACATTTGGGGACATCAGTTTGGGAAGCAGTGATCAACATTTTCCACCATTTTTGGACATTTTATAGACCAGACAACTAAACGATTAATTGAGAAAATAATCATAAGATTAATGGACAATAAAAATAATCGTTAGTTGCAGCTCTAATGCCTACTTCTAAGTCATAATTATGACTGGGAAACTCTCTACATCAATCTAACTTGCTTCATAATGCTCATGGTGATTAAACCCAAAATTAAAGAAAGCCAGTACACAGTATTTTCAACCATCAACCAACTGTAATCATAAAACCCACTTGAGTTGTCTGATGACTGCTTGCAAGTCACAGAAATATTTCCCATTTTTACCATCAATCCCATATGACATGAACACAGCATAAGTACAGGCAGTAGTGTGGATGTAGATTTGTTGTCTTGTTTACTTGTTTCTCCATTTTATAGAAGTGCAGTGCTAAATTGCTGAATTACCCCTTTATGTAGACAGAGCCTAAATTGGGATGCTACTATTGAAGTATAACAAATTAGTTTTATTGGCTAAGATTTTGCCTGAGGTCATTAATCTATCTAACCCTAACAACCACACATACAGACACATAGACACTCAAGTTTTTCTCATTTCCTGTTGTATCTGAACTCCCGCCACTGTCTTCATTTCATCATATCACACTATCAACACTGTCACACACACTCACACGTCATTCACTTTTTCTTTCTTTTTCCACACACACACACATGCTGCGCTCCCACAGTTGCCTCTATGACTAAATATTTAATGAAAGTGTCGTAGCAGCTTACTGTATTCAGACGGGATGCCGTTCGCTTTGCGCCGCTGATGGAATATTTATGCCCAATAGAAGAGATGGCTGCTTTAATGACAACTGGCCTTTGAAGTCGTCTCTTGTCCTCAACATGGAGAGAACAGCAGAGAGAGGCGTACAGTGGAGTATGAGAGAGACAGAGCAGAGAGATGCATTAGCAGCCACAGACTGCCCGCTGTTAATTGATTGCTCTCTGCTGAGGCACCTGATGTGCTGTTATTGCAGTGGGATTTCTCACCGTTTCCCCAAAGTGATTTGGAAGTTCAGATGCTGCTGAATCGGTGTGTCGGCCTGCAGTCGGCGGGTCGCTGCAGCCGCAGGTGGTGGAGAGCTGCACCTGTTTGTTCCTGGCAAAGAAAAATATACATCTTGAGCAAATTTGTTACATGTAGTTGATCTTCCTGAATTTGTATGAGGACAGCTACAGCTGAGGACTCTACATGGACACCACATAATTTCATGTACTTTTGATCTGGGGCAGTTTGTTATGGTTTTGGCCTCTTAGTGCCTGTGGAGGGAAATCTTTATGCTACAGCATAGAATAATATTCTACACCCCCAAGACCCCTCTTTGTTTTTCCTTTTTTATTGTGAAATACTGGAAGCTTTTACCTCTCCAGGCCTCAAAAACACTATTCATATGAAAGCATCTTAGAGGGTAACGTCACCTTTATATGCAACCTATAACAAGGGGCTGCGACTAAACATTACTCTGCCTTAAAATGTCAAAAGTCATTTTAGTCAAAAGTGTGCTTCCAATTTTGTGGTGAAGGTCCTCTCTGTGCCCCAGCTCCATAAAGAAATGGTTTTCCCAGTTTGGGGAAAAATCAAAACCAATTTTAAATGATGAGCTAACACATAAGTCATTCAGATTAATTCAAATGCAAACCATGTATCCTAACTCTATAATACACTGTAGAATTGACATTGTTTAGTTAATTCGTAGTGTTTGTCTCACTGAGGGACAAACTAACAGGACTTCAGGACTTCATGAAAACATTAACAATTGCTAAGTGTACTGAGGGAGACAATATGCAAATTTATGAACTCCCCCAATTGGAATATATTACATTGGACACTGGGAATTTTGAGCATCAGTACCTCCTAATGGTTGACAACCAGAGGTCAATTTTCATACAGATACAGAGGTCCACATTTATTACTACTGTTGTCGTTGGGTTAAAATTTCTTCTTTAAAAGTCCTTTAGAGAATATTTTAAAAAGCTTTAATATTGGTTTTCTAATCCTATTTTTTAACAGTGTGACTTAGTTTTTCTTGCAAATAAATAAACTCATAAACTCAAGCGTGGAAGTTTGTTCTTGTCTGTGAGATGTGGTTAAAGTTCCCAGAAGCCAGTCGGTGGGCCTTTTCTGAGTTGAGATGATTTTTTCACACATCCTTTTGAATTGAAATAAATCATTACAGATTGAATATGTAACTTTTTCCCATGTTCAAGCTGTAATTTGACTTTTGAATAAAAGTGACAGCTTCTGGCTGCAGCCAGGTTCCAAAATCTGAAGGAAAAACTTCCCAGAAGAGCGGAGGCTGTATAAATGCCCGTGGTTTTGTAATCACATGTTCAGTTGTCAAATATGGGTGTAATGTTTGCATGTCCACATACTTTTGGCCATGCTGTGTAGTTGCACTGCTCTAAAATATGTAAAGATCTACAGTATATAGAACCAACGATAAACCCACTTCATTTTCTGATTCATACCACAGAAGAGTTAAAAACTACATTTTCTTACTTTATTTGCAGACTTTGCAGAGTTGTTTGAAGTACAGACTAACTGTAGGCAACAAATTTTAAAGCTTTTCAGTAGCTGGAGTCCAAGGAATCAGTGGGAATGTTAAGACAACAAAGCAAGTAGGGAAAAAGAAAAGTCTCTCTGGGATGTGCAATCATCCCCATCATCTCCCCGCTGCTTTCTTCCAAGAGTTAAAAGTAAAATAACAAAAACACACCTCTGCCTCTGCCTCACTGCTTTCCTTGTAACCCAGTTTCTCCGTTGTGTCTTGTGCTATTGAGATATCTGACGGGAAGAAGAAAGAGAATGTGAAATTCTCTTCCCAGATCTCAGCTGGAAATAAACCGCCAGTGAACGAGGAAACACAGTGCTCTCTCTCTCAATCAGGAAATGAATCAAACAGCTTTGAAAAATGTCTTTATGTTTGAATGTCAAACTACTCATGTTCTTTTAGTACAAGTGTATTTGAAGCTGTTTTTGACTGTGATTTTAGGTTGATTTTGGCTAAAGTCATGTCTCAGTGCACAAATCTGTTTTGCTAAAAAAAGGAGTGGAGGTCTTAACGGGCTCATTCGGTTTCTAGTACCTGACCTGGTCCAAATTCTATTCATTTTAAACAGATCTGATGGTCCTGATCTATTAGTCTCAAATCTGTGTGTCAATATGTCTAATTCCCAAATACATGAAACAGCAACAATCACTGCTGCAAAAACACAGCTGCTGTTTAATCCGACACTGCTACAGTCACATTTTGATTTGGTTTTAAACATAATAAATGACATGTTTAGGGTTGGGGAACAATTTTGGTCTGTTGATAAGAAACATGAAATAAACAGTGAAGTCTTGTGTCAAAGCACCTGCTCCTCCTCCTTCTGTGGAGTTTGTGCCTCAATAACAACGTCAAATTATTTAATCTTTTGATCCCAACGAACCAACAAGAGTTATATTTTTTACAGCCGCTGCAGGGTTTTGTCACTGCATTTGCTAAAAACAACTGATGCTGTTGTTTCTCCTCTGATCAGGTGCTGCATCATAATCATCACAGTAGAAAATGTGTCTTTTGATTCAGATGTAGAGTGAGAACTGTGACACACACGAAAAGAAATATACATGTACTTTTTCTCTTTTTGACCATCGTGCTTCTGCCAGTGTTAGTGCTCTCAGGTCGGGTTCAGTTTTCCAGAAGAAAAAGAAAAGCAGCAGCTTATACACATGATATTTTATTATAGATTAGTAGTTATATTATATTACAATATTTTAATATTTAGCACTTTACACTGTACATCTTATATCTCTATATATAGAGCTTGTTTTGTCTAAACACAAAAGAATGTCAAACAATGACTATTTATGGTTTCATTGATGATGAATTTAAAGATGAAAAATAAATAAATAACTACCCTTTTCAGGTAAATTTATGACCCAACAGAAATATAAAGATTATATTGTTCCTGGGTCACAATAACCATATTATAGAATGAGTGTATAAACCAACAGTAACACTGGGTTAAAACTGTCTTGGGTGTGATTGGTGATTTTTATAGGCATGGGTACCAGGTAAAGTTAACCCAGTACTGTTGATGATATATTGACCAGTAATGACCCAGATTGGGTCGATTTTGACCCAGTAATTTTTAGTGTGTACCCATATTTGTATTGTATATAGTACATACACTAACATTTACTTTAGTATTAACATCAGTCACTTTATCACCTCAATAAGGCTTTTGGAGTTTCACTATTGAATTATTATTTACACAAATATTTGCATAATTCTTGTATTTGGTCTAAGGTTTTCTAATTTGTATAAAGCTTTTGAACAGTATTTTCTGTATTTACATTCAGTTCTCTGTGCTGCTGTAACATGTGACTATCCCCTGGGAGACAAATAACATAACTTTTTTATCTTGATTAAAATGTATCAAGTCTAAAAACACATTAGCATTTTGACAGTTAAAAAGGATGAAAGTTGTTAGCCATGTTTTAAAAATGACCCTAATGTATTTCAGCTTTGCGATGTCGTTTGCAGAGCTGAAAACAATTTGAGTGTCATTTTAATTTTTCAAATCATCTCAATTTGGAGCAAAACGTCATTTAATGACGTAAGACCACATTAACATTGAAGGAGAGCTGCTTCATTTCAGAGGAGCAACATTATTTATGACTGAGTGTGCTGAGTTTGTCGCTCAGCTTTCTCACCCAATAATACCATAAATCAGAATTAATTGCTTCGGGTGGAAACATCAATATGTGGCCTCTGATTTCATTTCCGTGTGCTCTAATGCAATTTGAGCGCTTCCTGAGGTGCCATAACTAATGCAAATGGAACAATAAAAACGCAGCGTGCAGAGATTGGGGAAAATATAACAAGTCTTTTATTGCAATAATGTTCCCCACTGATGGCTACAGCAGTGTCAGAAATGTATCGTACGGTCGTTCATGAGTTTACGACGCTGACGTCTTCATGGGGGAAATTTGTGTTTTCAGCTTCTTTCCACTCAATCATTTTTATCCTAACGTCTCTCCTCATGCTCGACTCTTTCTCTCTTTGTCTGCATATTTCATTGTTGTTTTATTGTTTGTGCAGCACTGAGATGTTATTCTGTCTGTATACAAGACGCACACTTTCAATCTGTGTAAAGGTGCATCTGGCTGTTTGTGTGTTTGTGTGTGCAGTCGAATGGTTTGTCATTATGATTGCATTCAACCAAGATTGTTAATCTGCCATCACAATAATGTTATTTACAGACTGGGTGTTATTTAACACATTGTCTGGCTGCCTTTATGTGCAGATACAGTAAAATGTGAAAAAATCAAACCTGCAGATTTGTTGTGATCTCTTCAGGTACGTAACAATGAGAACGGATGCTTTCTTTGTTCAGGATGTTTGCAGCACCTACTGCACAAAGAGAGAGATTAAATGCGAGTGGTTGAATGAGAAATGAGTTAGAGATAAAGATGCAGCAGAGCGCTGTGGTGCGGTGTCAGACTCCGAGCGAGCAGCAGAGGACAAAGAGAGACATAACAGTCAGAGAAATATGAGGACAACCTCGACATCACACCTGTGCTATATTAGCCTCTTTCTCCTCCCCTGGGTTACCTGTGATAAATCTGCTGCATCTCTCCCAAATGACCTCCTACTTATCTACATCCTCTCTGCTGCTACAGATAACTGGAACACATAGAAAGTGAACCTGCTGCTGTCCTCCAATGTTTTCCTCTGGAATAAAACATACTTAGGGTGAGATATGCTGTTAACGTTACCTTCCAAAAGCCGTTTGAATAACCCATACATGATACACCTAAAATAGATACTGTGCTTTATAATGAAAAGTACAAAGATTAATAAATGAATCTACTCTTTAATACATTTAAGTATGAATTCCACCAAAGTCAGGAGCTGAGATGACAGTTACTACTAATACTTGACATGCTTATTTTGAACTTTGTCTGCTTTTAATGCTAAGCTAGGCTAACAACGTCCTGACTCCAGCTCTGTATTTAACACACAGACATGAGACTGATATTAATCTTGTCATCTCACATATTTCCCAAAATGTCGACTTTTTCTTCAACCAAGTAGATTGAAGCATAAATATACGTTCATATAGCTGTGGGGGGAATTAATTACGGGGGACAAAATTAATAACCATTATCCACTTTATTAACATAATGCCGTGTGCATCCGTGTACTCTCTGCATTCGTGTCCATTTTGGAGTATAACTGTTTAGTTTCCAAACCAGAGCAGATGGCAGATCAGAAATTAGTCATTAGTCGTTTGTATACAGTCATACTGTATTGGTTTCTTTAAAAGGCACAAACATATTAAATACTCTGTTGCTTAAGTAAGAGAACTTCTTTAAAATGTTTTAATTGATGTTTTCGATGTTAATGAATAGACAGAATCACTAACAAAGCAGGGTATTGAGGGATAAAATGGCCATCACCAAACATGCAGCACATTTCGAGGTCTTCAGGCTGTATTCATCATTTCAAGTGACAAGAGCACCAATCAAATCAATTTAACAAACATCCTTCAGCTGCTGCCTGAGTTTGATCTTCCAGTTGGATTCTCTACAGGACGCAGCTGTTTCCTGATGAGCTGGTTATCTGTGAGCGGAGTCTGTACATATAGTATTCATGGAAAATATCATAAAAATAGCTTTATATATATCAGTATATAGCTGTATATCAGCACACATTCTCACCAAATTGTCCATATGCAGAACAAGCCCATGTCCTTGTTAGAGAGAGAGATAGTGAGAGCAGAGGGAGGAAACCCTTCAGGTACCTATTCATGCAAAACTTTAAGTTTGAAAGAAAGAGGAAGAGAGAGGAATATATCATACCTGACATACAGAAAGGACTGTCAGAGAGGCATAAAAGAAACAAAAGGTGAAGTGGAGATGTAGCAGGAGAGACGGATAATTTTTTAGTCAAACTCATCCTTATTTGAGTCATATTTAATTGTATTTTAATGCATAACCAGTGAAGCATCACTAAAGAGAGCTGAAAGCAAATTATGATGGAGGCTGAGCTGTGGACCTTCATGTCATCGCCCTTCTTCTGTATATGTGGCATTTCCAGATTTACACCACCCACCCAACCCCCTCCACCCACCACCCACACCCAACCCCCCATCCACACCATACAGAACTGTTTAGATTCAGCTTAAATAAATAAACGGATGGAAATAGCTGCAGCAGATAAAACGCTTTCCCAGCCTGCCATAAAACTGCACTGATTCCTCAGAGACGACAGAAGCCTGCAGGTGTCAGGAGGGAACATTTTTGATCATTTGTTTCTTCAAATGACTAATTCCTGCCAAAGAGGGAAAAAAAGCTTTAAACACGGCTGGCACTGTGGAGGTGCTGGTAACTGCAAGATGAATGTATAGTCAGAAAAAATAAACCACAAGTGTTTGTGGTAATGACTGCACACCACATGATTATAGATCGCATTATGGCAAAAGGCAACACTGTTACTGTTTCAACAGTTAATTAATATTAACACCTGTGAATGTAAAACAGGCTTCGCTTCCGACAAAAAACTAAAATAATGATATGCAAGACATTAACACATCAAGAACATTACATAATACTGTATATACTGTAAATATATAGAGATATCTATATAAGATATCTAAAATAAAATAAACTAAAAGACTAATATTTTATATCTATAATATATTATGAGATTATTTTTATCTATGCATTTACATGTAAGGTTGAGCTTATTTTAACTGCTTTATACTGATAAGAAGAAAAGAAACTATTTGAAGTCACAATGGGAATCATACTAGGTCAGAAACTTTCTGTAACAATTTCAACACAGTTCAAGTCTGAATTACACACAGAGAGATTAAATGTTTGCCTCGTTCACTGTAGATAATTGATCACTCTCACACAACGCATGCAGAATATCACATGAGCACTGTGGCTCTTTCCCCAACAGTCCCGTCTTCTCTGAATAGAGCCATAATGAACATTTACATAACGGATAAACTGAATGACAAAAAGCTGTCAACAATCTTACATATTTCATGTCTGAAAATCGCTTTACAACAATTTCAGGAGTTCCCTGCAGACTCCAAAGGACCTTTTTAGAGTCCTTGGGGCAGATCTGAACACAGCATTCATTCTTAGACCAAAAAAACCACACAGAGACCCTTTAGAGGGGGTGGTCTCTGTCTATTCACAAATGAATTCTGGAGCAGTTTGTTTGTGGTGGGAACATGATCCGACCTAAATCTGACCAACTTAATTAAAATCAACAGTTTCTAGCAGCTAGCCGGTGGATGAATCGAGGTCTGACCTGGACTAACAATGAAGTATGTTGCATTCTTGATCTTTGGGCAGAAAGCAGCTTCTTCAGGACCTTGTTCCTGTGTTTACGTTCTTGCTTCCACCCCAGACACATCTGACCAATGAGAGGAGAGAACATCCTCACCTGACTTTTAGTGGTGAATTTTGGTTTGCTTGATTTTTTTCTGTGTGAAAAGAATCCGAGCCAAGTTTACCAGCTCATCCACTGATTCAGACCGGAGCAAACATCCTTATTCTCCTCAGAAGGCAGAGTCAACGGTCTACTGTATAACAAAACACATGATAATCTTATGAAAAGTAAAATCTAATAAATCCTCTAAAATGTGCTTTAGACCACAGTTTACCGCTGCAGCAGAGAGATGTTTGCTCATTTCCCCTGCGCTTCCTGCACACTGCCACAGGGAATCTGAACATATTGGAAAAAGATGCAGTTAACAGCTCTATCACACATAAAGTTTTAATGAACTTTATGTGGTTTCACCTGTCAGATTAGACCCGCAGGGGAAACTCATACAGTGAGAGATTTACTCACAGTGTCACAGCTAATTCACTGTTGTTTCAAGAGAAGAGTGCTGCTATCAGAAGCAAAGAAAGCTGTGAAATATGGATGCCGTGTACATTACTTTCCACTAATTACATGGTATCCCCACCTCTCCACTCCGAGCCCCCAAACACTTTTCAAGTTGCCTCAAGCCTTTTCCCGTCATTTTGTGTAGAGATAAGGGCATCAGCGTGTCTGCTTTTCTCTAAGTGCATCCCTGTTATCGTTCTGTTCCATATGTGTTTACTCTGCGACGCATGTGGCATGAATGTAAAGTATCCTCCAACATTACTGTAAGATATTCCAGACATTAATGCATTCTTCTCTTATTTACCCTTCTCTCAGAAATAGAAATTAAGGTCAACTGCTCTGACAGGTCTGTGCAAGGAGAGACACAATGAGAGAGTAAGTGTGTGTGTATATACGGTGTGTGTGTCTCTGGAAATGTGGCTTAATGGAAAAGGAAAGGAAGGTGGAGAAGTTGTCATTATCAATTTGAGGGAGATAATGATATTTTGGTTGTGTGTGAAAAACTGTAAGATTCAAAAGGATGTAAGTAGATTTTCTGAAGAGAAGAAGAAGAAAGGGCGGAAAGAAGGAAGGAAGGATGAAAGGAGGGAATGAAGGAAGAGGGGAAAAAGGCAAAGAAAGAAATTAAGTAAAGGAGGAAGAAATGAAGAAGGAAAGAAGGAAGGAAGGACATGTGGAACAAAGGGGCGAAAGAAGGAAGTAACGAAGGAAGGAAGTTAAGAAAGAAGTAATGAAGAAGGGATCTAATGAAGTAAGGAAGTGAGGAATTGATAAGTCATATATTAATTTATATGCATATTGATTTGCGTCTGCAGATGAATGATGGAGTAGCCAGTAGTGGAAGATACCTGGAGGTCACATCACTTTGTGCTCATTAGTTTTGTGTTCTGTTAATGATTTTGTGGTTAATGAACTTTTACAGAAAAGCAAAAATGCTTCTTAGTATTCAGAAAAGCTTTTAAACACACAGCAGCAGCAGCAGCAGCAGCAGCAGCAGCAGCAGCAGCAGCAGCAGCAGCAGCAGCAGCAGCAGCAGCAGCAGCAGCAGCAGCAGCAGCAGCAGCAGCAGCAGCAGCAGCAGCAGCAGCAGCAGCAGCAGCAGCAGCAGCAGCACCCCTCCGGTCATCATGAAGTGTTTAGTCTTGTATTATATTTGTGTGTGTGTGTGTGTGTGTGTGTGTGTGTGTGTGTGTGAAGCAGAGAGGACCGGGGCGAGCAGCAGCCGATGAAAGAACAGCAGGGAGTCAAAGAATAAGATCAGATAAAGATAAGAAGAGCTTTTGTGGCGTGTGTGTGTGTGTGTGTTTGTTTGTGTGTGTGTGTGTGTGTGTGTGTGTGTGTTCGTTTGTGTGTGTGTGTGTGTGCGTGTGTGTGTATGATGACACTTTGTTTCAGACACCAATGATGAGAATCTCTGTAATTGCTCTTAATGAGCACGAGGGGCAGAGTGTTCTCTTTGTGTGTGTGTCAAAGATCATGTTGTGTTGAGAGAAAATGTCTTCTTCCCCCCTCACATTTATCTCTGTAACATTTACACTACATGGCCGAACATTACACTCATGCAAGGATGTAATTTCCACCGGGGATGGGGAGGATACTTTAGTCCACTTCACTTTTACACTTTCAGTTTGATTCATTTACTAAAATATCTCTACACAGTTTCCTCTCAGATCAGATGAAGATAAAAAGTTATTTTTACGCCCTGGTTTTCACCTTTCAGGCAGCTTACACGCTGACTCATCCTCTTGGTGGAAGATATTGGAGCTCTATAGGCTGCAACTAACGATTATTTTCATTATAAATGAATCTAGTGATTATTTCCTCAGTTAATCCATTAGTCGTTTGGTCTATAAAATGTGATGACGTCCTCAAATGTTTTCTTTTGCCAACAACCCAAAGATATTAAGTTTAGCATCACAAAACACTAAAGAAACCAGAAAACATTCACATCTGAGAGTCTGGACATTTTTTTTTTAAATACGAAAAACGATTCATCAAATATCAAAATAGTGGTCAATTAATTTTCTGTCAATCGACTATTTGATTAATCGTTGCAGCTCTAGAGCTGTGTGATACCTGTGAGGAATCCTGTAGACACTACTCAGGGCTGAAAATCCACTTTCCACCTCCTCTGCATTTTTGGGTAAAAGATGATCGTTTAAAATGTTTTTATTTATAGATAATTTTATATATATAAGATGCTACAACTGATCATCAATCAAAGATGATACAATAAGTAAAGACTGAGTTTAAAGGTTCATTGTTGACATTTAAAACAGTAGTATGACTTTTTTGTCAAACCTTGTTATATAACACATCATTAAGTATATCAGGTTTTCATCAAGGAAATTATAGGTGATTTTAGGATTCGTCTATTATAATGGTGGTATTTTTTTATACAACTGTCCACTTTGTAGTGTATAATTAGTGAAATTATTTTGGTTTAGTGTAACATTTTTCTACAGGTTTTTACTTTCCTTTTCATACACATCAGATCAAAGAAGAAAAATGTGGCTTTTTGTGGTTCTTCAAAACAAAAAGTATAACATTTCCTCAGAGATCAGGCTACTGAGAGTACTGTTCCTGTTTCTTAATGACTGTGTTTGTCTTCCCATCTTCCATCTCTCTCATGTAGTGGTATCTATACCTGTTATTACAGGCTGCTGTACTGTATATATACATAAACAGCCACTGAGCAGGTTATATTCTGGAGATTCAGCCTTTGGTTTCTGATTAAATCTCATTTGGCTTTGATGTTTTATTTTTTCTTTTCTGAGCTTGATGTTACTCAGGATCTGATGTGTGGGAAAATTAAATAAAAATATATTACGTAAAAACAAAAGAATATCTACACTACAGTGACATCTGGACTCATATTTGTAAGGCAGTGTTCATGTTGTAACGGAGACGAGAGAGCAGCCAAGCCAGGTCAAGTTTAACATTACTAAATATGGATCCCTAAGACAAAAATACATATTCATACGCATATGAAGGACCACATTTTTATAATTCTGAGTCTGCTTGGTGTCCAAGGGATGAGGAACATGAAGTTTCCTATGTTTTTAGGGCATAAGGGTACCTCGTACTCATAAAAGATGCATCTGCAAATTGAACCATACAAATGAGAGGTGACAGCATAAAATAAACTTGAAGTGAAGTGGAAGCAGAAGCCTGGTAGGTTTGTATTTCAGCCACATTATCCAAATAGGTTTATAGCGGCAAAGTTTCTCCTGTTTGTTTAAGAAGAAGGTAACACAGACAGTCGGAGGACTTTCAGACAACTCTGTCCTGTTTATCCTTCATCCCTCTGATTCATCCGTCCCTCCTGTCTCTCCTGCTATCCTTCACTTTAGCAAAAGTAAAAACACAGCGTATATAGTGCATAATCTACATGTTTATCCAATTAAGACAAGACATATATGTTGCATCCTAATCTGACACTTTAAAAGACACCCAATGTGTCAGCTGATCCTTGCTCATTTGTAAAATCAGGAGATATGAAGTGATATTTATCAGGTGTTCAGATGGTCACGGCTCACTGGTAAATCCATCACATGGTAAATAAAGTCATCTGTTAGCAGCCTGGACATGTTGCTCATCGCACTTCTCACACCTCCTGAATGTGTCAGTGACTAATCATACGGACATTTTTCTTCTTAAACAGACCCCATTTTCTACTTTCACTGTTTAGATTTCAAAATTCATCATGATGAAGTTTCAGGAGCAGCAGGAAATACACTACACATAATTAATGAACATGAAATAAACAGTATCTTCTATCCTCTGTTCTTCCTTTACCCCATTGGAAGAATTATATCATTTTGGTACATCTGACAGAAATCCCACAGTTTTAGTAAGAGAAGCACTGAGCTGATAAAAATGTTGAAGCAGGTTTTATCTTGTAGACCTGCAGTTACGACTCAGTGCTAAAAAAAAATATACAACCTCCTTTTCATCTATTTTTTTAATCTCCTGATAAAAGCAGGGTTAACGCTAACCTGGTCTATATCAATGGAATGAAATGTGATTTTAATCCAGGTTTGTGCATAAATAATAATAAAGCATTTCACGTTATTTTTAGACCACCATCATTACAGAAAGCAGTTTCCATCTTAATCATCATGTGTCATTTATTAGGTTGATAATAAACATTGCGCTCAACCAAAAACAAAAAGGGGGAGTGAGGCGCATCCAACCAAATTTCAAAGCTTGTTCTTTTTTTAAACCACTTTTTAATTTTTCTTTAAAAAAATAAGTTAGTAAATAATTAGTAAATAAGTTTTTTATTTGTAGCTGAGTGAAAAAAAACTATTACAAAGTGCTTCATACAGACAACAAACTGAAACCAACAACAAATTTTAAAAAAATGAAAACTGTGTAGGAAATAAAAAGGTCTATTTCATTAAAGATACAACAAAGCAACAAAATTCGAGTTTAATTTCTCTGTTTTTGTCTTCTGAAGTAGATTCTCGAAACACAGAATTTGACTGTATGACTTTTCTTTAACCCTTTAAAGAGCCGGTCATCACACACTCATGGTGTGCAACCAAACATGGTTCAAAACCACACACCTTTATTTTATATTCTAGCAGAGATGATGTATATATATATATATATATATATATATATATATATATATATATATATATATATATATATATATATAATATTTCCAATTGATGAAATAGTGCAATAGCAATAAAAACATCCAGTTTGGGTTTCAGTGTCTGATACTTCAGATGGTGAGAAATAAAGTGATGTTAACAGGCTACTTAAGGAGAAACACGTTCAGGGGTTTAAGAAGCTGAGTAGGATTCTTCTTCTCTTGGACTGATTGTTGTTCTGATCTCTTGTTGCTCAATATTACTTGTTTTGTATCATCGGGTATTTCATATTTTCAGGTGTCTATTGTATTCTATAGATCTTGAGATGCATTGCTTGTCTAATTTTGTGAGTTACTGACGTGTTATTGTCTCAGGTGTTTGTAAATTGATTAATTTGTCGATTGGTTGTTGCAGCTCATGGCTCAAGTAGAAAGTGTAAGAGTAAGAGAGTAAGTGAATTAAAATTAAGACAATTCAAGTAGAATAAAGTCTTCCTCTCCTTCCAGCTTCTGTATCTTCTCCACTCCCCTAATCCCTCCATCCTCCTCTCATCCTCTTCATCCTCTCATCACCTCCTTCCTGTTCTCCCCCCATCTGATCCCCTCTCCGCTCCTCCACCCTTTCCTCTTCAGATTTTCTCATCTGTGGGGAATCAGGAGAGGATCACCCTCTGTGCGAGTCCTTCACGCTGCTGTTTGGGATCTGATGAGCGATGAGGTGGATGTTAAAGTGAAGGCAGGATGGAGGAAAATTGTGATGCTGTTGGGAATCTGTGCCAATTTCCAGCAGCACTTGCCACTCGTTTTTCCACTTCAACGCTCCTCAAATGGTTGATGTTCTCCAGAGGCGAGGGCTTCTTCTTCAAAATTGAGATCCAGTGTCGTCGACCAGGTGTGAAGAGAGCTTCACGCCTCTGGGAACACAGCTAAGCTGCTGCATATTTAAATGAAATATCAAACATGTATATCCATATGTGGGGAAAATCAGTTTGAGGAAGTGTGAAGTTTCTTCGTCCTGTGCTTCCCGATACTTCAATCATGTTCTCAAAGTAGGTCACCTGGAAGCAGCAGTGATATGAAGAGACGTTTACCTGCCAGTCTAATCTCATGTCACAGAGACATAAATCACATGAAGAGGAGGGTTGGCACGATGAGCGTCGATGTCCCCGCTCCCAGGAGTTCGGCTTTGAGTGGATGTCTGTTTTTCTTTCAGTCATTCTGCTATTCTATATAAGGAAACTCCACCAAGTTAATCCATAAACAAGGCCCTGCATAACATGTATCTGTTACACAGAGCGTGACGTGACAGTGAACTGGAAGGAAACCAAAGACACATATAATATTAGTTATAAGTGTGCTCATTTGCCTTCTTTCAGGAGTCTGTGCATTAAAGGATATGGTTGGCAATATTCTATAATTTTGTTATTATCAACGAATCCCACGAAAGGACCAAAACCAGCAATTAATTCATCTACTAACAAGTATTCTGCGTGTATCCAAAGCTTGATATATGTTATGTCTCTGTCCAAAAACTATTAAAAAAAACACGTCAATAAGCCACACTGTTATACGCAGTTTTTGGGGGAAATTAAAGATTATTACCAACCTTTCAGGTGCATTCGCTTTTAGTTTGAGCTATAAATAAAGTGCTTTAGATAATCTGGATAAACAGTTGGCTTGTGTACAACCTGTTTGATCATCTGACAGCAGTGTCACCGTGTTCCCAGATCTCAGCAATTACTTTGATAACTGATGGAAATGATGGGAAAACTGCAAAAATAGGACAAGGGTTGTAATAACCAGATTATCCTTCAATGATGTGTGCGTGAGAGTGTGTAAAACATGCCTGCGTGCATGTGTGTGGGTGTTGCTGTAAGTAAACCTGTGCTATAGTTGGACACTCTGGCCTGCTCTCATATAGCCTACAGCTAAATTTACACACAATCCTACAGATTAAACTCTGTAATCCTCCTGCTGCTCATCTCAAATTCTGACCAAACTTGGCCTGAGGTTTGTCACTAAACCAGGTGTTTCTGCAAATTTACATCCTCCCTGCTCCTTCCTCTGACTCTCTGCAAATTCAAAATGCATGTTAGCTTGCGATAAGGAAAACAAATGTTCCCTGCAGTAATATGGGGAGTAATTGAATTGACAACATAGCAAGGTCTTATCTGGCGGGTTTCTCCAGGCGTAGCAGAGGAGCGACGTGCCGAGCGAGCTCATGATGGAGGAAACACCCCTGGGCCACCAATGAGTTCTTGACCCCTGCTGCTCACTGGAGCACATCCTAACACACAGCATGGAGAAGGGTTATATAAATGAGGTGAGTGTGTGTGTGTGTGTGTGGGGGGGGGGGGGGATCCGCAGGGCATTGATGTGTCTGTGAAGGCATCTCGTTATAGCTGCCAAACGCGTGTTGCTGCCAGGTTACAGCGTGCGCCCACACACGCTGATGAGGACATGCTTCCACGTGGAGACGGGACCAAATCGAGGGTCACGATTGGGTGGCAAAGGCCACTCACAACTGCAGCTGCCACACACACACATACACACACACACACACACACACACATAGTGAAGCAGTGTGTGTGTGAACTTTGACCCTGTCAGATTGCCATGGCAATGATAGTTTGATCCGGCCGCTGTGCTTCACTTGTGACCAAGCTAATTACTGTGATTGGCGTACAAAACAGATGTGTTCTTCATTATATCTGAGCGAGAGGCTGCTGTGAGTAATGAATAAATATTGAGTAGAGTGATCTGAAACTGTAAACAGTGTATGAGAGCAATTCAGTTTCCGGTGGTGTGCCTACTGACCTGTAGAGTGCCCACAGGTCAGTAGGCACTCTACGAGCTTCAATAGACACTTTTCACAGCTGACACTTTTACCTTTCAACACAGCAAAAGCACCAGTGTAAATAACAGCGATTACAACAGCTCCATTCAATTAATTGTCCCAGCAAACTCTGTCCTTCAGTGAGTGTTAATGCTATTAATCCCACCAGAGCTTGCCTGGCGTGAAAAGGGCCAGTTAGGTAAATGAATGGTATTGATGACTTTTTATTTTACAGCGATTAACAATCATGTTCCACAGGAAAAAAAAAAATCATATCTGCAAACCGCATACTATAGTACAGGAAAAACATGTTTTACACAGAAAAAAACATACTTTCACACTCACTAAACACTTAATTAGGAACACCTGTGTAATTTAATGCAATCCAATCTAACAGCTCTGCCATAAATTCTGCTTTTATGAAGCTTCTACATTTTCAGCTGTTGACATTGTCAGAAAGGTGATAATTCTACTTTATGTTTATTATTGAGGTGGTAGTGGGCGGTGGTGTACTGGAGTGCATTATATTGAAAATTGATCCTAATACTTTGTCCGCCCCATTAACATACTTCTGTGGATTGGTAATGGATTGCATTATTGCCCCCTGGGTGGACAAAATATTAGGAACACTTTTTTTTATATATTGCACTTATATAGCTAGAACAAATATATTGTACAATATAGTACACTACAACCACCCACTATGACCTCAGTAATATACATAAAGCAGAATTATCACCTTTCTGACAATGTCAATGAAAACTGAAAATGTAGAAGCTTCATAAAAGTAGGATTTATGGCAGAGCTGTTGTACTGGATCACATTAGATGGCACAGCTGTTCCTGATAAAGTGCTCGGTGAGTGTAGCTAACAAGCTAGCTAACATTTTCTCTCAGTGACCACACATTGTCAAAATACTCACACAGAGCAAAAGTGTCCATTTCAGTGTTTTAATAATTTCAATATCTTCCATTAGAAAGTCATCATTTGCAGTTATAATAAAAAGGACAATAATACAAAACAAACATTTCATTTTCTACTTTTTTTAACTCACATACATGACAAAGCTGATCCTGTTCTTCAGGACCATCATAACATCCTGTTTCCAGATGTAATGCTAAGATACCACAACATTGTTTTTAGCTATAGGACCTTATTTTTAAAGTTGACTTGACTGACTTTACAGGATGCAGAAACATTCACTTCCATTCATTCTAGTTTAGTTACATCACACATTTTCCTATAATAAAACATAGGATTTCATTTTGCATTATAAGTTATTTTAACATCTTAACACAGTTTCCTAAAAATATGTTAGATGAGTTCATGTATTCATTCTTCCTCTCTTCTGTCATCTCTCCCTTCATCCACCCTCGGTGTGCAGTCTGGGGCTGGAGAGATTAATATAACACTAGTTAATACTCAAACACTACTAATTATGTTGCTAATGTTTTTCTACCTAATGCAGCTGCAAGTTTCTCAGTAACATCAAATGCAGCTGTTTTTTGCTTTCTGCACCTAAATGATGCAGGTTTGTTGGGACATATTAAATGTAAGTCCTTGATTTTGTAATTGTGCCAAGGCTCACAAATCCCAAAATGTCCTCCCAGCTCCATGTGAATATTTTTTCTTAACACATTACCCAATTAAGTTTCAGACCCTGATTTATATTTATTTAAAGGCAGAAAGACCTGCAGCGATTATTGATAGTTTTAAAAGACAAAATATCGGTAATGTCATAACAGTGGAAATAGTCCTGCAGCAGAAATGTTAACCTGACACTCACCCCCCCCCCCCCTTCATCAGGATGGCATTTTCATGTTCTTCATGACTCCCAACCAGTGTTGTCATGGTGCCAGCACGCCTTCATTTAACAACGAGACAAGACACAGAGGACGAGGCAGGTTTACATAACAGCAGCTCTGCTCAGGAGAGAGCACAGAGGGAAATTTAGGAATAAAATGAAACTTACATGCAGTAAAGGGCTGATGCTCTTTAATTCACTTTACTGTTTATTTAAGTTTATTTAAGGAGTCACAATTAAAACAATTTGCACCAAAGTTGGCTTTAAGCTTTATTAGCATAGACTGACACTTAACTTATAAAAATAAATGAATATTAATGTTATGTTTGTTAATAAAATACTTAATGATAATATTAGTTTTATTTAGAAACTGTTGGTGAATAACCTCAACCCAATCTGAACGTAGATTCGACGTGAGGCAAAGTCGTCTTTTCACCTACATGGTGCTGGTGGTGTACTGGAGTGCATTATATTGAAAATTGATCCTAATACTTTGTCCACCCCATTAACATACTTCTGTTGATTGGTAATGGATTGCATTATTGCCCCCTGGGTGGACAAAATATTAGGAACACTTTTTTAATATATTGCATCGTTTCAACTTTCACTTTTCAAAAAAAATCTGAACGTAGATTCGACGTGAGGCAAAGTCGTCTTTTCACCCACATGGAGCTGGTTGGGTCTGAACACACCTGAATCTGTTATTTCCCTCCAGTCTGTCCTCTTTCTTCTCATCTCTATACGTCTATGAAACATAAATTCCCATCACACGCATGAATTTTCCACTCAAGCTTTCAACTTCATTCGACTTCAGTCTGTTGGCATCTTACATTGACTTTATATGCAATTGCTTAACTCACTTTATATGTTCCCTGAAAGTCGAGAGCCAGAGCTTCAGCCTGCTCTCAACATGCTGTTTGTAATGTTACCTGTACTTCCTCCTCATGATGACGTCAGGTTGTCTGCACCTGCCAACAAATGTTTGTCTGTTATGTAGTCTTTGTTGCTAAGTTGTTCCATGGGTTGTTCACGTTTTCCACTCACATATGTCAGATCGGATTCAGACTCACACACGTACAGTCTGCTGAAGGCCAGCCTCCAGAAGCCGGCCAATCAGAACAGAGCGGGCTCATCTGAAGGGGGGGCCTTAAAGAGACAGGAGCTGAAACGGCCTGTTTCATACAGAGGCTGAACTGAGGGGCTGCATAAAGGGGCAGTATAAGATAAAAAAATATTCTTTTTGAACTGTAAATCACGCAAAGATATTCCAGTTGAGCCCCAGAATATAAATATAGAGCTGGAAATGTGCAGAATATGTCCCCTATCACAGAATCTAACCAAAGCCACAAAACAAACCCCTACATAATATTCATCTTATATGATTCTGAATAAATTGTGTGGATTTTCCAAAATGTTATAATATTGCACAAATACACAAGTATGAAAACAGACAGTCATCCACCATGATGGGGGACAAACACTGATCAGTCTACCATGACGTGTACTCTGTCCTGCCAGCCTACAGCAAACATTCAGTCATGCCTCCGTGGGAACACTGCAGTGTGTACACAGACTATTTGCATGTGTGAGTAATTGCACACTCCCATTGTGATAGAGGATGATGATGCCTGTATTATCTGACACATTTAATCTGGGACAACTAGCCTCCGTCTCCTCTGGGAAGTCACACTTTTTCCTTATAAAGACCGTCTTCCCTCTGATTGGCCCGTGGCCAGGGGCACCACTAGGGATTTTGGGCCCCATGAAAAGATATCACATTATTGTAAATAAAATTCTATTAATGATGATAAGTTAATAATTTAATACTGAAAAAATACCTAATGTTCTAGTATTTTTTAGGGCTATAGACAAAGACAAAGATAAGACAAAGAAGGAGATGAGAGCTCGAGAGCCACAAAGAAGATAATCATCCCCGTCTGACACTGAGACACTAGCATGACTAAACGCCTGTATTATCCTGATTATATCTCCTCTATTGCTCAGCGAGTGCCATATTGATTTCTGTCGCTTTACATTTACATACATGGCAGCTTGTCAGATTAAACGTCACGACTAAGTGAAGCAGACTAACAACAGAGATTTAACTGTGCACCAAAACGAGAGAATGAGGGGTGGATAAAAGCTGTCGTGTCATGTTGAATGACCTGATGCTTTTCCTTAGGTTAGAAAAGATTAGATTTAACCCCTAAACTTTTGGACCTAATCTTTATGGTCTGGGGTCTCTTACTTAAACATTCCTCAGTAATAAAAATACAATGTAGCGCTTCAGACACTACACTCTATTGGTATCACTTTAAGAGTACTGGTATTGGTACTGGTATCAAACATTTTTAAATGATACCCAGCCCCAATTGTGTAACCAAGTCCTTAAACTTGGGCATAAAAGGTGTGATGACCAGGCAGAGAGACATTAATGAGTTTTATGATTCATTAGTTCTTCACAGCATTCATTGTTAAAAATGTTGCTGCTGGAGTCTTGATATCATGACTTCAGCTGGTTCAGCTTTGTGGTTCTTATCTCTGTGTTTCTGGGATAGTTTTGTTTAAAACAGGCAGTTTGGTGTCCTAATGGCGTTCCCACTCTTCATTATGGCCATTGTTTCATTGCAAAATTAAACACAATGGTCTTGTACTTCCCACAGGCAAAATGCCAGTCATGCTTAAATGCATGTTTTTCACTTTCAACCTTTCTTTTTTGTATCGGCTAGTTTTGAACAAGACGTTTACCAAAACTCCTCAATCCACCGTGCCTACTGGTGCTAACTGTGGCGACTAGCAGGCGGCTGAATGATGACAGCTGAGGTGACGTGATAGTGATGTGTCACTCAAAAGCGGTGCGGGTCAGGTTGCGAATTGTGGTCTCAATCCTGACCAGAGTCCGCCTATTGAGTACATATGATATACAGTATAGGGATGAAAGTTTAACTGGGAGAGTCTGACTACTAAAGTTAACTACTGACACCTTCTCGTTCACTATGATCTGCAATTGAACGACTCCTCCTACCCTCACTGGGAGGCAGGAAACTTCAATCCAAACTATTCTGCTGTGTGGTTCCTCGGTCAGCAGAGACCCTCAGTCTTCAAACATCACTGACAACATACCTCAGAGAGCGCTTACTTACCTAATATGCCTCTCTAGATGCTTCTCTTTCTCGCTCTAAAAAATAGAAAAATGTGGTTTGCTGTGCACTTACTGTACCTCTTGGACCTCATTTGTACATTGCTTTGGACAAATGAATAAATCTAAATGTCTAGTAGAAGAGTCACCACTCTCTAGGGCTTGTTGAAATACAACAACACACTTGCACAGAGAGTATGCTTACAGAACAACATTAATTTAAGACATTAGCATTAATAAGGAACAGCTCATATAATCTGCTGCAGACAGCATCTGTCAAAACCTGTGAAAGTGACGGTCACTGCTGGCTAAAAATGAGAAGCCTGCTACCCTAATATCTTGTTCATTAGTCTAAAAAAGAACAGTAAGATGAGATAAAAGTAATAAGGTAATAAAATATTCCTCAAAGCTTAGCAGATCCGCATGCTTTAGCAACCTAGAACCAGATCCAAACCAGAACCATCCATCAGAAACATCAGAAACATCAGAAACAGTGTTAAAATCTGGGAAATTTGTTCACTGTTTCTCCAGAGTCAGGACAGAAGACGGTTATCAGTTTCATCTCAGTGAGTCCAGTAGCCTGCAGAGATACTATAGGATGTGTTTAGCGTAGCTTAGCACAAAGACTGGAAGCAGATGGGAACTGCTAGCCTTGCTCAGTCACAAGTGAAAAAATAAACCTAAAGCTGTTTGATTTACTCGTTATATATTGTTTATTGAACAGGTAAATAGGAATATAAAAATTAGAAATTGTTGTTTTAGCAGCACTATTTACATTTAGTTGTTTAACTACAAGACTTTAAGAGTACTTCTGTTTAAGTATCTCACTTACCCGTGGAGTATTTCTCGAGTGCTTGCTAAATATCAGGTATAAAGAGACCTCAGGCAAGCTTCAGATGAATCCTCTGAGGTTTTTGCTTTTGCCTCTTTGCACACGGTTGCCTGATATTAATTTATGCTGTGGGTTTAATTAGTTTATTTCTATTCTGGGGACATATACGTTCCTAATAACACCAGGAGAGTTAAAGCATGTGTGCCCTGTTTGAAGATGTATGAGAGGAAAAAGAAACATCTTCATTTGTATTCAGCTCATTCAGATTATGTTTATATAGAAGATATTCAAATATGTAGACACAGGAAAGATGATTTCAGACACACATTGGCATTTAGAAAAATATATTAAGCCAAAAAGCCCTACATGTACTGAGGTTCATTGATTTGTAGTTATATGATTAATTGTAACTTTGTATGCAGCTATGGGAATATGCTCTACTAAAGATTGTTAACACTTTTGTTATTTATTTTTATGATTTAATGCATCTTTCAATAAAGAAATTTGACTTTAATCTAATGAGGAGTTCATAGGCAGCTCAGTTTTACTTAGAGCTGTAAATGCAGCCATGAGTCCAATGTGCTGGTTTAACTGGTCACCTCAGCTAGAACTCCCCTCTCTCCCATATCTTTAAATTGCTTCTTATATAATACATTTTTATACTTTTTAAAGTACCTTTTTATGTTACATCTGGTTTTATTGTTCCACAGCTATTGTCTCTTACTTTTTATTAAAATCTTAAATCATGTTCATTTTTGTGCTTTTTCATCTAATTGTTGTTCTTCTTGCATGTGTTTGTGTTCATCTTTTGTTTTATAGTCTCAAAAGGATCAAATATAGATTAGATAGTCTGTGTAAAACACTTTGTGTTTTTTAACCAGCTTTTGATTTGATTTCTCATAACATGAAGTGACATAAAGACACATTCAACTACAGTGAGTCCGGGGCACCCTGGTGACCTAACGGAATGGAATATAATATTCATAAGTATGTTTAAATTAGTGTATAATCACCTTAAAATAAGAATTGTTGTGTTTTCGTTACCTTAGAATGAGCCTTTATATCTACAGAGGGAGCGGGTCCCCTTTTCTGGAGGCCGCCATGTTTGTCCCCCCACTTCTGCCACAAAGTCCTCCTCCAAGTCCATGTCTTATTTTTGTTGTCCTTTTCGATGTCTTTACTTTGACAATGAAAACATTTTGTTGCTGCTTGGTACCGCGCCGCCATATTCAAACCAACATAATGACATAAATCATGTTTTTACAAAGAGTGTTGAAGCCCAGCGAGATGATGTCGTCATGTCCGCCCCCGCATCACGGGCAGCTTACCGGTACTCTCCTACATCATGTTTACTGTGGGGTTTTTGTTTGTTTGTTTGTTTGTTTTTAACCTCATGTCTAGTGAGGCCCGGGCCCAGGTAAGCCCATGCATTAAGGCGCCATTGGTTGGAGCGCATACCACATGACTGCAACATCCACAGCTGCCTCCAGACAGGGGGACCTGTGACCATGCCCCTCCCTCTCTCTCTAGTTTCCTGTCTCTACACTGTCTGTCAAATAAAGGCATGAGTGAGTCCCATGAGTCAGTGAGTCCCTTTAATAAAGTGTTGAAGCATGCAGCCTTCAAAATGACCATAAAGTTGAATCAACACCTCTTTAAAACAGCTTCAGCCTGAACATTATTACCTTCATGAAGGTAGAATTATGGCAGGCCTGAAGTATTAGGGTGCCTTACTTTGAAATGGCAACTGAATGTGGAACCTGTAGAAAGAAAAAGGGAAAAAAGAAAGAAAAAATGTATTAATAAATGAGAGATATCTTAAATTGGAATACAAATACAAAAAACCCCTAAACCCATACCAAAACTCACAAAAATGGGAAAATAAAAGTAAAAAATATTGTGATAAACTGTCAAATGTCTCATTATTCTCCTTTTGTTTTGTCATTCAGCCTTATAAAGTCTTTGAGTCTATCCATCCTTTCTGCTCTGTACAGCTTGTACCTGACTGTGCTCAGCAGCTCTTCCAGACTGAACATGTGCGCACCTGATGACGCAGCAGTCTGCGGCTGTCTGCTGCTGCGTCATGTGCGCACAACAACCCAGACTGCACTAATCGTACCTGAAGTAACCCTCTGTCCTCTAGAGTTTTTAGCTTTTTTGGACAGCAGAGATCTCTGCAGCAGCTTTCCACTTCACAGAGTTGTTACATAATTCATCACCTCTCTGCAGCTTCTGAACATCCAATACTCCCATCCACCCTGCTGGCTCTGTAACATAATAACTCATCACTCAGATTAAAAGTACAATGCAACAGAAACGAACAGCATCATAACAGGGTCATGCGGTGTTTTGCTGCAGCTGCAGCAGCGGTGCGCCACACCGACCCGTCCCGTCTCCGCCGCTGGCTGGCATAATTTGCAGACAGCAGGAGGAGGAAGAGGAGAGGAGGAGGGAGGAGGGGTTTACTGACATCAGCACTGTCGCTCACTACAGCACCGAGCAGGCTGCCTGTCTGCCGGACCAGCCACGCCATCCTTTTACCCTGACGGGGCTTCGCGGACGTCTGGGCTCGCTCTGCGGGGTTCAGGTAGTGTCGAAGCGGACTGTCTGCGCGCCGAGGAGCCGGTGGAGGAGAGGAGCTCGACCGTGCAGTTGGAGCGGTGAGTTTGCGGTGTGTTTGCGGGTTGCAGACAGCAGGCAGCAGGGCAGACTGGCGCAGGGCGAGTTTAGTCGGGCACGCTGTCTGTCTGAAGTTCACAATCGCCTAGTCACGCTTGTTGTAACTGATAGGCTCAGCGTCTTTCAGCAGTGAAGACTGAGGTGAAGGATATTTTCACTACATTTTCATGATATTTTTCATGTTTTTATTTATTTACACTGATGCTCTGCTCATGTTCTGCCCTGAATTTACCTCTTGACATGCTAAAAAACCTCCAAGCCTGAGCTCTATCATTAAGTTCTTGCTTTTAAATTTTAATTACTGGGTTCTAGTATGTGTGGTGATAACATTTTAACTTCATTTTAAGTTTGCAGGAGCATCTTCCTGCGCCAGGATTCTGCACAGGCGAGAAAGGTGAAGCAGCAGGATTTCATACAGAAGAGTGCACACAGGGGAGCTCCGAATAAGAAGCCAAATTCTGCACTGCAGTGGATTTCCTCAGGTGTGTGTGTGTGTGTGTGTGGGTGGGTGTGTATGTGTGTGTGTGTTAGTGTGTGTGTGTGTGTGTGTGTCTGACTTGACAGAAGAGTCCGTTTAGGCTCTGTACACTTTCTCATTAATGTCCAAAGAACCTGCAGAAGCTTTGGGGCATCGTCTGGAGGTCGCCACGTCCTAGAAAACTGTGCCACCCTTCAGTTTCCAGACCACCCAGTCTCCCTCCCTCCTCCCCCCTCGCTTTCTCTTCCCCTCACAGACACAGAAAGGTGGTTGGTCAGTCAGTCTGCCCACTCTCCATCCGTCTGTCTATGTGGATCCTAAAATCCTGCAGGCCTCAGACTGGAGAGCTGTGACTGACATCTGGATTTATACTATTGACTTTTAGAAAGTGCATGAACATTTAACCAAAACCTGCAGCGCTGAAGCAAAGACCAACCAATTAATTCTGTTTTAATTGCACCAGGAGGACTTATTGTTGGATTAAGAAGGTTGGACCTGCTATTCAGGGGGGTGTAGGACTAGGTGCAGAATTCCACCTCAGGGATCAGATTTTTATCATTTCCACTGTGTCATCCTAGTCAGCACAACACAGCAAATCTCAGGCGGCATCACAGGTTTCCCAGGTTCAGGTCGAGTTCCAGTTTCACCTCAGGGATTTTTAACTCGCAGAGTTTCAGTTTGGTATTTTTCAAGGAGCTGAATTCATTTTTACAGCAGCAAAATCTCAGGCGACATCTGTGTTTTTGGTTTTGGGACCGGCCTATGAACTCCTGTTGCCATGGCATCTGAGAGTTTCCAGTACCGGGCACTCTTTGAGTACAAGCGGGAGCGCGGAGATGACATCAGCCTCCAGCCAGGCGACCTGCTCACCGTCCCCAAGGCCTCGCTGATGGCGGTGGCGGGACCAGAGCACCAGGAGGGGGACGAGCGGAGCCCCAAGGGCTGGCTGCACGGCACCAACGAGAGGACCAAAGAGAAGGGAGACTTTCCAGGGACTTTTGTGGAGTACGTCGGGGTGATGAGGGTCGGCCCTCCTGCGACCAAGTCCTGGCCCAGGCCTGTACCCCCGACTCCTGGGGGGCCACAGACCACCGTGGGGCCTCAGCCTCCTGGAGCGGCTGCTGCTTCAGGTGAGTGATGCCCCAACAGCTCAGTTTCTACTGACGGACATAATACATCATGCAGATGCTTTACTTTTCATGAAATCCACATTGACACAACAAAAACACAAAGTTTTTGACAAAAACGCAAAGTCAGTTTCGTTGGTAAATCCTCATGTTGTGTCTCATTCAGGTCTGAGCTGCTCTGCTCGGACAGTGTTTTGTGTGTGTAGTATTTTTAGAAAGACAAGAGTGTTTTTAAGTGTGTTGGTGATGTTTGCACAAAAAGCATTTGATTAACAGATCCTGAAGCCCCAACCTCCTGTTTTCAACACAACACTTTTGCTCCAGTAGAAATGGCTGAAATCCCTTGTTGTTTTTGGCTGGATCTGTATGAGTAAAAATGGACGTTTACAAAGAGCTTGAAATGAAAGGTTGCGCTCAAAAGTCTGCAGGTCTTCCAGCTCTTTGTTTCTTCCCTGACTGTAATTATATGTTCACCTGTCAGGGCCGAGTCAGTGTTTTTAGAGCCTGAGGTGAGATTTTGCCTTGAGGAGCCTCTACACAGACGCATTTGCAGCATTAAATCACGTCATACAGGATGGATGGTAGCAATGGGAAAGATTTCTATGTTTATGACTTGTGAATGTTTATGTCCTCGGATGTTGTGACAGTGTTGGTCGTGTGATGGTTAAAACTACTGTGAATTGACAATATACTATAGCTCTGTATCCATTTTATTTGGACCTAATTACTTTGGATGTGAACTTTGCCTGACATGAGGTTCCATATTTGTTTGGTTTTCTGGAACTTATTATCATAAAAGCTATTTAAGTTTGTCAGTTTGGACCAGGAAAAGGTGAGGCCTCAGGTGATTGCCTTGCTTGTCCTGGTGCCTGTCGCCCCAGCAAGTTGTACAGTATGTATTATTTCTAACTGTGCTTTGTTTATTTTGTGTATTCACACTGAAAAAAATTGCTCAAAGTCCGAAGCAGTTGAAGGGTTGGCTCACCCAAACTACAAAAAACATATTATCGCACTCATCTTTGGTGGTGTTTAATCATGCAGGACTTTTTATCATGATAGTGATCGTAGACATACAGACAGAAACATGGGGGGGGGGGGGGGGGGGGAGGCGGTGTTATCCAAATGCTGTACAGGTGCAGGGCTTTACAAATGAGACGGACTATGGATCGAGTTATTTTCTTTGTTGAGTGAAGTTTTGCAGTGCTGCAGTGTTTGTTGGTCAGCTGGTTTTGTTTTTTAGTGCTGGAGTTTGGTGCTCTGCTCCAATTATGTTAGTCTCTGGTTAATGGGTTCAAAGTATTTACAAAATACTTGCAAAACTAATTACGTTATTAAATGCAAAAAGTGGTCAAACGCATAGCATGTAGCGCGCTGTACACCATCTGGTGGAGTGCCTTTTTCATTCTGTCAACATAACATTATTTATTAACGTTATACATAAATTGATTTTTGCCATTTGTGAATCGATCAGAATCAGAAAAGATAAGAATCCTGATTCTTAGGTGAATTATTTTTTTCACCTGCTCGTAGGTATTAACCATAGAGGTGAGAGAATTAGTCTTAGCTCATAGCCTTAAAACCTGAACAAATAAACCCAAAACTATGTAAAGATGCCACTAGAGATAAGATAAATTTGGGTGTACTGACACTAGAAGAGTACATAGTATTCATACATAGCATTGAACATGAAAATGCAGAATATGGTATAATACTGGTACACAGTGCTAGTGTCAGTGCCAGCAGGCTGGTTCATCAGGCTGCTGATCAGACTGCAAATGTCTCTTCTGCTGAGCTGATCCACCCTGATCCCCCTCCCTCATCAAAGGTAGATCAGCCCTGCGTGCCACCCATCAGGCCTAAATTCTTCCTACTGTAAGCCTTACTGGGTCTGTTTGTCTGCCAAGAAAATATAATGTGGAAGCAAGTTTGGTTTGAATCTTATTTCCTGCTCATACTGAGACATTTGTCCATTGCAGAATGTCTCTGCAAATTCTATCATGGTATCGAGAGGTGAACCTTCCTCCTGCACACAGACCTGCACCACAGTTCAACTGGATCCAATTTTAGATCACCTGATCAGGGTGGAGTCACATAATGAAATATTTAGGTGAGCCACTCTGCCAGTGTAAACGTTCCCTTGATGAGTATTACACTCATCAGGGCACATTTACAACCTTTAAGATCCAAACTTTGATTAGGTAATCAAAGTTTGGATCTTAAAGGTTGTTTATTTTAACGCGGGTCCTCGTTTAGGAGTTTAGGACATTGTTCCCATTGTTCTATAGTTAATCAAGATCTGGAAACACGGTGACATCGCCAAAAAGAAGTCAAACAGGGCAGAGCATGTGCAGTCAATGTTATCATAATGATGGTTTAAGCAACCGCTGAAAACAAGATTGAAGTTGTGATAAACTGGAATTATACTTTAAAGTCCTCCTCCAATTTAAGAAATGTGTTTTTCTTCTTGGTCTTTCAGCTGGATGTTGTTCTCTTCTCTGTGCACAATGATGTATGTGCAGCGTTTGTTTTCCCAATTATCTGCTGAAGGAGGAAGGTTTCTCTGTGCTCACCTTAAATACACCAAGGCCTCCACTAAAGTAAAAGGCCAAAGCGAAAATGATCATGGTGCAAGAATCATTAGGTGTGTTTAAAGTCCTGTGTGTTGACCATGAAGCTACACACTCCTTCTTGTCCTCCATGAACTCTGCCAGCAGCAGATCAATGACCATATTTCTTATTGACTCTGCAGTTCTGGGAAACATTCAGGCATGTTGAGAACAGGGACTGCTTTGCCTCAAGATTAAATCAGTGTTTATATTTATCTCTAACAATAAAACATTCTGAACCCTGCAGGCTTTGATTAGCGTTTTTACAGGGTTGGGGTGGTTAGCTCTGTTTTAGCCCTGGCTGTCTGCTGCAGTGAGTTCAGATCTGCTGTGTTTATGGCTCTTCATTTGCTAAATAGGTCAGAGGCAGAGCAATGTTCTCTCATCCTCCTTCCTCTGCCGCCTCCCTGCTCCTCTTTAATTGTCTGCTGCCCGTCTCTTTTATGGGAGTGGGTTCAGTCTGTCTTATATAAATAACATCCATACCACTCCAGGCTCGGGTAAATATCTTCTTTCCATCTGTCCCTGCTTGCTGTGCTGATGCTCTTAGTTATGAGATGTGTGCTAGCTGAGCCACTCGTCCCTCCTTCCTCTACTCCATCCATCCATCCATCTATCCGTCCAGCATCCTGCAGCTACACAAGGCAGTTTTTGTCCTGAATAATTGATTGGCTGGCACTCTGGTAGCCTGACATGCCACTCTCCTGCAGTCACAAATCACCAGTAGCAGTAGTGATGTAGCAGCAGCTGCAGTGGAGGGAAGCTAACTGATCTGCAGCCTCCATCACTGCCTACATAAAAGCACACCCTGCTCTGTTTCACTTCTCTGTTTGCAACAACACTGCTAAGGGTTTTTATATTTTTCTTGATTGACAGGATCGATCAGTTCATATAACATGATACAGTATGATCCTGTTAGTCAGTGGGTAAGCTCCATTTGGCTGTGACAACATGTTGTAAAGTAGCAGTTGCTGGAAAACGACTTCAGGTGGGGATTAAAGTGAATTAGAGCTGTTATTTAAAGGACAGGCTCGCAATTTTTCAAGTGTGTCTTAAAACAGCAGTCAGGTGTCCATATGAACAGTGAAAGAGGTTTTCCTCGCTGTAATCATTCCTCCTGTTCATACTGGATATTAAAAGATCCCCTTCAAATGTGCTTCAATGGAAGTGATAGAGGCCAAAATCCACAGTGTGTCCGCACAGTCATTTAGTGCAAAAATGCATTTAAAAGTTGATGTGAAACTTATAGCTTATATCAAGTGGATATCTGCCACATTTACAGTCTTTTTAGCATCAAATTCCCTCTTTGTGTTTCCTCGGACAGTGTTTCCCTGTTGAGCTGCGGTGGAAGTATAGTAACAAAAAGAGGGACTTAACTGAAGCTTCATATTAGCTTCAGATAAACTTTGAAATCCATGTTTGCACAGAAGGAGGACTGTGGATTTTGTCCCCCATCACTTCCATTGTAAGTGCATTATGAAGGGATCTTCTAATGGTCAGTATGAACAGGAGGAATGATTACAAGAAGAAAAACATGTTTCAGTGTTCATTTACTGTTGTTTTAAGACAGACTTGAAAAATCGTGAACCCGTCCTTTAACAAAGAATCAAATCACTATGTGCAATGTGACGATCGCTCACACAGCTGAACCCACATAGAATTATCACCAACAACTCTGCAACTCCACTGATTGTTTTTTTTAGCCTCGTTTAGCTCCTAGTTTTAGTTTTACGGTGCATTTAATGTCTGGTTCAGTCTCAGCATTTCTAGCAGCTGACGGCAGCTTTTTTCAGCAAACAAGCTCTGATAAACCCACTGTGCACTACCTGTCCAGCACCAAACAGCAGACACACAAACTTAGAGACTAGCTGATGAAGAAAGTGGACCATCTAGCAGCTAAAGAGCCAGACATTTTTCTCAGGAGTTGGTGGAGACCAAATCAGAGCTAAGAGAAGAATGAATGTTGGACTTTGCTTAGAGCCAAAAAAATACAACTCTGATGGTATGTTGCTCTGTGTCTACTAGGGCTGTTGGAACGAATTTCAGGAGTTGAATATAATTTGAGTAGTAAAAAAAATGATACTAATCGAATGCTGAAATTACTATTCTAATGTGTATTTTTTATTTTTTTTATAAATGTGTTGGCTAACGTCAGTGAATCTCGCCCTTCTCACCTTGGCCTACCTGCATGTGATGTGTGACATCTGAACAATAAAGTTTTTTGATTCTGACTGAATCACAATCTCACGTTCAATGTGCTAACGTTAACCTCTAACATCAGAAAAGGCAGAAAGCGATGCACCCACGGAGATCACCACTCCTGACTGTTTAAGAGGCGATGTGTGGAAAGTTTTTGGATGTCCGTCAACAAACAGAAACCTTTTAAAAAAGCAGGCCCACAGTCAAAGACTTGAGCCTGAGTGATCAGTGCTGCAGCTGCAGTTTGGGGTTTGGACACAAAGGTCCTGCTTACGTTATCATTTGGGCTCGAAGTGCATCTCGACCCAAATAACACCTCACGTATTTATGTAAACAAGCGCATACTGACGTGGATTTATTATATATTTTAAGTGCGTAGTTTAATTACTATGATCCAGTACGATGAAAGCTTATTTAATACTTATATTTTAGTTAATGTTATTCATTATGTGCCTAAGCCTAATTATTACTTATCACCTGTTTATTGGTAATGTGGGAATGGCCTCTAGTGGACATAGTGGCATTGGCAATGCATAAGCTTGTGTATACAGTGTATAGGTACATAGTAAATATTAATAAGAGGCTAAATTTGAGCATTAAAAATTCTAATATAATTTGAATATAAAAAATAATAGGGAATGAAATTTAAATTGGATTATAGAGGAAGATTGACAGCACTAGTGTCTACTGGATGTGTAAATAACCTCCTTCCCTTCTTTCCCTCTTTCTCTCCTCCTCTCTTTTCTTTCTTCCTTCTGCCACCTGAACAGTTCAGTTCCCTCCCAGCAGTCGTGCTGATTAAATGAGGTGTGATACTTAATAGCTCTAACAGGGCTCATAGCACTAATCAATGCGTAACACTATCTGACACTGTGTGATTGTGAACACCCTCCTACATTTCCAACCTGACGCCTTACCCTTCTCTGAGGGGAGCTGTTTGCCTGCTCCATACAACATTAATTATGCCAGTAAGCTAATGAATCCCTCATGTGCTCCTCGTCACTATCTAACTACATTTATGTGGGAGAAACGTGAAGGTAATCAGAGTTCATGCTGAAGCTAACGGGCTAATCGAATGCAGCGCTCTGCTCTGCTGTGATAAGGCGGCTTGCGGCTTTTATCTGAAGATGAGCCCTGTAGCTCGGTACACTCTGTTCCAGTTTCATGTAAATGAGGGACACAATTAGATGTAAACCAGAAGACTAGACATCGTCAGGTTGTTCTGCCCAGAGGCTTTGATCGGTAGAGTTTGGTCAAGTAGAGCAAATGTAACACAACAGCCTTTGTTTCATCACCGTAGAAAGAGTTAGAGTTGGAAAAGAACTGAAGGAGCTGAATTCAGAACAGGAAGTCAAGAGTCTACTGTACGACCGTCTTCATCATCATCGCCTTCAACATTAACCCTGAAAACAAATTTAAACCCTCAAACAAACAAAATGTCCTCACTCTGAAGGTCAAAAACTGTAATGTGTCCTCACAAAGATAGACGCACAAGACCACACGCAACATGGCCTCTAGTTAAAGATAGTGAGTTAAGGGCCAAGACCTCCTCTTCTGTGCCCCAGTTATTGTTACAGTCTGATTGGCAACTTCAGACGTAAAGATGGAGTTGGAGTTGAGAGACAACATCTACGACTTTCGCTCCCCACATGGACTTTTTACCTGCATGTAACCAAAGTATGTTCCTGTAGAAATCGCCGCCTACATTTCAAGTGCCATCCCCGCTCAAACATGATTGGTCAATACTATTTGGACTGCAAACAGAAACCAGAACGCTTCCGATATATGCAGATATCTGTTAACACCTGGTTTCAGATAAACTTTGTGTAAACAGGTGAACATGTCCTGACGTGTAAACTCCATGTTATATATAGACTATATATGAGCAGACCTAAAACAGGTAAATTATTGTGTAAACAAGTTAAAAGCTGCAGCAGACGTGCTGTAACATTACCAGTCGATGGCGAGTATCTGCTGCAGTTCATATCATTTAGTTTTAGCGTGTGTGTGTGTGTGTGTGTGGCTGTGACGTTACTGTTTGTACTGCTGTGTGCACAAAGTGAACCATCGTGTGGCTATGTGCAGCACGCGTGTATAAATTTGACTGGGAAAAAAATCAGATATATGAGACTGATCAGGTCATGGCTGTTTTATATCGGTGGCCGTTTTCGATGCGTCTCTAGAAATGGGGAATATTAATGTTAATAGAAATATGGACAACACTGAGCTGTATTATTAGACACTTATTGAAACATGCAAACATATCCAAACATATTTTACAAATAGTAGTATGTGAATATCTATCATAGCAGAAAGGTTTAGCAGAAAGCAGCTCATTCACCTTCAGATAGGCCTGCTCTGACAGACACACATACATATCAAGCAGAGCTGGTCAATAGCAATCACAGTTTTTAATTGAGCAGCGGCCAGTTTAAGTGTCTCCGTGTCTTCAGATGTGCGTCTGTGCTGAGCGGTGCAGCAGATCAATGTGATCAGAGTGGTGATGAAACGCTGCTGCACTGGATAATGATCGGGAGATCAAACACAATGAGAGCGAGACAAACGGGAGGGACAGCAGAAAAACACACAGAGCAGTAATTGCCAGCCGTGCAGACTTGACTGTGTAATGTCGAGGGTGGAAAGTGTGTGTGCGTGTGTGTGTTTGTGGAAGTGTGAGTGTGAGGGTTGACAGTCCGTGATCAGCTCTGTGCGACGAGTTCAGGGGATCGATGATGGCAACGTCGGACTAACAAGCTAACTCGGCTAAACGGCCTCGTTTGTAGATTTATATTTAGGTCGAGTCTTAGCTCTTTGTTTAGACTATAATGGGCTGCTGTGTGTGTGTGTGTGTGTGTGTGTGTGTGTGTAAATGCTGTACAGTGAAGAGAGGCTCTCAGATGTGAGTGTTGTTATTCTGTAGAGACTCAGGCACGTAAAAAGGGAAATGTCTTCATGTCTCAGTGTCAACATGAAGTGAAACAGGAGGAAGAAGGAAACTGTTCGTAAACACACGTTTTCAGGATTGTTTTTAAGGTTTTATTGCTTGTTTTTAAGGTTTTAAATGGGCTGGCACCACCTTATCTAGCAGAACTCCTGCATCCTAATACTCCAGTTAGAGCGCTGAGGTCGACCAACCAGATGCTCTTGGATGTTTCGAGATTCAGGCACAAAAATAAAGGCGACTGAGCCTTTGCAGTGGCTGCCCCTAATCTGTGGAACAGCTCACCTATTCATATAAGACCTGACTCGCCTCTTCTCGATTTCAGTTCGAGTTGAGCTTGACACCATGACTTCATCTTCTATTGCGCTGCAATTATTTTTTTATTATTATTATGTTTATTGTTTTGTTTTATTCTTATTTGTTATTTACTTTTATATTCATTTATTTTAGTATTTTAAGCTTATTCAGCACTTTTTTGACTTGACTGGACTTGGTGTATGAAGTTTGGTGAAACAGAGCCAGATGAGTCCTTGTCACAGATATTGTTGCGCCCGCTTTGTTTACTGACCTCTTCTTCAGTGTTTTATGCTCTGCTGTAGATATACATGTGGTACACATGTGGAAACGTGGGGTTGTGAATTGGCAGAACATCCTTTGGCTGCTTTTCTCTCTGTGTCTGTCTTTGATTTCATACTTCTTCAGCTCTCCATCTGAACAAGTCCTTTAGTCTGTTTTTTTTATGTTTACAAATCTCACTTCCTTACAGCACATGTTGATTTTTAATGTAGTGATTGGACCCTGATGAAAACACTGATGACTTATCTCAAAAAAAATGTTGAAACTATCAGATTTTTATAGGAAACTGGTTGAAATAATCTCACTCTGGCCGATTTTCCATTTACTTTAAGAACTTGCAGTGCGCACACACACTCACACACACACTCACACTCACTCAGACTTCCTGCTTTAAAGGCAGCATTGCAGTGTTTTGCGGTGCAGTGCGTCGTTAGCCTCCCTCACTGTGACCCCCCTGTGCGACGATGGGGAGCGATGCGGGGCTGCATGCCAATTAGACTGTTGTAATAAGCATCTCAACTGCAGGCAGGCAGCAGTTTAATCTGTCAATTTAACCCCCATCACACACACACACACACACACACACACACGTTTATACTACACTACACACTGCTACTGAACAGTTTTCGTAGTTAGCAGATTCCACATGAAGGAAACACGCAGATCCTCGTATCTCCAAAACAAAACAGGCTTCTTTCAGATGAATGATAAAACGCATCTTTTTCATTTGTGCTTCTCATCCTTCTTTGTTTTCTTCCTCGCTGATCTGTAAAGATGGAAGTTCCCATATTTTTGATATAATATTTTCATTTTCTCTTCTTCACAATATAATAATAAAAAAAGTACTTTTATTGTAGATATTTGTGTACATTTTACTGCAGATACTTAAAAAGAAGGAAAACATTTAAAAGTAGGATTTTCACTTGTAAAGAAGGATTTTTCCATTGTCGTATTTTCTGTTGCTATATTCCTGTTTTTAATTCAGTAAAAGCATTTGAGTATTATATTATCCTGCTGCTGCATGCTAATGCCTTTAATCTCTGCAGTGTTATTGTTTGTGGAGGGGGTGAGATTTATTGTCCCCCATTTTGAAAGTCAATTATAGAGGTCCACACTGCACATGTGTTAAATTGATGAATAGGGTGAAGCGGCTGAGTCGTTCAGTGAAAAGAGAAGGTGATTCAAATAAACACGGCAAACAACCATGAATAAAACAGGAGCAGAGGATCCTGGGAGACCGCGAAGATGCAGCGCTTTAATTCTTTGATGCTGCATGGCGGTGACCCACCTGTACAGTCTGTTAAACTGCAGATCCAGCCTGCAACCCGCAGCTCTGGGAATACATCTCGGAGAGGTTCAGGTCACAGAGTCGAGAGCTGCAGGAGGCTCAGCGAGGCAGACCGTCAGGGAAAGCTGTTGTCAATAAAGCTTTTATTTTACTGGCTGCCTAATTGGCCTTGGAATCACTGCGCTGAGCTGAGAGGCTTCTCCTCCTGAGGAGGAGGATTTACTTGTCAGCAGTAAAAGAATAAGCACACAACAACACGTACACACCCACAAAACAAAAACAGGCTCATTGATTTTCATTTGTGTGGAAACAAAACTAAAAAGCAGCTTGAAAGCAAATTTGAGAATAAACACTTTATATTTTACTTTTTATCTTTCCTTCTTTCTTTGTTTTCCTCATACATACCCAACAGTGAAACTAAACTCTGTATATTAGCTGTTAGTCATTCAGCAGCAGGCTGGTAATGTTGGTCTCTCAGTCGTTCCACCACTTTGCTCCATACTGAAATAACTCAAAAATATTGGATGTATTTCCATTAAATTTTGCACAAACAGTCATGGTCCCCAGAAGATGAGTCTTCTTTTTTAATTGTTTATGCTTTATTGAGATGCTCATTAGCTTCCACAGAGTGGTTGCTAGTCTTTCTGGGGTCCACACAACAACAGCAACATTAAAACAAACAACTTTAAATCACATTGATCAATAAAACAAGATAAAGCTAAACGGGCCAAATATAAAGATCAGAAAATAAGTGAAATAACTAAACATCAGATCAAATTTAATTTGTCCAATACATTGGTTTATGACAGAATACCTGCAAAACTAATAACCACCTATAAGTCTCAGCTGAACTTTGTTTTGTGCTAATTAGCAAATGTTAGCATGCTAACATGCTAAATTAATATGCTGAACATGAACATTATAGCTGCTAACCATCAATATATTAGCACTGTCACATGGTCTGTTGATCCGCCAACATCAACACGAGGATGAAAAAAGTTATTTGGACTCATATTCTATTTATGGAGTTAGCTGTTTCATTATATTGTAAAATATTCAAGGAATTTCCTCTTGAAACCAACTGCCTATTAAATCAAGTTTAAACCAAAATAAATACAAATTTTATTTTCCCTATAAACCAGGAGATCCACTGATGTTTATAAGAGCAGAGTCAGTGAAAGACGGAAATAATGTGTAGTTTTCAGTACGATGGTTTTAAAGTGATACTGAAAACTTAAAACTTCAAATATGAATCTGTCTTTCTTTGTACTATCTGCTCTTATATTTTCCATAAGATTAGTACAAGATTATGTAGCTTTTCTAGGAATCCACCAAGGAAATTATCAATTAATAATAGAAGTGGTCAGATTTCAGTCTAAAAATATTGAAATCTTCTTATATATACAATGTTTTTAACTGTAGAATATAAACTCCTCCAAGTTGTTAAAACCCCAAATCAGCTCAGTGTCTTCAGTGGCAGCTATGGCGACTGTATATTTTTGCTGAAGTAAAAATTTAAGCAGGAAACCTTCTGGTAAAAGGAGAGGAAAGAAAATGAAATCTGGTGTCGTGTTGTTCCGTAGTAACATTCCTGTTGCTCCTGCTGAGTTTGATAATACCCGCGGAGCCGTCAGGAGCCGAGAATCCGCCCGTAAATCCTGCTCCTCCCTGATCTGTGTGCAGCGACTCGGGACCACATTTTATGTTTAAAAAGGAATGAAGTCTGACCAGGAGAGAGACCTGCTTTCTCTGCCTTATCCTCCCGTCCTGCAGCCTGTTTATGGATACCTATAAAACCACACGGCTTTTTACGACCTCCTCCTCCTCCTCCTCCTCCTCTGTGGATTTTAATGCCCTCTGAAGTCTCTCGATAGACTCTGGTACAAGTCATTTGACCGCTTTAATTTCAGCAGTTGGAGATGTTGTAAAAATAATTTAAGCAGCTCGTTTTTGTCTGAGAGGCAGTAATGCGTTTCAGGGGTTTGATGCATTACATTTATGCAACTGCAGGGTACAGCAATGTTTGTATTAATGAGCAGTTTATAAGGGCTATTACAACACATTTTCACCTAATGTCTCAATAAAAAGATCTGCATCTGAAAGAGATTGTGAATGCATGTTTTCTCCATTTATTATTTATACTTGCACTTACATTTTTATTTGTTTTTGCCTCAACAGTAGAATAAAAGACCGATAAAAACCAAAAATGGCTAAAATCAGCAGAGTTTTTCTCCTTGTTTTTTTTAGTGTACTGTGTCCATTATTTGACAACTTTAAGCCAAAGAAAAACAACTTTACTACCACCACTAAAAATGATTTCTGAGGTTTGAAGCAGTGGGTGAAACTGTAAACTGCACTTTGGTTCCAAAGGTTAAAGAGCAGAGCGGAGGTTTTCACTCTCCTCACACACTCCTCTTACATTAGTGAGACGAGGAGCTAATTGGTGGAGCTGTTAACGGCAATGCAATGAGAGAGAGAAAGAAATGAAAGACGCTACAAAAACACAGCCGCTTAGCTCCTAAAATATAAACCCATTAAATAAAAACAAAGCAAGAGTAAAGTACACCAAAAGCGTGCAACGAGCCCACGTCGGCGCATCAGCAAGGTAGAAAAAACCGTCACAAACGAAGCGTTCAGAGCAGTTTGTAGCCCTGATTTTTGACTTGCAGGGAGCATTTCTACATACGAGGCCCTCAAGTTTTGGAACTTTGACCATGTTTAACACCTGACATCATACTAGTATGTAATTAGCAGAGAATCACAAAAAACGTAATATGTCCCCTTTAAGCTCTTGTTGAGAAGTGTTGGAAGTGATGAATTGTGCTGTATGTTGGAAGTGTGTGCGTGTGTGTGTGTGTGTGTGTGTGTGTGTGTGTAGAACACATGCACACACACACACACACACACACACACACACACACACACCACTACCCACCATCCATAAACCGAAACTCTGTTCTCAATGGAGACATTGTCTTTGCTGACGAGAACTGACGAGAAGAGCATCGTAGTGATTGGCACCGCTGGTACTGTGTGTGTGTGTGTGTGTGTGTGTGTGTGTGTGTGTGTGTGTGTGTGTGTGTGTGTGTGTGTGTGTGTGTGTGTGTGTGTGTGTGTGTGTGTGTGTGTGTGAGCCACATAAACCAGTTGGGATTATGTGGTGCCAACTGGAGAGCTTTTGAAGTGAAAAGAGACTCTGTTAAGCCAGCAGTGTGTAGGGACAAAAGCTAAATCTGACACACGCTGTCACACACACACGAGCTTCTGCCCTTCACACACAGATCATTAAGATTTTTTTTCCAAATGCCTCTCTTGGCAGAGTTCAAACATCATGAAAAATAAGATCAATGACTCGGTGTAATTTAATTTGAATATGCTGGAGAACGTGTGTGGTGCAGCGTTCAGTTTGTGCGCTTAAATGAAAAAAATCACAATTTGACAACAGGAATTTAACTTTTTTATACCAACATGGAATAAAAAGATGAAAAATAAAAGTTGATTCAAAATTGATTCTCAATTCTTGATTAAACGGAAAAAACGCGGCACTAATTTCAGTCTGTTGCTCCAGTAAACTGCCAAACCATTCACTGAAATACAATATGAAACATAACTGGCAATTAAGATAAATGGTCTGCAGCCTTTTTATTTTAAAAAGTTAGCTGCATTAATTGAAGAATGAATTAATTTGAAAGCATCTTACAGTCTCCTGCCTGTATAAGAATAACAAACTAAGGGGGAGGCGGAGTGCTGAGAGCAGCCTGTCTGCTGCACCGTTACCTCCGGGGGAAAGACATCACTGTCCAAGACACTGAGCAGGACTTGATGAAATCCTGATTGTGTATTTTTTTTCTGTATGGATTCAACCAGAGGAGCACTTCTGATTTGTAATAAGAGAAATAAAACAGGATTGCTGTGTGCAGAAGGAAAAGGAGGTCAGTGTTTGGCTTGTACAGCAGTTTGTCCTGTTCTGCCCACATCGCCCACAGGTCAAATGCTGTTTTCTTCTTCCTGTTGGCTTTAATCTTCACAAGGAAAAAAAACTGCTCAGGTCCTCGAAAAACAGGCAGAAAACTGAATGATCCCTCAGCAGCATGTCCACACACACACACACACACACACACACCTTAGGCCTTAGTTTATATCTTCCTCCAAACATTTATCTCCTGCTGCCTCAGACTGTGACATCAAAGTGTTTCAAGTCCTTCCAGCAGGTCATTCAATACGTGACAACACACTCAACCAGGGTGAAAGTGTGTTTGCTTACACAGAACACATTTTGCCATGGTGACCCCCCCGTGCACGTGTGTTTGTGGAGGTGTGTGAGGTTAAACACACAGGTCTGAGTTTACACTGTGTGTGTGTGTGGAGGGGACAGTGACTGCTGCAGGCTGGGGGGGGGGGGCAGCCTTCGTTTGAAGGCTGAAATGACGCTGAGCATGAAGATGAATCGCAGGCCTGAGGCAGATTTCTGTCATCGTGATCTGTGAGGATATACGGGTGAAACGACAGCTGTGACACATGAGCAGGGGGAAGTTTTGATGAGATTGATTAGTTTGTGATGGAATTCATTATTGTTCCTCACCGCTCACTATTATATGATCCATCCTGTCTTTTTTTAATTTATTTTGTGGACTGTTCCTGACCAGTAGGAGTCGCCACTGCTGTGACTAATAATGTGATCCCTCACTGGCTTCCCACTAGTGAACCCATTTATTGGAACAAGCCGGGGGCCAAATGCATAAAACTCTGATTCATGACTAAAAATGAGTGTATGCACAGAGCCGGGCACATACACACTTTCTTCTTTCATCAATTTCTTAATGTTACATGTTCACATAGTTCTGTTTTATAAATCTCAACTAGGTGCAAATGCACAGGCCTTATCTCCACTCCTACATTAGCCATAAATGGATGAAGAAGGATAATGCTGGTGATTTTCTATATTTTTCTTATTGTCAACAAATCTCATGTGCAGAGTCAACAATGAACTGATTTACTAACAAGTATTGTGTGTGTATCCAAAGTTGGATATATCTTTATTCCTCTGTGCCATAGACCTCAGTTGTTGCTCCAAAAACTATTAAAAACACGTCGGTAAGCGACACCACTGCACTGCGTGACATGTTCCTTCACCCCGAAGGCAACCCATAATGCAACACTCTCTGTAGGAGCTGCTGTTACAGTGTCTATTCAAAACAATCCCCACTTTTTCAAAGGCACTTTCCAGAATAAAATATCATCTTTCATTATTCTGATTCAGAAACGTACTTGTGGGGAAATGTGTTTTGTGTTTTATGACCCTGCAGATCAGCCCTAAAAAGAAATTCTTAATAAAAGAAATGCATCCTTTTACAACATGTTAGCAATTACTCATTTCTATTGAACTTAAAAAAAAATCAATATTCAGTATTTATCATCGTTTCTAAATTGATACCCAGTAGATTTATTTTAGATTTATTTTCTTGGATCTGAGCTGTGAGCAGGGAAACACGGCGTCTGTGTTGTCGATGCTGCCGCCTGTGGGAGACAGTTCTGCAGTGTCAGTTGAATCAGTGTGTTTATGAAAACCAAAGCATAAACACAACTGATGCTGGATGGCGGAAGGTGCTTTATTACACATTCTTGTTCGTTTGGTTTTGAAGGTCAGCGTTTTGTTCCTCCTGACTGATTTCTTCTTTTCTTTTCACCCTCCTGCTCTCTCGCTCTCCATCTATTGTTCTCGTTTCTGCTGTGTTTGTAATTTGAGTGGAAACATTTTCCTGTTGGCCTTTTGGAATTCCTTACGTTGCCTTTTCCTGCTCATGCAGCGTGGCAGGAGAGAGACACACAGAAGCACAAAAACAATAATAACAATAACAATAATAGAAATATGACTAATAATAATAATAATAGCAGGTGTAGGCATCAAGCAGGATCACAGCAGCAGGCGGGCCACAACCACGATCCATGGAAGCCTGTGATCCATAACTAAGGGGTCCACGACTCTGATCCACAGGAACCTGCGAGACGAGAAAGCACAAAAACTCCGGGGAAGAAGCCAAGTTAGTAAGATGCATTAATAGTACATGAATGCATACAGATGGAGAGGGGGAGGAGGAGAGAGGAGCTCAGTGCATCATGGGAAGTCCCCCGGCAGTCTAGGCCTATACACTGATGCATGTATGGAGACAGGTGTGTGTGTGTGTGTGTGTGTGTGTGTGTTTGCTCCACTGGCTGACTCAGTGTCATTATTCCCCCTGTCACACACAGACAACACGTCTTTATGGAAGTTTAATGATTCTGTGCTGTTTTCACACTCTGCAGCTGACTGATGTCCTCAAAGAATCACAGTCATTTATTAAACATAACCTGTTATGTTTAATGTCCTCATTAATTCTACTAATTAATGCATTAATCAGCAAATACTGCGACTGTGTGTTAACATGCTCATCTTCACAGAAGAATGGTGCTAATATGAACCGTTATTATGAAAGCCTTTAAGGGCTTTTCCATCCAAACATATAAACCAGTTAATTATTGATAACAGTTCAAATTAATTAATTCCACTGACACTGCTAAATTTGTTTGCTGATTTGCGACAGGAGGACTTGAAACTCTTGAAATTCTTCTTTCTATTCTTTGGTAACATTTTTATTTTATGATTTTTATTTAATTTTTATTTTTTTATGAATGAAACTTGCCCACAGACGGAGCAGAACAGGTCGCTTTAAATGTCAATTTTGGGGCCGTTAACAGATTCGCTCCTCTTCATGAACATGGTGGCATTTATCAGGCTGAAACAAGCGATTTATGACAAGTTTAAGAGAGTCTGTTGAATCCCACTTTCAACGCTCGTATAAGTGTGCCTCACAGAGAAAAGTCAAAGGTTTAGGAGAAGAATAAGAAACTGTTCTTGCATGAGGCTCAATGTCTCTATTCTCTCCGTCTCTGATTAATACCAAACACAGCGTTATTCCACATGACGTCCCAATTTTTTTGAGTTTGGTATTTTGTGGCTCCAGTCCCTGACAAAGATGGCAATCAGGAGGAAATCCAAACTCCACCTCTTAAAAACCTCCCTTCAGAAACTAGAGCCCAACAGACAACTTAGCTGACTGGTATTTTCTGTCAGTATTGGTGTGACACAGTTACTGTATATCTGTATTGGTGTAAATGGCGCCGTTCAGACAAGAAACACAAGGAGCTGAAGATGCCAAGTTGCACGAGGTGAAGAGCTGAGTTGTAGATGACTCCCGCTAAAAAGCAGGAGGTCATCTAGATGGTCCTGCCTCAGTATGTAGTAGTTAGTCAGAGCTTTGTTTTAAACCAAATGTGTCAAATCTTTTCCAAAATAGGTTGTATGTTCATGAAAAAAACAAAAAAACTACAGAAATATTGTTATTTATAGCTCTATCAGACACCTCTGAGTGACATTTTTACTCGACCACGACTGCTAACGATCAAAAACAAACTGTGAACTATAACTTTTATCCGTTTTACATTTTGATTTTACTTTACAATTACAGCCTCACAATTTGCTAGCGTATCTTTACACAGGTACCCATCTTAGTCTTGTTCTACAATCTGTGGGAAAAACATCACCTATCAGCTCTGCAATCACTTCTCACTCTGCCTGTGAAGCCTGAGACAAGGCAGTGATTACAGCAGGAGATAACAGATAATACCTGTATTTACTGTCTTTGTTTGTGATTCAGGCAAAAACGCACCCCCTCCCTCTTTCTCTCGCTTTGTCCACGCTCAAATTGTATATTCAATCTCACCTTCCAACCGTTCTGATCATTCTGAACACTGTTCCTTCTCTTCCTCTCTCCTCGTCCCTCCTCTTATATCGAGCACCTGTACTCAACGCCCGTTCAAATCTGTGGAGAGAAGAGGGATGATTCAAGCGCAGAACAGAGAATCTGTAATCGCCTCTCAAACGATTGGCTGCCTCCTGTAGATCTATAGAGTGTAGTGAGCAGAGATAATTATAGATGAAAAATGTGCATTCTGTAGAGACAGTCTAATGCTTTATTAATGGCAGAGCTCACAGATGAGGGACATATTTACTGTCCGGTCATTAGTTATTCCTCTTCTCTCTCCTCCTCTCATCTCCTCTGTGTCTCAGTGGAGTTTGTTCTCATCTCATTTTTACTTTTTTTTATTAACTTGCTTTAAAGGCACTGCTGCTGCACTCCAGGGTAAAACTGAACTGCCCCTGAACTCACCACACCACCTCTGACACACACACACACACACACATGCACACTCGGCTCGCTCGGTTTGGTCAAATGACGTCTGGCTCAGTTTTATCTCTGCTCTTCTGTTCCAGCACTTCCCCCCATCATTCTCGTGTCTGTTGTCTCAATGTCATTTAGTCCTCTTTCCTCCCTGTCATCCCCTCGTTTTCCCTCTGGCTTCACGCCGCTCTAGTCGAAACCAGTTTAAATTAATATTGGATGACTTTCTCTCTTCTTACTTTGGCAGCAGAGCGTGTGCAGATAAAACACATGTGTGATGAGTTTATACAAAGGAAAAAATCCCCATCGTTATGTCATAAGAGTACCCGTGAGCCTTTTTCTCTAATTTGATTTTATGTATATCAATAATCTCAGTGAAGGTCTCTGTAGTGTTGCAACTAACAGTTATTTTCATTATTGATTAATCTGTCTTATTTTTTCAATTAATTGAATGGCCGTTTGGTCTATAAAATGTCAGAAAATTGTTGAAAAATGTCCCCAAAGCCCAAGACTCAAAGATATTCAATTTACTATCAAAGAAGACTAAAGAAACCAGAAAATATTCACATTTAAGAAGCTGGAATGAGAACATTTTAGTGTTTTTTTTTTCTTAAAAAATGCTCCATAACCTTTTAATGCAGAAGTATAAGAGAGGAAAAAGTTCTTCTTTTGGTTACATGTATATCAGACTATAGTTAAAATGTCAAGGTTTTCATTGTTTGTGGTCAATAAAGCGCTCGTTCTTCAAGTCAGCTACAAAGAGCTCATTATAGTACTCACTGCAGTGCCAGAGATCTGGAGGCAGAGTAAATCATCATCATGGTCTGTTGTTAAAGACGTATTCCAGTGTTTCAATATCTTAGCTAGTGGTCAGACTCAATATCTTCAGTCCACAAGACTGCAGAACACAAGCCCAACTCCATCTTTTTCACAATAAAGAGTTTTGACTGCTTTTCTTTCTACGTGCACAGAAGTGCAGAACAAGAATATTTCTCAGAGTAAGGTAGTGAAACAAGTATTGATATCTGTCGACACTGGTACCAAAAATTAGGTTCGATATTGGCACCAGTTTCACAAAAATACGCAACCCTAGTTAGGAGTGGTTGTTTTAAAATATCGGAAGTAATCAGTAAGGTCCCTCAGTTTGACCAATAAGGTCTCTCCGCTAGAGCTGGCTGTTAACCTTTCTCCTCATGTTTGTCTAATTCTTCCCGGAGTCTAACTGGCTCCTAATCAGGGAGATTTTGGAAGCCTCTGTGTCACTTGGACAAGCTGCCAGTTTTGAAAAGCTAACGATCGGTCCCATTGACTTTAATCAGGAAGTTCCAGAGTCTCTCCAAGACTTGTCTTGGCCAATTTAAAGCACTGAATTTTGAAGGAAAACAGAAATTGGATCAAAAGATTGGATTTGTTCTCTTCTGTCACCCAAGATAAATCAGTGGAAAGGACATTTTGACCATAAAGGCTGAAGGGAAAGAGTCTGGCTGGGACTGAAAAAGCACTTACCTCAGTGCACTTTACAGCTGATTTATGGGAACGGCAGTTTGCTACAGCAGACTGGAACCAGAACAACTGCTAATTCACCAGTTTGAGCTTTTTACCTGGAACTCTACTCTGTTTAAAGCAAAATATAGTAAAGTAACACAAAACTGTGTTTGTGAGATCAATTTAGGATTACATCAATTCACAACCACAGGGTGGATCTATCATTATGATTGGTGAAATTTACTGCATTGTGTGGTTCGATGATGAATTTTTAGTCCACCTCCACATTACTGGTAATTAATGGTAAAGTAGATGGTTAATGGTAGTTGATCACCATACAAGTGGAAAACTTGTCGAACTTGGTTGTATAAAAGATCAAATTAATCAGAGTTGCTTTGTGTTCTTTGTGTTACGATTCTGATTAACTGAAAGGTTTCCAGCTACGTTCATCCAACAGCCAGTCGTCATGCTTAATGCGTAATGCTAAAGTTTTTAAAATCTACCTCATTTTCTCAGGAAAAGATCCAGTGGGAACACACAGGATTTTCAGCCACGCTAGTAGCATTGCTCAGATTGCAGTGTTGGAAGGTCGGTCCTGACCGAAACATCTCAACAACTACTAGATGGATTAAGATAGAACTATTGGATGAATTGCCATTAAATTTGGTACATAAGGCCTACACCTATGTCCCCCTCAGGATTAATTATAATAACTGGTGATCTCTTAGCATTTCCTGTAGCGCCATCATCAGGTCAAACTTTCAATCTGTCCAATAATTTGGTTAATGATAAAATACCTGCAAAATAATGAGGATCACATCAACCTCAGCTTTAATTTGTGTTTAGGGTTAATTAGCAAATATTAACAAGCCAACATGCTAAGCTAATATGATGTAAACATGGTAAGTGGCTGACGTTAGCATTTAGCTCAAAGCACTGTTATGCCTAAGCACAGCTACACTGAGCCGAATCAAATCATATTTTTGTATTTTTTTAATGTGCACACCAATAAATAAGAGAAAATAAAAAGAGACACGTCCTCCAAACCTCATTAACACCACCTCACAGCTGTTGTAACTGAATACTAAAGTCTGACATTAAAAGGATGTTATTACGATAATTTAACTGGATCAACTTTTCGCTGCAGTGGTTTCCTCCAATTACTTTTCATTCTAAAATGGCTGGAATGTGGTAAAATATACTTTAGAGCAAAACTGTGTGCAAGATGGAGCAGGTGCAGTTTGATCAGATATGCAGGTCTCCATCAGCAAATCAGAGAGCAGAGTGGACTTGAGTAATTAGATACATTAATGTGGTAGCAGTAATGAGGTTTGTACAGGAACACACAAATAAACTCATGATTAAGATCCTTGGCAGAGATTTTCGTGAGAATTCAGGAAATCCCAGAACCTCAATTCCCAGTATTCAACTCTAACACACAGGCTGACGGAGTCTCTTAGGCTTCATGCAACTCTCACCTTCCCTCTTCATCCCTTTCACATCTCCATCATATCTCATTTTGTGCTATCTGACCCCATTTCTCACATCTCTGACTTCCTTTCACTCGCCTCCATCCTTCTCTGCAGCCGTCTCTCAGTCACTTTCCTTTTCTCTGCTAATTATTCAGTCCCGTTGGGGTCTCTCTCCTCTCTCTTTAACCCATTTTCTGTTTTTTTTTTCTCACTCAGCAGGGAGCTTCTTCAGTGTCTTTACACAGGAAACGCACAGTATCAGAAATAGCGCTGAGTGCTCTCCGCGTGTGTTAAACATGACGTTTAAATTTAAGAGATGTCTTTTTGATTACATGCATGTTTGCTGCATGCAGTCGTCTCTTTTTTTCATGTGTGTGTGCATTTGTCACCCTGTATTAGCCGACCCATGCATCTTCTGCTGTGTGCACTGCCCACTGCGTCCACGAGAGATTCAATTATACGCTGTTTTAGGACACACAAACCTCCATACACACACACTTTGAAGCGCTCCGGTTCATGTTATCCACTCACGCCCCCCGCCGCCCGAACGCTCCTTCCATCACTTACTTTTCTCATTTAATAAAACACCACTTCACTACACCATTACCTCTAAAACAATCTCTTCCTCATTTATCTTTTTCTCCTCCATTCCTCCCTCGCCCTGTTATCTAATCTTACCTCCAGCCCGTCTTCGCTCTCCTCTGTGGAAAATTTTGTTATACATCTTGCATTTGGCAATTTATGCTTCCCATTTATCATTTCATTACTTGGCTTTAAAAGCAACCCCCCCCCCCCCCTCTCCCCCACCACCTCCCTGTCTTTTCTCTTTCTTACTTCTCGCCTGTTTCTTTTGTTCGTAATCCAGTCTATTTTTTCACTGTATCCAATTGTAGAGAAATGATTGGTTTGGCTTGATTTTGAAAATGGAGAAAGCAGTAGCAATATCTGAGTCAAAGCCATCTTTTTGACCTCAAGTCGTATGATTCCCCTCAACTCTAAACCATAGAAAAGCAGCATCCATTTGTCTCCCTCGCTCACATATCATTCATCATGTCCACTGAATTGTAAATCTATCCTTAAATCCATCTTTCAGGCCTCTTGATCCGTGCGTAATTCTGAAATGGATGCTTGTGCGTTTTCCTCTCTGCCTCAGATGGATAAGGCTAGAAACCTGACAACCTCCAGCACATGCAGGGAGGAGCGGCCTTGATGGGGCTTGATGACAGCACAGGCAGCCCTCTGCTCCTATCAACCAGCAAACACTAAATTTCCACTAATCCGGAGACAGTTAAGGGTGCCTTTTTCCTCAAAAGAGCTCTAAAAGCAGCTGCACTGCCATTACCATCTGGCAGCAAAGTGAGACAAAGAAAATGAGGAAGGTGTTAGAGAGGATCGAGGTGAGAGAAGCTCATCACGGACTTGAAACGCTCGGCTCCTGCTCTCTACAAAGGGCCTGTCGCCGCCAATTACAGGAGTAAGCAAGTTAGAGCGTGAGAAAAAGAGGACAGACAGATTTCTGAATCCCCGCTTGGTGAAATCACTGTCACAGAGCGAGCGGGGCAATGAAGGAAAAAGTGTCAGAGCCTGATAGGTGCTGGGTGAAATTGCTATCATTAAACAGTCACAGAGTGGCAGAGGAGAGGAGGATTTCTGTGTCTTAAGTCCTTGTAAAGGTGTCCAACCTGCACCAGAAAACACTGCCTCTTTCCTCACTGGTAGATCTTTGTTCTCTCTTTTTCTTTTTTTCTTCCTTCTAACGAAAGCTGCCTTTTTTTTACAGATAAGTCTCAAACTAACAGTTGTGGAAAATAACCAAAATATTTCAGTATTTTCATTTTGGGAAACTTTCTGCTTTTAAGATTTTAAAGGGAAATATTCCACTTTTTACTTCACTACTTATTAGTTACTTTGCAGATTTAGAGTGTAATAATAATAATAACCTTTCTGCTTTAAAAATTCAACCAAAATGTTGGAACGTTTTCTTTCATACACTAAAACTTAAAACTGATCTTATTCTGTTCGGTTTGAACATTTCAGCCTCAAAATCTATCTCAAAGATGTCAACTTTTCATGACAAAGCAAAAAGTAACTTTTTTTATGCTTTGGGACGCTGAGTTTGTGTGCCTAATGTTCATAAATCCGCTTAGAAATCATAGAAAAAAGAAAGTGTCATCACATTTTTAAGTGTCCTTCAGTATCAAAGTAATCCAGTGATAATTGTCTCTGTCTATGGATACACTGCAAACAGGAACTGCTAATAGCTAATCATGTCAATTTGCTAAAATGTAAACAAATATGGTCTCAAAAGAGAATAGCAGGTCCTACCTGTAGTAACATTATAGCTGTATATACCTTTTTGATTAGCTTTTAAGGGTTTTTTTCTGTCAGCATGTTTGCATCAATCAGATCAATCAGCAAAAACATTTTTGTAGTTAGAAGCACAAGCAGCTGTGCGCGGAAAAAGCGGGAAAAGATCCAATTTAAAATACAAGGACGTTGCTCTGGACAGTATTTGAATTACAGGAGGATCAGTGAGTTTGCTACCAGCTTTCGGCTGTAATTCTTACTGCAGTGGAGGTAAAAAATAACCCACATACATACTGGATTAAGGGCAGGAAAAACCCATAAATTCACTTTATCTGACATCTCAGAAATCAGCTGCACTCCTTTTCTTCCAGCTGTGAGGCGTTATGTAACCTCTTCCTCTCCTTTCTCCATCCTAATAATTTTCTTTGTGTATCCCTGCAGCTCCTTCTTCTTCCTCCACACACACACACACACACACACACACACAAACAAACACTTTGTTGTCGTCTTTGGTGACTAAAAGCTCGTCTGTGGATCTCACAGCAGCAGCAGCAGCAGCAGAAAAAGCTTCCACTCCAAAAAAAAGAACTTGGCTACAGAAAAAAGATCAAACGCAGAAACACTGGCTCACTCTGGCAGCGCTGGCAAGAAGAGGAGGAGGGAGGGGAGGTTTTTGGGGGACATGAAACAGCAGGCAGTGGGAGGTGGGGGGTTCCAGGCATAGGATGGGTTTGAAAGTGTGTATCTGTGTGTGTGTGTGTGTGCAGTGTTGAGTTTTAAGCCTGTGGGAGAGAGAGAGAGGATGGCAGATGATTAGGATTGTAGTTTAAATTTAGAAATTTGGAGATGGGGAACCTGGTACCCAGAGGATTTCTCTGCCTCGCTCTCTCTTTCTTCTCTTTTATTGAAATCGGAGCAGATAACTTTCAGAGGCGTTTGGAAGAATGTAGCCAAATTTCTTTTTTGTTTAATCACAGCGGCAGATATGCAGAGATGTTACTCACTTCCACAAATGTCTGTAGGGGAAGAGAGATGGGGATGAGGGGAAGCGATGCGGTGCTGTTGGAAGGAGAATTATAAAAATCCTTTGAGGAATCACAAGTGGAAAAGATGTTTCAAAGAGAAACGGGAGGAGAAATATAAACAATTTTAAAAAGATGATGCGGTTAATTTGTTCCGGGGATGGTCGGCACAGATTTTGGGGAGTGAGCCCAGTTGTTTCAATATCCTACAAGTTCACAGATTTTACACATGAAAATCAGTTTACTAGTCGTGAGGAGTTGGAGTTGTTTAAAGTCTTATCTGGATCTGGAGGAGGTTTGTCAAATCTGTGAAAATAATTCTGATGTCATAGTGATGTCATTAGGGTTATCTCAGCTTGCAGACTACAAATTTTTAACAGAAAGCCTCGCAAACTGTGGGCAATATTCAGTTGCATTATGGGAAATGTAGGGTCATGTGTTCTTAGAGCTTGACACATATTATGGACATACTTTCTGAAGATACAACACACTTTCACACTAGTATTGTTGGGAGAGTTTCCCTTAGATACTGTCCATCCAAGGACTCGTAAAAGTGAAATAATTCGAGAACATCAGTTCCACATTTATGTATCTTGTCTGTCAGTCTCACACTCACACTCTCTCCTGTAAGGCTCTTGGAAGTGGTCAAAATGATTTTTCTCCTGCAGTTGGCATTAGCATCTTTTTTTTTATCTGTTCGAGCTCGTCATCGTGTGTGTCAGCAGTCATTTTTGTCTCCTGGAAAGATAATTCGGTCTGCAGTCCGTCTCTGTATTAAAGATGTTGGAATACGCTTTTGACTCGTTTTCACTCATCATAAATTCATTTCCTCCGCGGCAGAAAAACACGTTACACGAGCCTTCAGAAACTCCTGCAGGTTAAACTGAGCTAACCAAACACTGTTAGTGCTGTTGGAGACACTCAGTATTAATGCAACACTGTCTCCAACTTTATGGACATACAGTATTAACTTGCTGGAATCCCTTTTTAAGATAACCCCAAAAGACTAAATATCTCTTTATTTGTTAGAACTATAGTATAGTTCTAACAAATAAAGTATAACAATAGTATAACTTTACATCACTTTGACACGTAAAGTATATTTATGCTTTTAACTCTGCTGATGGCTGCTTTACGTGTTTGTGTGTGTGTCCACAGAAATAAACACACTGTGTTTACTGGTGTTTACAAATGGTATTCAAAATGATATCCTCATATCATGATCCATTTCATAAAATTACTGCTTTATTCTTATAACATTCCCAAAATGAAAACTTCATTCTCGCAACACTATAACTTCTTTTTCTAAAGACTCTTTCCAACTGCGACTCTAATAATTTGTTGTAAAAAGTAACTGATAAAATTATCTTTTAATGGAAGTAATGATTAGCTGCAACAATGCCTGTATATGAACCAGCACTTCCCTCGATGCAGTTGAGTGTGGATATACTATATATACTCTGCACATCTCTGGCCATCATCTCTATTCTTTCAGATCTTTTGTAATAAACTTGAGATTTCCTTTAAACCTTCAACGAGATAAAAAAAAATACTCCACACTCAAAAGAGTTCAATCAAAACAAAAACCTCTGACAGGAAATTACATTGAAGAGTTCCAGGACGTCTTTCCTAGAGTGTGATCCCACCTCTCCCTCCTCCCTCCACTCGCATGTATCCTAATCTCACCTCACATGTTAATCTAGTGTTTATCATATTAATCTTTATCTTGTTTATGTCTTGATGCGTCGTCGCACGCGAGGACTCCAGTCCAATTATTTTTATATTCAGTTTGTCAAACTTAAATTATGTGCTGTAACACCTTTCACACAGCTCAAAATCTAAAAATATTGCCAAAGTATACAGGTGTAGCACACAGAGACGAGATATTATTAAATAAAATATGACAATATGAATAAATGGAGTAAAAAACAAGTAAAAGGGTTTAACAACAGATAATTAGCTAATTTTAGGCACTTTAGCTTCTCTCACTTGCACAAGCTGAAGTGTATTGATAAGTGATATGTTAGCATGTGTTAGCATTTACAAATGATGTCATCACTTTCCAAAAATGCAGAATGCACTCACACAAACTACAAGAGCTGACAGTTATCAAAGCACATTGGTTTTATTATTTTATTGTAATCCAGGAATTCATAGATATTATTTTAAATATTTAAAAAAAAATAACAACCAGATTAAATAATAATATTTTCTATTATCTGTGTTTTTTGGTAAAAATGACGAGCCTCAAAGTTATTGTGGCTTCTAGCCTGTCTCACTCCTGGCTGTCACGGATCTGATGATACACAACATCACACTGTCTTAATCACACACACACGCACACACACACATAGACGCGCGCACACACACACACACACACACACACACACACACACATCACCTGAGGTTAGTAAGTCCCATCTGTCCATTGCGATAGCGAGGTATTAGTGCTGAGTTAAACCTCTGAAAATCCTGGTTTATCACACTTACGCATCCCACATTATCCTCCCCTACACACACACACACACACACACACACACACACACACACACACACACACACCAGAGTCATTGCCATTGTCTCAGCAGAGTCTTGAAATGAGGGAAAATTGTCTGTCATCTCTGCAGAGGCTCAGTTGTTGAGATCTTACTCCAAATAAAGACAATCACTGTATTCATTCACTGTTATTTTGATCAGACTTCTGTCTGAACTAAAACTTCAACTTCCTGCAGATATTTCACTTTAAACACATTTTGAAAAATGGAGAGATCATAACTGTTGACAGCGCTGGAAGGAAGAGTTTTAATGTGAGACATCTGTGCTGGATGTGCTGTGTTTAATTTGACAGTAGAAATGAATTAGTGAATAAGAACAGAATGAGACTAACATAAACAGAACATGACAATGGGAGTAGATCACAAAGAAAAGGCAGACATCTTACTAATATATGATTAAATGATGATTATTTGTAAAAAGGAGAAAAGTGGAAATAAAGTAATAATGTAATAAACCCTGTTTAAAATAAAGACCTGATTCTCGCTGCAGTTTAAGTAATTTTGTGCATTTGTATTTTTGTGTTATAAATATTCAGCCTTAAACCAGTTCTGTTCAGGCCGGAGGTCATAAAACCTGATGGTTCCCAAATGTCCTGCAAATCCTGGGATTCTTAAATGCAGCTTTTTATTTATGGAAATACCTGGAAAATAACTGAATTTACCTGCATGTGCTGGAAAAGAGCAAGCTGTCATGATAAATATTTTATTATTATGTCCAAGAAAATTGTAGAACTATCACTATATAAACTTCTAAAGGATGTTTCATCAACAGCTAGTCAAGGTGACGATTAAATATGACAGGGTCATATTTTAGTTTTTTAACATGATGGTTCTGTATATATCTTTGTATAGCTTCTGCAAAACATGTTTGATTAAGACTTAGTGTTACATGGATAAGTACACTGAATTGGCAAATCTGGCTAATTGAAGTCAAGCTTAAAGTGTAAGTTCAGGATATTTCTTTTTCTGTTTTAACAAGTCCTCCAAATTAAACCACCAAATAGGTTGTTTGACTATGTGACTCCAGAACGACACACAGGAGCGTTTTCTATCTGTAGAATATCTGTGGTTCAGGTCTGTTAGGTTTAGGGAGGGATCATGGTTTGGGTTAAAATAAGCACTTTGTTAAGGTTAAAGAAACATGTGATGTGGGTTAAAACTACTACTTCCTTAAAGTTAGGCTACCTTCGTCGTCATGGCAACAATAATAACAGTCACTCTTTCAAATGAATTTTTCTAAAAGAAAGGAACATTTCAGTTTGTCCATCATTGAATTTTTTCTGAAAAAGGATTTCTTTAAAGAGCTGGAACCCTGAACTTACCTGGTTAAAGTAAAAAAAGTGTAGTTTTTAAATTGACACTGCTTCCCACAACAATAGAAGCACACACACACACACACACACAGCAGAGTGTGTGGGTGTGTGTGTGTGTGTGTGTGTGTGTGAACATCCTCCTCAGTGTCCAGTTTCCTGGTTTTCATGCAGCTCAGCTCAGCCTGCTGAGGTGCTTTTTAATTGGATCAATGATTGGATTGATGAATGGAAGTTCTATTTATAAAAGCTGCTGATGCAGGTCATGGGCTGACACTGCACCACGAACATATCCCACAATCCCACAGCGCCTATGTGATAGTCTGATATGTTCCTCTGCAGGTGGAGGCAGTGCTGAGTAGATACCATGAAGTAAGGTGACTACTACAAAAATCAATAGACTGCAGGCTCACATTGTAACGGTAAATGTGTGGCCTCCCTGGAGAGTTTTTTCACATCAGGTTTAAGAAGGAAAAAATAAAAAGCAAAGTCAACAGCAGTTATGTGATGGTGTGTTTGTGGGGACGAAACAGCTGTTTAACGCCTACATTGTGGGGACTCATCTCCCATCTGGGGAAAAAACACGACTCACAAAGTTAACTATTGACATTTTAGTTCAGACATTTTAGGGTTTTAGGGTTAAAGTTAGATTTAGGATTGGGTGAAGGTGAGATTGGTGGGCAGGTTGAGGAACTGTATGTAGTGCTAAAACTCAGCTTTTGGGTAATACTGTAACTTTGGCTAATTGTTACTTCTTAAGAAATGCAAATAAAAAGAAAATATAAGCCAATACTGACAAATATTAGAGGAACTTTATCACATTTATAATTGTTGCAACATGAGAAGAAGAACATATTACAGCAGTAATAAAATACAAAACAACAAATGACATTGAAATGATAATTCTAGGCTGAAAAAGTAGAATGAACAAAACATCCCACAGTGTTTTAAAGAATAGGAAAGTTTTTTGATGCTTGTTTGGGGGCTTTAAGACTACGTCTCAGTTCAGGTGTGACAATAATACAGTTAAACAGTGAATCCTTATTTTTTAACAGGAATAATGGAGGAAACTTAGTTAATTTGTGTTTCAGGTCTCTAAATCTGACAAAATGAAAACACAGATAACGCAAAAACAATTTGATAATATACAAACACGTACTGATTTATTATTGATCATTAACAATAATTAATTAGAAGATGGACACGTCTTTTGTCTCTTTTGTTCGCCTCTCTGGCCTTGATCTCCTCTGCAGCAGCTCTGGTTTGCGTGTTCAGTCTTCATGCAGCTTGTTGAAAGTTTGGCAGCTTTGTGCTGCTTATTAACTGGAAATTTTGTCCTTGTAGACTTTTAAATTTTTCTTGTCTCTTTCTTTTTTTAGCAGGATTACATGTAGCTCCTATTCAAACGGCACCGTATTAAAGAGTTGATAATGATTTGAAAAGCAAGATATGATTGTTGTCTCTGTCATACTTTAGAATATAATAACTTTGGAAGCCAAATATTTTAGGGTTAAGGTTATTTTTTAGTTTTGGAGATCCATTGAGTCCACAAGCTTTTTTCCAATTCAGTTTCAATGTTAATAATTGTGAATAGGCAGAAACTACCACAGAAAACTCCTGTTTGACTATAGAAACAAAACCAAATAACATTGTCTAAGTTCTCTTTGCACTGGAGATTGTAACTGAGGGCCTGAGTCTCAAAGACAGTACTGCTCTTCTTTTATTTTGTGCCAGCTGTTCTTGGTTTTGTATCATTTCTCACAACGTGCTCATGTTGTACTTATAAAAAATACTCTGTGTCGGTTGTGTTTAAAGAGGTGTAATTTAATCCCAAGCAGATGAGTCTCAAATGGACAGAATTTGGACACTGAAGAGTATTTTGACAGATGCGGTTGTGAGATGATTCCAGCACATCTTTTTCTCTGGAACAAAGGCACATAAATCCAACAAAAGATTTCTCAGTGGAAGAAAAGAAGCTTTTCATCTTTGTGAGCATAATAAATCCGGCCTGTTTTGTTACTCTCTGGGCGCAGGTTGATAAACCTCCTCCAATAATAAGGCAGAGAGTTATTTTCAAAACTGATATGCAGTTTATGGTGTTTTTTTATGTGTATGGTCGTTTCACATGCTCAAAAGACTTAATCGGTCTGACCCCTTTAACTGATACTGTAAGCAAAGTGCTTCCAAAGACTAAACTTATAGATCAAACAAAACTGATTTCCCAAGGCAAGACATCTGCCAGTACTGCTGATGGAGCAATATGAAGGACAGCTAGAACGTATGTCTGCTGACTCATTACAGGATAGACATGCAAACAGGATGTAAGACCATCATGAGACCATTGACATGCTACATATTCCAAAGGCTGCTGCATAAGCAGCTTACACTTAACCGTCCAGAATAAGGCTGCATATATGTAAACAACTTAATCTGAATTTATCCGTATCAGCATTTCTGCCATCAATCTACTCACATGTTAGAAAGCTGCTGGTAGCAGTGAGCAACACTTTGCACTTGTTATGTTTATCTGAATTATTAATTATTTCATAAGATTCACAAACACAGTTTGACGTCTTTTTACTTTTAATCCTCCAATTTCATCCCAAAGTGCACCGAGGACTCAATGTCATGAAAAGACTCTTATTCATTACAAAACTGTGGTGTCTGCTAGTCTGCCACAGTTTCCACGTCATGAACTACACATACCCAGTGGAAAGAAATGTATGCAGCTAAATTGCAACAGCAAATATGTTTTGATATAAATGTAATGCTGACTGAATTATGTTTTCTCTCAACATAATGAGAAATTAACGTGTTTGGCAAGTTGCAAAAATGTTGATACTGAACTTATGAGTGAAATGTTCAGTGACAATGCCAAAACATCCATCTTGCAGTACAATTTCTGCTAGAAACACATCATTATTTATGGTTGTGTTTAGACACCAGCAGCATTTGGTTAAGTTTAGGAGAAGATTGTGGTCTTTGTTTAATACAGAAAAAAGTCTGCAGTGACTTGAAGCATAATGTGTTTATTAACACTGAAGCGAAACCTCAATCTGTCACTAATCTTAACCAAAGCACACGCAGGACTCAGGATGTGAACCTCGGTCTCTGTTGCCAGAGTCCTGCATCTTGTTCGCCCACCATCCACCCCGAACTCCTCCCGCTGACTCCAGAGCGACATATAAATGTAAATAAATGTTATTTCTTAGACACTGGGTTAGTTTAGAAAGTCTCACACTAAAGCCATGTCCCAAAGTCTAATTCTGAGCAGGTTTTGAGTATGTTTTGTGTTCACACTGATAAAGTGACTCAGAACAGTTGCAGACTAGCAAACCCTGAAGTCTGAGTGTGCTGTTGATGTACATTATTCTCCCACAATGAATTTCACAAAGGAAATAGGAAATCTGCTCACAGCTGGAAAAAACTCAGACTAAATCATCTGATGGATGATGGTGAAACATTTCCAGGAACATGTTATTAAAAAAAAAAAAAAAGTTAAGTATGTTTATTTTCTGTATACTAACTGCATTTACATTGAATTTTGTGTGAAACAAATTGAAAACAGATTTCTTTTTTTTAACCAGGAACACAGATTTATAAACTGAAAGAATTTATAAAACGTTCATTTGGTCTATCAATCCATGCACATGGATTAACAAACTCTAAAGTGAAGATGGTATGATAAGACTTCCAATATGGACCTCTGACCCTCAGAAGAAAATGGCTGGATGGGTGAGATAGATTTATGGTAATATAATTTATTTAATCTTTACACCTTCTGAAGAAGAGCACAGATTAGATTTATGTGAGAACAATAGTGAGAACACTGTAACATGTGCACAGTATGCTGCTTCTAATAAAGTGTCAGTCAGCTTCTCAGAGCTTACATTTACATAAGTACAGGCCAGCAGAGGTATTATGAGATATGCTGTAACTCGCTTATTTTTAGTCTACTAACTGCAGCTTTCTCTGAGTGCAGTCAAGAGTCTGTGCTTTCATTTAGTTGGTATGACATTTGATAACTTAATAACTTTTTTTTTTTTACCAAATTATAATGCCCTTTTATTCTGCCAGCTGCATATTATGAATCAGAGTACACAGTTTCTTAATCCGTGCACATGGTTTATTCATCTTTGTACACGGTTTATGAATCTGTGCATGCACTTCATAAATCCTTGCACACAGATTATTAATCCGTGTGCACTCATTATGAATCTGTGCATATGGTTTATTAATTCCTGCACACCAATTTCCGCATCAGTATTTTTCTATCATATGAACCCTGGAAAAAGCTACTTAAAGGACAACAGTCAGGTGTCCGTATGAGCAGTGAAAGAGGTTCATACTGACTATTAAAAGATCCAAAATCCACAGTGTGTCCACACAGTCATTTAGTGCAAAAATGCATTTAAAAGTTGTATGATTTGTATGTATGTATGTATGAAAGTTATATGAGGCTTCAGCAGTCTGAGTTAGTCATATCAAGTGGATATCTGCCACATTTACAGTCTTTTTAGCATCAAATTCCCTCTTTGTGTTTCCTCGGACAGTGTTTCCCTGTTGAGCTGCGGTGGAAGTATAGTAACAAAAAGAGGGACTTTGGCACTAAAAAGACTGTAACGTTGAAAGATATCTACTTGATTTGACTCATTTGGACGCTGAAGCTTCATATTAGCTTCAGATTTTTAAATCCATGTTTGCACAGAAGGAGGACTGTGGATTTTGTCCCCCATCACTTCCATTGTAAGTGCATTATGAAGGGATCTTCTAATGGTCAGTATGAACAGGAGGAATGATTACAGCTTGCTAGCTCGTTTGGGAAATGAACACATTAGATCTGTTAAATCATGTATTAATCTGTTAATTCTTATGTTGTGTATGTCACCTGAGTGAAAATCAATGTTACTCCTCTGCCAGTGAGCAGTTAGCTGCACAGAGGAAGTGCTGAAGGCAATCAACCAAAGATAAATGATTAACGACAAGAATGCATAGATGTGTACTAGCAATCGGTTTGGGTTTTAGGCTCCTCTGATGTTAGACTGTAGCTAACTCAGCAGGTAGTGTTTCCTTTATCTCGTTTGATGGTATAAGAACAGGCATCCTGAAGCTGCTGACCAGAAAACAACGAGAACGCAGCTGTGTCCTCCTCTCCGTGCTGCATGAATCACAACAAACTAGCAACTCTCAAACGCACAGGAAGAATTTCCACGACACTTGCTGGTTAGTTCCCTCACTGGGCGCGCTCAGACGGTTGATGTGACTGTTGGTCGGCTCTGTCTCTATGAACCTGTGCCTCTGTCACTTCTGTCTCATTTATTGTTACTAAATCATCAGCATTGAGACAAAACTGACCTGTGTTCTTCTTCATTGAATATTATATATGATATGCTTTAGAAGTGTGATATGCAGTGTTGCGGCTCAGTACAACTTATCAATATGCAAAGTGTTGGTGCTATTTTATTTCTTTTTTAATTTTGGAAGAGCAGCAAGAGCTTATCAGTCTGTCAGTGCATGTCATGTGTTTGTGTATTTGCATTCGAAGCATTTCTAAACAGATAAGCAATGTAGTCTGTTATTATTGGATCATCTCAGGCAGGGACACCTGTCTGACACACACACACACACACACACACACACACACACACGTAGCCCATGTGAGCCACATGTTTAAACAGAGGATGAATGTCAAACTCACGTTAAATGTTCGCTGAAAAGTGCCTTCTGAAATTGTGTGTCTGAGCTGCCTACATTTTATATATATATATATATGTGTGTGTGTGTATATTTCTATGTATATATTTAATATGTATGTAAATAAGGTACAGCACTGGTCATGGACACACACATTAATCGCCAAGACGTCCGCCAGCGTGTGGTGTCCCTGCGGGTTTGATGTCAGGGAAGGTGACGTGTGTGTGTGTGTGTGTGTGTGTGTGTGTGTGTGTGTGTGTTCATATCAGGCCTGATACATATCCACATATAAATGACTTTACCTCCTGCCCTGTCCTTTCCCCACCTCTTCTTCCTTTGTTCCACTCCTGTTTTTTCACTCTTCTTCTTCTTTTCCTGCCCAACTTTCTTCTCCGCTATCATACCTGCTCCTTCATTTTTCTCTTTTGAATCATCTTTAAAGAATGCACGTTGACATTTTTTCCCCATGTAATACACATTAAAGGATTAAAGGTGCACAATTTTTCAAGTGTGTCTTAAAACAGCAGTCAGGTGTCCATATGAGCAGTGAAAGAGGTTTTCCTCATGTTCATACTGGCTATTAAAAGATCCAAAATCCACAGTGTGTCCACACAGTCATTTAAAAGTAGATGTGAAGCTTATATGAGGCTTCAGCAGTCTGAGTTAGTCATATCAAGTGGATATCTGCCACATTTACAGTCTTTTTAGCATCAAATTCCCTCTTTGTGTTTCCTCGGACAGTGTTTCCCTGTTGAGCTGCGGTGGAAGTATAGTAACAAAAAGAGGGACTTTGGCACTAAAAAGGCTGTAACGTTGAAAGATATCTCGCAGGAGTGCACAGCTACAGGGAAAACTAGCAGACATTGTAATGAATATGAATGCAGCCCGACTCTTAAGATGATCGGCCGGTCGACGTCCGTCGTCATCCCGGGGAGAACATGATCCGATGAACTGATCTGTGCAGCTCTTTGGTGATTTACTGCTGGCTCTAATGTCTCTGTAGCATCTTGATATATGATATAATTCCTTTTGGAAGATAAATGTTGGTCTCACAGATGAAATCTAACACTTGTCGCTGCCACATTAGTTTGTCTGAATGTAAAGTGAAGCTTCATGTTTTTCCTGGACAGAACAGAACAGCGCTGCCTCTGAGGCTCTATATGTACAGATATCACCTCATTTACATAAATATAAGTGTATTAAAGTGAACAGATCAGTCTTTATTAAATATCATTTTATTTTATTAAGCTATAGTTTAAAAAAAGTGTTAGTGGAGCTTTGAGTTGAATTTTATCACATTACAGTCAGGTAGGTGTGTGAAGCTGAATGAATGAAATAGCAAGTACGCAAGTCCAAACTTGGCGTACTTGGTATTGATAAGGGCCCCATGTGGGTTTGGTCAAAGTCCGGCACTTGGTCACCACATTTCGCCACTTCCTGTATCTGTCATTTCAAATTAAAAGCCCTCTAGCGTTTCATACAGTCCAGCTGTATACTGAGTTTAGACCCCCCTCATTTGCTCCTGTTGTCTCTCTTTTCTAACTGCTTCCTGTTGGATCAGTGTCTCGTTGGCACATTAACTGTCCTCCAGCACTAATCATTCTGATTACAGGTTAGACTCTGCATATAGCAGCGTTAATAATAACAATAATGATGAGACATTAGAAATCAGTTTGCACCCAAGGTTTCGCTCATTAGAGGCCAAATACATGTGATTAACTCTCTGTCACTGACGCAGGGTCACATCCAGCCTTTCAACGAGCGTTTCATTAAACCACGACCGCCTCCCAATTTCAGAAAAACTGTACATCAGTGCATAGCAGTGTTATTTAATATAATCATAACCGCAATTTGTTCCTCTCATGTACTATCATCACATTTCAGTCAGAGCTTGTTTTTGTGAATTATAAATCCGGTCGTTCATCACATAACGCAGCCATAACGTCTACAACTCGCCTACAGATATTTAGCTACACCAACACTCACATATATATATATATATATATATATATATATATATATATATATACACAGTACGTACACCCATACATGCATTTGCCTAATATATTTTCAAAAATACAAATATAGTAAAAGCACATACTGTCCACACCTACATAGTGTATGTACAGTATATATGTAAAAGACATGTACATAAAAATTCATAGACGCTGGTAGAAAATGTATAAATATGATTTATAACTTGAGGGCTCAACTAAGGATTACTGTATGGTCAGTGTTATTTAATCTGTTTTTATGTTTTATTAATCATTTAGTCTTTGAAATTTGAAATACAATATTCATGAAAAGTTATGAGACTATACGTTCAGTCAAAACATACTGAATTCATAATATATGAAAGGAAATACTGTAAAGGCAAATCCACACATTTAATGCTGTAATTAACGTTTAAAGCAAATATTTATTGTTAGTCTTATCAAAATTGTCACTCATGTTTTTATGATCGCTCATATGTTAATCAACTAATCGATTATCTGACTAAAGCTGGACAACCAGTGCAAGGTTTTATAAATGTTGTACGTTTTGTTAACTCATACCACATGTTTCACTGTAATGGTCCTTCCTGTAAGGTCAGAGTCAGAGTCAGAGTCAGGACGAGTCAGATCACACCCAACATAACCGGGAACTTTGTCCAGATACAATTGTTTATTGTATCATAAAAGTTTATTATGATAATCAAAGACCGTCCACATTATCAGACTGGTTTAACATTTTTCAGATTGACATTTGCTTTTAGACTCAAAACAAACATTTTTGACTAATGTTGGAAAGGATGGATTGAGTTTGTTAAAACATTTAGATCAGCTGTACTTTAACCCCTCTGAGGTACCATAATTGACTGTAATTAGTTTAGTTTATTAAATGCATTTATAACAGGGACCACGTACAAAATACATTAATCTCAAACAAACTTCATAGGAATAAATACAAAGCAGAATACAAAAATAATACATACACCTCAAAATGTCAAATTAATGCTGACAGGACTGGTTACTTAAAATCCATTTTTTAACTTCACAGGAGAAAATATGGAAATCTGTGCAGGTTTTTTAGATTGACAGGTATCTTATTTCTTTCTTTAATGGCTCTAAAAGAAAAAGGCAGAGCCTCATTTAGAGACGCTACATTCTCCCCTTGAAACTGACCTTGAAGCTCGGCTCATTTGCTCAGAGTGAAGCTGAACAAAGCTCTTCAGCGGTGGAGGAGCAGCATTATGGATTATCTTATGCACTAAGTGTACATCTGAATACAAAATTGAGTTGTCAAAGCTGAACATTTCATATTTAATAAGTATATCACAATGATGATACTGTCGTGATTTCCAGTGCAGGACTTTGTAACGAGTCTATTAAGTTGGATAAATGATCTGTAAGGCACTAGGACAAAGTACAGACTATTGATCGTTAGCCTCTTTTTTTTCCTTTTGTCATTGCATCTTGTTTGAGTTTTCTCTTTTGTTAATGATTGTTATATATTTTTTAAAAAGTGTATGATGCCTTGTGTCTGTTGGTTTTCTATTCTTAATTAATAAGATGACTTTGTCCTCAACTGTGTTGACAAATAGAAAGGCAGCATTACTTTGATTATTTCCACTATGGACGGAAAGTAAGAAGAAAAAAAGAAAAATATGATCTCTGATCTCCGGTGAAATTCAGTTGTGTATTGTAGTCCCTTCACTCAAGACTGCAGTCACAACATGACTCCAGTTATATTTAAACAAGCTCACTGTAGTTTGAATCACATCCTTTGACAGCAGCCATGTGGGAAATCAAACTGTGGACCAGACTGTTGATCGTTCAGGTAATTAATCAGGTGTTGTGACTTCAGACTACACGTCAAACAACAACTGACTTCGAGCCCACTGTAAAATCAGTTAATTGGTTACTGTGCTGTATACAGTATAATATGTATGAATGTACCACAACACTAACTGTTGTATTTTGTCAATTTGTTTAAAGCGTATGGCTACAAAATGATTAGCACATTAGCTGCTGCTTTCAGTGAATTGTGGTATCAGTCTGTTTGGTAGAATATTTGTTTATTTCAACTTGGGTCTTAATTTAATAGCTTTGTCTATTATTTCTGCCAGTTATGACAACATCATATTCACCAAACTAACTGCTGGGAAATTTGGGAACATGACAACATGGCTACAATAAGGTCCAGCTGGTGAAGAAGCACATAGTCAGGTTTTAAATCAGCAAAGTGTAGGTAATAACCCCTCATATGAAGGAAAGCTGAACGTGTTTTATCATAAATAAACGTTCCTTCTGTTTGTCATGGTCTCTGACACTCAGGTCAGTTGTCTAATTAACAGACCTGTCATGAAACAGCACAAATGTAAAAGGCAACAAACATTAATAATAAAGGTGATGTTCTAAATATGAGTAGTAGACAGTAAATAATACAGTTCCCTCTGTAGGTGTCAGTCAACCAGCCTGTTAAATATTCCAAACAGCTGCCTTTATTACCGGCTGCTCTGCATACCTGATAACACTAATTGCACCCGGCGAACACAAACACTCACACACACCACCAGCTCTGTACATTCACACACACAGACCTGCACACACACTCTCCATTTGCAGTTGACAGCTCAGACAGTTGCTACTCCGTTGCTAATTCCTTATCTCTGCCTCCAAGCCGAACTCACGTGCTCTGGATCCCTCCTTTTTTCTCATTAATGCCACTTAACTCCTCCACCAACCCCACCAACCCCCCCCCCCCCCCCCCCCCTGCACACTCTTTGCCTTTCCATCCACCTGCGTATCCTCAGCTTAAAGGCAATTTCACCTTCAGCTTTCTCTGCTGCCTCTTTCTGTCTCTGCCTCTGCTCAACATGCGGGCAGCTGTAACGTATACTGACAGAGCAGATGAACTTTAGCTTGTCCAGTCGCTACTCGAGGCGTCCATATCGTATATTAACATGTGGCTGCTCACGGTGCCAACAGACCTCTGCAGCAGCTGGACAACAGAATTTGAATACTTGAAACAACTTCCAGATTTTTGGAAATGAGATACAGATGTTTGACAAAAAATCTTAACACAGCATCCACTTACTGGCTTGTCCAGAGCTCTCAAAGTCAGTTTGTCATGGAGATACCTCGGTTGTCATCATGTGGCCTAAGAATGGAACTTCAGTCACACGAAAACAAGTTTTCGACTTTGTATACAACCTGGATGAGCTTTTTTTGGCAAACAATGTTTTCAAGGTCAAGAATGAACTGTCATGCTTGAAAGAAAGAGGTGTTTGAAACTCTGGGACAGAATGAATATAATAATATTTAACTTTATATAGCACAGGCAACAAGTTTAAAAAGTGCTTCATAAAACACGTAGCCATTTAAACAGTCTGGTAAAAGAATCATAGAATAAAGAGAATAAAGCGTAAAAACTTAATCAGGTAAAGTATGATAAGGTAAGATCGTGAAATGATAAAAGGGGAAATATCATGGTTTTAGTGATTTTCTGTTATTTTTATACTGTTATGATGTCAGATGTTAAACATGGTCAAAGTTCCAAAACTTGAGGTGGACGTATGTAAAAATGCTTCCTGAAAGTCAAAACCCAGGGCTTCAGCCTGCCCTGATCGCTTCATTTGCAAAGTCACCTTTACTTCCCTCTCGTGATGATGTCAGATTTTTCGCACATGCCCACAAATGGCCGTCAGACCCGGTGTCTTTGTCGCTAAGGTTGTTCCATATGTTGTTCACATTGTCCATATTTCTGATTAGATTCGGTCTCAAACATGTACGGATGGATTTGAGAAGTTTCCATTTCGAGTAAAGAACGAGAAAAAGAAGTGAAATCCTACTTCTACTCTTTGTTTATGTAGCCTTCTGAAACTGGCCAATCAGAACAGAGTGGGGTCCTGGGGTGATCAACATCAACAACAAAGATGATTTTATTAGTATTCAATGACAGTGTATCCCATGTTGTGAAAGCCTCATGGGAACTGTAGTTCAACACTAACAAAATCTTGGTCGGTTAAAATGATGATATCAGATTTTACTGTCTGGTACTGTAGCAGTGAATAAAGTCTAGAATATGGACAAAAATATGTTTCAGCATTTCAGAAAGACTGATGAAAGAAGGTGTCTTTGAGAAAATAGATCGACCTGTAAAAACTTTCCCACCACGAACACTTTGACCTCACTTTCCAACAACGTCCTCTGACTCTAAAAGGTCTGAAACTCCCAACTGGTTCTCACAAGAGTAGACGACTGACATACTGACACACACACACACACACACACACACACACACACACACACACCATGACCCCCCTCGCCTGCCTCCACCCCTTCCTGGCCTCCTTATCTCTGTCTCAGAATAGATGGTCCCTTTTCTCTCGAAGTTCATCCATTTTTCATGGTGCTCGCCTCCCGACGCCTCGCCTAACACGGTCACACATGTGGCTCCCAACGCCGCGGCCAACCTCCATAAATATTTGATGTCCGAGGTCTTCTGCTTCCAAAAACACTGGCAGACCTCACTGACACACACACGCACACACACACACACACACACACACACACATGCCATCACTGTGTGTATACATTAGAAACAATGGGGTGGTTACACTCTTTCAAGGATTGTGTTTGTGTTTATGTGTGTATGTGTGCATTTATGTGATCTATGGAGCTTTTTAGCCTCTTTCAGCCTGATTTTTTTGATTTTACAGCTCATTTACTACATGAGTGGAAGCGCCGACAATTTGAAAAAAAAATCAGTATGACAAAATATCGCAAAAAAAAAAGGTTTTTACGCTTAGCTCAGGTGAAAAGGTTGACATAATGATAAAAGCAAAACGCGACAAAGTGCAATGGAAACAGACTCGGTGAATAAATGATAACGTACATGAACCGCACTTTTAATGACGTCATCCTGTTGTCTCCTCTTTTTCTGAAATGGTGGAAAATTAGCGCCACCAGCTGTTTATCTTGATGACCCAACTCCAAATATTCACAAAACGGCAGTGGCTGGAAATGTGCATTAGTTAAAAATTTCTTTTGCCAGTATTCTGGAAATTCAGTTAAAATTTGCATTTAATTTGGATTGAAAACCTAGCAAGCAGCAGGTAGCTGTTTTCTGATAAAACTGTTTTCTGAAGAAACTGGAACATTTAGCAGTCAAAAACTTTATTTTCAGGAGTTGGTGGAGACCAAACCGGAGTGAAAAGGAGATAGATAGACTTAAATTCATCAGATGGACAGAAACACAACTTTATACTGTTAATATTGGAATCTCTATGACCCCTAACAGCCAAACTAAATCAATGAATGCATCCTTAAAGCCTTCTACAGCAGTAAACTGGGGAATGAAATGATGTTTGAACTACAACAAAGAATGTGAGAACATGCACTCGTGACATCATCTCTGTCAGCTCTGTAGCTCCAACTTACTTTCCCCTTCCACACAACATGCTAAATACTGCTAAATACACAAAGCTTAAATAGAGACAATGACTTCCTGAAACTTCTGTTTACTGATCTCATGCTGTTTGTTCGTTGTCATTCTTTGTTCTTTTGTAAGAACTAACACCAACAAAGTCCAGTTGCCATTTGTTTTTCACTTCATCATTTTTTAAATTCTGTTTGGGAGGATGGTTATTTTGTCGTCATTCGGTCAGCACAGAAGCTGCAGTATCAGTTTCTGGGAGCAGCTAACTTCACGTTTGTCATGTTGATTAAAGAAATATGCTGATTTAAGAGTAATTATTTCTGTAAGTTGATATACAACAACCTACATCGGCATGAATCTCACCCACGCTTGACGCCCCCCAAAACTGAGACGTTGGCGACTTCAGAGGTCAGAGGCTACGTTCACTCTCTGCTTTTTCTGTCTTTTTCTCTTGTGTCTAATCTTTGTTTCCTCTGTTTTAATATCTGTTACAGAATATTGTGGTTGAGTCGTATTATCATGTAAATATTTGCTGATTGGTCAGTTTCTGCCTGATTGTGCTTGTGTGGCTCTGCAAGGCCTCTATAATTGTCCCCAAAATGTGATCAATATTAAAGTATGTGTTATAAAATATTGTGATATTATTTTGCCACTCAGCTCTATACGTCTGTAGATAGAGTATGTGTGTGTCTGCTCCTCTGCTCTCCTCTCCACCCTGTTATGTTGTCTTAACCTTGCCTCGCCTTTTCTTTGTCCCTTGATGCCTCGCTCTCTCGCTTTCCCTCCCTTTTTTTTCTCTGCTTTATGTCACTTGACCTTCAGCTCTTTCTCACACAAAGACGAGGACACTTCAGTGTGTGTGTAAATGCTACAGATTAGTGCAGTAAAACTGTTATTGCCGTACTGTGTATCAGACAACATCTGTCAGAATGTGCAAATATGCTCCTGTTAGTAACACAAGTGTCTGTGTGGATGAATGTAAGAGAGAACAAGGCTGGTTGAACACACACAGCCATACTAGAGGACTTTATTCAGGAAATTTGCATGTAAATTTGTGGGTATTTCATGTGTAAAAGTACATTTTTGATATCTTTTTTAAGATGATGTGTCTGTGGGGCGCTCCTGTGGCTTCGGGGTTGGGTTCAGGTCCGACCAGGGACCTTTGCTGTGTCTCCTTCTCCCTCATTTCCTGTCATCTCTCCACTATCTATTAAATGAGGAAAAAATCCCACACACAGTTGCTTGCTGCTGGAATATTTATTAGTTTACAACATTTCGGTCCGTCTAACCTTCGTCGGTTCCCAGCAATAAGCCTGACTGTGTGTGTGTGTGTGTGTGTGTGTGTGTGTGTGCATTTATGTGCTCTACGGAGCTTTTTAGCCTCTTTCAGTGTCTCATTTTGCTTTTACAGCACATTTCTCGTATGGTTGAGTCTCAGTGTTTCCAGCAGCAGTGGGCAGCTAAAACCAGAGTGAATGTTGGACTTACATCCATCAGATGGACACAAAAACAACTTTATTCCATTAATGTGTCAGATGTTGAGTTCCTCTGACCAGAAGTGTCCAAAAAATCTATTACATTTTTAAAGCTGAAATTTGGGAGTGTGTGTGGGAGTTTTTCTCATTTTTATTCACGTTATTTTTCCTCTAAGGTACCTGCCACATACTCAGGTGTGCAAAGACTTTTGTTCAGTCTGTAATAAAGGTAAAAATGTCCTAAATGTCCTGTTAACGTTGAGTCCATCCAAGAAGTTATGCTGTTTTTAAGCTGGTCGTCTCTTAGCAGATGTGCAGCTAAGCTTGATACATTGAGTCTGAGATCAAATTATTTTATTCAGGGTATAAATTGGCCTTTTCTCTGACACCATCCTCAGGACAATCTTTACATCTGTTTACATAATCTTTACATACTTTATTTATCCCTGTAAGAGCAAATGGAAGCAGCAGTTTGTTATGCAGCTCAGCACGAAGAAAAAAACACGAAGCTAAAAACAATCAAAGACTATAAGTTAAACATGTAATTCAGGTAATAAGTAATATTATACACTTAGAAATCTAAAAGAGAAAAAAAATCCCTGGTCTCCTCTGTACTGCATACATACCCGTAAATACATCAGTCTGTACTGTATAATGTATATTGTGATATACTGCACAGTCCATGTGTGTTTGTGACACACAGGCAGGTGGACAGTGACCTCAGTAATGCAGAAGATGCCCTCCATCAGGGCAGTGTATGTACCACATGACTTCCTGTGGCCCAGTGTGTGGGTGTGTGTGTGTGTGCTGAGGGTGTCCAAGGTCCCAGAGGTGCTCAGGGTTAATGGATGGAGCCCCGTACCTCCCGCTGACAGCAGGTTAATAACCAGAGAAACACACACACATGCAGAGGCAGGCAGGTGGAGAGGGTGAAGGAGAGCGAGACATATCGGAGAGAGAGAGAGAGAGAGAGAGTGTCAGGGTGACTGTTCACACACTGTCGCTTTTTCTTCTTCTTTTTGTCTTTCTGACTCCATCACACTTCCTAACAACATGCCACTACAGAGCAGACGTGGGACGCACTTCAGCACCTGTACTCACGTGTGCTGAAGTAACATGTAGATTTCAAATAGCAATATTGAGAAATATTTAAAATTAAAGAGAGAATAGAGAGAAATATTGTACTTTAACATGTATCTGATGGCTGGGGTTAGTTTGCAGCTTCAGATTTTACACTCAGCATGACATCAGAAACTTTTCAGTTTTAGATTAATGAAACAACACAAGTGTTAGTAATCACAGAAATGACCAACCAAAAAAGCACCTATGACTTTGCTTAACTTATCACTTGTTTAACTAAAAAAAAAAGTTTTTTCCAAAGAGCATAATCCAGGCAGCAATTACGTTTCCTAAAAATACACAATTGGCAAAACATATAGTATATAAATGTAATTGCTGGGACACAGAGTTGCAGTTTAACCTCTACATATTGTTCATATTCTGACTCCTCACAGTTTTACTGTTCTAAGATCCTCCATAACCACCTTTACCTTGATTTGACCTCCTCTGGTGACTTTGAAATCCTGGAACAACTTCCATGTACAAAAAGTTATACCAGCTGCACAAAAATATATATTCTTTGAAATATTTCTATTTTTGTATATTCTGGGTCACTTTAGGAAAAGTCATACAATTTCAATAAATCATTTGTATTAAAATGGGCTAAAACCGCAAAGCCTTTTCAGTGAGGCAGGTCAGAAATCAGCAGTAGAAGGTAAAATATTAGTGCTCTGAAACTCCAGCGGACTGAAGTGGTCTGTTGAAAACGTGTGTGTTCAGCAAAATGTGCATATGTAAATAAGGGCAACACACACACATGCAGTGAGATTATAAGGGAGAAAGGTTCAGAGTACGAGACCTCTGAAGTGAATCAAAAGCCGCACAGTTGAACGATGCCTGTGACGGGAAGATCAGCGCTAATGGTTTTAATAGTCCAACATCACCCCATTAACACACACACACGCACACTAACACACACACATATGACAGGGACAGACATTTCAAGGTTGTGCTGCAAGCTGTTTCTCCCTCTGCCTTTTTTTCCTCCTCTCTTTCACTGACATGTCTTTTCCACTAGGTCAGCATTAAAATCAGGTCTTAAGGAAAGTGACATTAGCGATGATAAATGAGTTACATGTTTCATTAATCACCCAGCTGAAAGGTGTACAGAGAGAGGGAGAAAGAGGCGGCGAGAGGGATGAACGCAAGAGAGAGAGAGCGCTACCGTGCACCTTTGGCCTCTCTTTGTTTGTCGAAGCGAGCGGCGGATGATTTACGTGTGCTGGACGTGAAGCGAACACGCCAAAAACCTGCAATCAAAGTGACAAAGTCAAATAGCTGCAGTGCTTCCAGCTTCCAGGGAATAATCGCATTCAATCATAAATTCCATTTTGTCATCAGTTGAAAAGCTCTGGCAGTAATTGTGCGAGTTGAATGCTCTCAACTTGGACAAGTTGAGCCAATTAGCGAGCCGTGAAATCATTTCAGCGGCAAACGGCTCCATTTACTCGTCTTGCCAGTTTGAACCCTGCCATGTTTGCGCGGTGACGAGAGGAAAAATCCTGCTGGCAGGCGTCTTTGAGGGAATGAGAGTGTGTTGTGTTTAGCTTTGATCTCACAGAAGTCTTAAGGGTGTGAACAATAAGAGCTTTATATCAAATCATTTCTTGTATTTGCCAACATGCAAAGAACTGGTTACCTGTCAAAAAATTTGAGTTTCAGTTCTGCTTATTGGTTCCTAAATGCGATAACCCTTTATTATTGCAAACAATAAGGACGTGGCTATCTGCCAGGACCTGTCTACGTCATGCATCAAGGCAACAGCGTGTCGATTTGTTTAGATACAAGCATGCGTGGATAATGTTACAACAGTGGTGAAAGATGGACTGAAAGTGTGGCTTCACTTGATTAAAGAAAACGACGAGGCAAAGTGCAGTGCAGGTGGAAAGCTAATTACCTGTAAGTCAGGTTGCACATTAAATTTGATTAAACGTTTAATGCAGCACTGTGTCGATCTAAAAGAATGTTCAGTGTTTGATGTTTTACGGTCTCATAGCCTGAGTGTCATCAGCCAGCGCTGGCACCTCCCTAGCACCTCCAGTAGAGCCGGGGGTACCTAGCCGCAACACATCGCTCTCTTTGGATGACCAAAGAGAAAACTGAGGAGTGTCAGAGAGCGGTAACATTTGTGGTGAAAGGGCTGCATCCCTCCTTAGCTGTCAAATCGCTGTCATTTAGAAAAATTTTAAAAAAGTTTGTCGAAAAAAACTAGTTTGATGATGTAGGCTACTTGTACAGTTGTGTTATGTTGAATGAAACAATAACTGTCAAAGTAAACACTTAAAAGAATAAAGATATTTTTGTTATCTAAACATTTGACATCTTTTTTTTTTTTACCATACTAGAATTGAAACTGGGAATAGATAAGAACCAGAGTCGATAAGCAGAATCAGAAGCGATAAAATTCAAATGATGCCCAACTCTACTTGTATATGTCAGGTTGTTTAGGTACATACATACTGAATGTTTCAGGTGTCTTGTAGTTAAAATGTTCTTTAAAATTCATTCACTTATTTTTGAGGGAACCTGCTGTTCAGTAATGGACATCCTGTGATTTACTGTGAGACATTTTAAAGTTCATCCCTGGCTGTTAACCAGATAAAGGATGCAGGTTTTTAGGGCGAGGAAATACATGGGATTTATTTGGCATTATGTGTTGCTGTTCACTATCTGTGTATTGACGAAGCTGTAAGCTACTGGGCTGGAAAAATAGACAGGATTAGGGTTTATCAGTTTATAAGATGCCTGAATGTTATCGGCTGCATCTCAAATATACATTTGCCAGAATATTCCTTCATCTTTAAGTTTCAGGTCTTAGTGCCGGTCTGATTCCAACAAAATCCCAAAGAGAAAATCCATTTTTACAGACAGCAGACACTACATTATACTATCAAAGATTTGTATGCAGTTTTTCAAGCTGTTTGCTTGATTTCAACTCCTAACAATGGCAAAATTGATTTTTTTTTTTTTTTTTAGTACCACAGCTGTTTTACTCCACACTGTAGTGAAAAATGTGCAAATTATTTTGTTGTGTGATACACAGGACGGATGTTCAGGTTATTTAACGGCTACATTGTGTGACTTTTGACCAGCAGGAGGCAGAAATGCTCCAAACACAGCAGAAACACAGACCTCTGGCTGATTAGTATTAGCAAACTATTACAAACCCGGCGGACACAGATACATTATAATTTCATGTCCACCTGATGAATGTAACTCCATTATTGACTCTCTTAAAAATCCTGGGTTCCCTCAGGTGGTTTTCCTGGGAAATGGGAGCAGATTTTGAAATGATTTAGAGGATTCCTGGGAAATTGTGGAATCTTAATTCCAGGTCCTCAAACCTATAGGTAGGATGAGTTTTTTTGTTTTTGGTGACTTTTTACTGCACTGCATGTATATGATGGGTAGAGTTACTCAACTCCAGCTGTATAAGCATTAAGGGGGACATATTATGCCTTTTCTGGTTTTCTGTTTCGATACTGATGGCTGTACTGATGATTTTGGATGTTAAAAATGTTCTAAAACTTGAGGTGACCGTATGTAGAAATGAGCCGGGGCTTCAGTCACTGAACGCTTCGTTTACGACAGTTTTTTCTACCACGCCGACGAGCTGACGTCAGATCAGGATCAAAATTGATGCAGCAGAATCTGAAATATTGTTTCACTCATGTCAAAATCTGGTGCCTACATTACCCATAACGCAACTCGACTGCCATCAGTTCATTCTGCGATTCGGGTGCTAGTAGCGACTTATGTGTCCTGGAGCTGCTAGCCTCACGCAGAGACGAGGAGCGGCTACAGAGGTCTGGTAACCTTTCACATTACACACAGTCATTTAATTCCATTTCTGTATCAAAAATATTGATTTATGCAGGTTTAAATGCCGTCATGGAGGCTTTCTGCAGGTTTAGAGTTCAGCTCCTCCTCTGAGTGTTTGGAGGACTCTATTAAGATTACCATTTAGATATAAAACATGGTGGGATCACACCTCACTCAGCTCAGGATGGAGAGCCACCTCCTCAAATACCACCAGAGCTCTGCTTCTACAGCCGCTCACACTCTCACAGTCCTTTGTTCTTGTTGTCTCCCATACAGATATATACAGGCGCGCTTAGCAGCTTACATCACTGAGCAGCTGCCGTTCACCTGCTCTCATCAACCTCCTTCTTTCTTTCTCCTTGTACTTGTGTCTTCTGTCCTTGTTGTCCTTTTTCCTCTTTTCTATTCAGGCTTCCTTGTATCTGTCTTTCTCACGCCGTCTTTTTGTCTCCTTCTGTCTCTTTGTCTGTAATTTATTTTTCTTTATTTCTTTTTGTCTCTATTTCTTCATTCCTATCTGTCTTTCTTTGTCTTTCTGTCTCATGTTTTCCTCATTTTTCTTGCTTTGTCTTTTTGCTGTTATTTGTCTTTTTTCTTTCTGTCTGTTCTTTGTCTTGTCTTTGTCTTTATTTTCTTCTTTCTTCTCTTCTGTTTGCCTTGTGTTTCTCTTTCTCTCTATTTGCATGTATTTCATTTATTTTTGTCTTTCTTCTCCATTCCTCTGTTTTTCTTTGTCTTTCTATCTCTTGCTTTCCCTTGTCTTTCTTTCTTTGTTGGTCTTCCTGTTTTTTTTTCTGTCTTTCTTAGTGTATTTCTCTAATAGTCTCTCCCTCTCCTCTGTTGTAACGACCATATCTATATCCAGGGTGTTGGTGTTCTTTCTATAGGAAGTTTTCTCAGTTTTCTCTCAGGTTATCTGATGATCACTACAGGTGGCTGTAACCTGTATGAGGTAACCTGTACATAGTCAACCAACCTCCTCCACTGATGAGCAGGTGGGTGGTGAATTCTGGGAGAAGACAGAGAGAAATGAGAAACCTGGGAGGAAAGGAGAAGAAGAAGCAGACAAAGAGAGGAGGAAGAGGGAGGAGGGATGGAGAGAGTAAATGGAAATTAAAGAGAAGCGATAGCAGCAGCCTCTTAGTCTTATCTTAATTATAAACACGATGACCCAGCTGTGCTGCTCGCCGTGCGGCGGCCGTCTGACGGTGACCACTGACAGACACACACATACGTCCACACAGACATAATAAACCTGTCTGACACCCCTAATCAGCTCAATTTCCCTCGGGTGGACCGAGGTGTGTGTGTGCGCGTGTGTGTGTGCACGCTTACTCGCTCCATCTCATGAGACCAGGTGAGCAGCGAGGATGAGAGCAGATGCTTTAATTGCTTTTTCCTCCTCTTTCCTCCAGCTTTCCCTCACTCCATCTTTCAGCGTCTGTTGTCCCAGCGAGCATGGCAGTGTATAACACACACACACACACACGCACGCACAGAGTGGTTTCATACATGGCCTTCCCCATCTGAACTGTATTATCTAGTCGGAGCCAATAAATGTCTTTGTGTCTGAGGGATCTCGAGGTCTACAGTGAGATGGTGTCCACCAGAACCATTACAAGTATTTCAGGTCTCATGTTAGATGCAGGATATGTCGACTAATGTTGTGCTGAAACAATAATCGGCTAGTCGAACAGAAAATATAACATTAATTGACAGTGATTTATCATTTTAATCATTTTTTGCTGGTTGTATCTTCCCCAGTTTTTCAGTTTTATATCAGTGTAAATTTAACCTCTTTGGGTTTTGGACTGTTGGTCAGACAAAACAAGCAATTTGAAGAAGCTTATAACAAGCTCTGGGAACTTGTGATGGGCATTTTTCAAAAGCTAAAAGATTGATCTTTTAATCAGAGAAATAGTCGCGTCTGCACTATTATGTTCATCATTGTTCAGTGACCTATTGTGGTTATATGAACATGGACTGTACTGTGCTGTTGTCCCTGAAAAGAAAAAGCAGAAATATTGTGTTTTATTAAAGTCCTGCAAAACCTCTCAGAGAAGAGTTCAGGGTTGAGCATACAAGGTCTGACAGTTCTTTGCGTTATGTTGCCTACTAACATTGTTAATGTTGTTTCTCTTAACCATGACTGCGATATTTCCTCAACATTAACCCCGTTGTTCTTGTTGTATAACAGGCCAAACCTTAACCATAGACGTGGCAGATCAGGAAACAGTCATGTGCGACAGTTAAAATGGTTAAAATGAGGCCTGACAGGTATAGTAGTACCGTTTGTGTGTGTTCAGGTTAAAGCATTGACTTTTTTTGCATTTAGATGTTCAAAATGGTTCTTTCCACCCTACATTAGATGCAATATAATAAAATAATGAGAAGCGGTTTGCTGTTTGTTGCTGTTTGTGTTTGCAAACAAGTGTGAAGTTTATATTCAGCTGTTGGATAAATAATCCAGGATTTAAAGGTGACAAAACCTACAGTACAGAGGATTTATCTGGCATTGTGTGCTGTGTTGAAGTTCACAATCTCTCCTCTGAACGGACTCTAAGCCAAGAAAGACAGGATTATGGTCTGGCTTTATCCCTTTATAAGAAGTGTGAATGTCATCAGCTGCATCTGAAATGTGTTTCCAGTGAATCCTTTCACTTTTTACGGTCGGCTTGATTCCTCTGAAGGACGGTCTCTGCCTCCCAAATCACTTCTAAATGGCTCCCTCATTAAGCCGACATATTGCTCCCATTCCCAGCCAGAGCCATTTCAATTAGCTAATGAGAGCTGGGGGCGAGGACGCTCAGCGCTCCTCTGATCCTCAAGGTTAGAGCTGGACAGAGAGAGGCAGCAATTGGTCTAATCTACACTGAAGGGGTAATTACATTCAGTAGCCACTACAGGAGAGAAATTAGCTGGTGAGCTGATGTGGTGAGAGGGGGGACAGCTGGGATACAGAGAGAGAGTGATGCAAAGAGGTTCATCACCTCAGTGAGGAAGGCAAGTCACCAAAGTATTCTATATTTTTATTCTTTAAAAGAAAAGACCAAACCAACAATCCTACTAAGTATTGTCTGTACGGGTCATCAAAATTGCTACAGCCTTCAAAAGTAAATAACTCGTAGCATTATCAAATAAATATAAACCGGGTTACCCCAAACTCCCCACAACGGACTTCAGTCTGACTGGTTTTATATAGAATAATACACATACCTGATCTACAGTAAGAGTAGATACGGATGCACACATACTGTCGCTCCAACTTTATCAGTTGAGAAAATCTTTCAACTTTTTACTGCCACCACTAAAATGCATTTATATAAGAAGGGCAGTTCAACATTGTGTAATTAGAGTCCTGCTTCTTCTGAACATGTCGGACTCTCAGCTCCCAGCCTGCGTTTTTACCATTACTGCCGATAGAGGCGGCACATTACAAAAGGCTCCTGTGAGTCGTTCTGGAGTTCAGGTACAATTTACTTATGTGGTCGTTTCATTATGAGGGTTAGTGTGTTGTGTGACAGGGAGGTGCATCAAATCTACAGAACATTTTCTGACAGTTACACCACACAGCCGTCGTCTTCTGCATCATTAGTTAATATATACAGTATTTTTTTAAGATTATTTTTTTGGCACTTTTTGCCTTTATTGATCAGTTATTGGCAAATAGGAAACAAGGGGCATCATATGTGGCAGTAACCATTTGGCTACTGGGGCAACAGTTAATATATTTTTAATTGATTAAATTATGAATGGCAATTAATTGATAATCAGTTAATCAATTAAATCCCAAATTGTCTGTGTATCCAAAGGGAATTAACGGATTTGGTTTGGATCCTATCATGTTTAGAGGATTATTTATGTTGAAATATGAAATATTCATTCATTTATGAACATTTTTGCTTCTTTGTCTTTAACCACTGCACAGAGTTGAATGAAAACAATCTTTAATCCCATAATTAGCATTACAGTATGTGTATTATTATGCAGATCTGGATCCAGATGCAGAATTTCTGAACATTTTCAGTTAATTTGATAACAAATGTAGAGGAGGAATTCAGAGGACTTTGAAGCCTTGGTGGAGCCTTCTGAGTGCATTTATGAATGTCTAATAAAACTAGGAAATAAAACAGCTAAACCCAGATGACTCCATCCGTTAGTGCTGCTTCCCCACTGAGAGGACAATGAAGCTTCTCCTTCCTGTACATCTTTCTATTTATCTCACTCTCAATTTAATGGCCCATTTCCCCTAAAAAGATTAATCCACAGCGCAGCCTGGGGGATATTCAGTTCTCAGGAAACCTGCAGGAGCTCTTTAACTGTATGAGGTTGAAGAGAGGAAACATGTAAATGAAGTGAACCGAGGAGAAGCAGGTGAGCGGGAAGCTCTGATGGTCTCCTGCTGCTGTGAGATAAACTAAATGGTGACACAGTTCAGTTTCAGTTTTACGTGGGCTAAATTCTGTTTTCGGTGGAATTTGAACATGGATAACAAAGTTTTTCTGACTTCCCTAAAGTAGTTTTCTGCTTATAGCCAATGGAAAAATCATTTTAGATTTAAGATACAAGCGGCCAAAATGAGTTTTCTTGGCAGGCTGTCATGGCTCATCCTTGGAGACGGGGTGAGTTACTCAGACATCCATATGAGGTGAAGTACCCCTCACAATCCATAAAACTAACCAGTGCTTCGACTCCTGTGGTGTGATTTCACACTTGTTTTCCTTTTTTCAGTTTAAAACTTATTTTCAACCTTCCAAGTTTAGTTTCTAATCACCTCATAGCAGTGGTGGTTCAACAACTGATGGAGATGCCTCCTTGTGGACATATTTTGGGCACATCCAGACGGAGGAGAACCCGGGGCAGACCCAGAACCAGCCGGAGGGATTACACATAAACCCTATTTGGTAGAGAAATGGGAGTGCCCGCAGGAGCTGGAAAAAGTAGCTAGGGAGAAGGATATACAGGTTAGACACTTGGATAGGTCTACTCAGTTCAACTGAGCCAGTTTTAAATTATATTCAGTCTCTGCTGAGGGCCTTGGCTGTAAATATCCCCAAGACCATTTCTGATTAGGATTAGGACTCCATGAAGAGCTGTAGTCATGGCTACCTCGCTTAAAGATACCCTGTGGAGTTTAAGATTTCTAGTAGCACTATGGAACAGATTTTTATGAGCTGGTCCCTGTTTAGTTTGTCTCACGAATGACGTGTTACACAGTCCTGCCAACACTTTTCCACTGATCTACAGGTGGCTGTAATGCACCATGAAACCCTGCTTTTGTGCCAGCAAAAGCAGGGAAGAAGAAGACTGCAAACTAATAAACATGGACGTAAACAAGGAGGATTTAAAACACTTAAAGTGCCCCTCTGGTCAAAAATGCATTTCTCTTCTTCTTCCTTCAGTTGGATGTTGTTCTCTTCTCTGTGCAGAGTTTGTTTTCACATTCATCTGCTACTTAAATCTCCGTTTAACATGTGAACCTACGAGCGGGATTTGTGACATCACAACTAGTTTGGAGCCAGTTGTAATCCAGTACGCAACTCACACAAGTGTGATGTGGAAACTTGAAGCCTGCAGTGCACAAACACTGAGGATGGACTTTACAGTGAAGGAGGAGACATCTGGTGTCCAGCAGGAAAATATTTACATATTCATAGATTTTGGATTTTTCAATGAGGATTTTTATGATATTTCATGGTAACTGAACATTTTTTGTGGAAAAAAAACATGTTGAACACAATTTATTATTGCAAGCGGAGGATTTTTATATGTCCTTAAACATTTCTGTCAGCTTTGTGTTTTATAAGGAAGGAAATGCAAGACTTAAAGGATACACACAATGTTTTAGACAGGAACACGCAGTGTAAACATAACTTTTGTTTATTTTCTTTAACCTGCAGCAGAAAATGGATGGGTGGTTGTGTCGGACATTATTTGTAAATATGAATCTGGATTTACACCTTCAGTATCTAACCTGCTGAAGTGCCATTGAGCACTTCCTCGCAGCTCCAACAGCACAGTTCTGCAGTCAACCTCATGTCTTCACACTACAGGGGCACGAGTGAAAATAGAATTTGTCTCCAGGGATCAACAAAGAATCACAATATTATCCTTATAGACCTGCATGTTTATGTAACATGCATCAGGCTCCTGCTGCTCTCTGTTTTATTCTCCAGCTGCACGTCATGAAAATATATCTCAGCTCTGAAAAGGTGAATAAACTTAGGTTTCGTAGGTTTATGCTCTACTGCACCCCTGGGTGACATACTGCTGTGGAGGAATGGTGTGTCTTTGTTTGCATAACACAGAGCTGGTGGTCGGCAGATTCTGGCTCCACTAATTTATCATTTTACAGTACAGGCGTGTATATTTAGAAACAGCTGCCTACACAACTTCACACTTCTGCAGTTTTTCTTTGCCCAGCACACAGCACACCTCATGTTAACGTTAATATTCTGTACTGTATGCATGAATATTCATGTGTGTACGTCTCAAGATGCAAATGACGCAAACATCCTGCTTTGTCTGCTGCCGCTGCTTTGTTCTCTCCCGGTTCCTCACTGTCTCATATCAAGAGCCACCAGCTGTACAGGTCTGTCTCCTGGATCTGCTTATCAAAAGGTTCAGATGAAGAGTTTAATTAACTGACCGAGGCAGAAAAAAACGGGTCCTTTTCTGTTTTGTTTTCTGTCCTTTTTGATGAAATTTCCAATTAAAATCTTAGCAAAGCAATTTTTAAAATGTATCTTCTCAAGGGTGGTATTACATTATGATACGTACAGTATTATCTGTTGTAGAGCAGTCAGGTGTCACCTCTGTTGAGATTTGTTGTGCTTGTCCAGTTTATGACCTCTGAATAGCAACAAGTTTTCATACATAAATGACAAAAAAATGAGGATTTTCTGATCTTTTACCTTTATGGTTATGATCTGATTAAGTTTAGGCAACTAAAACTACTTGGTTAAGTGAGTAGGCCAACATCTTGTAAAAATATGCTCACCGAAAATCCTTAAACCTGCGTTGACTAATTTTTTTGCCACTTGGGGGCAGCAGAGACAAGCAGTGAACAAACCACTGACACATCATCAGCTTTTAAGTTGATATGTTGAACTTGTTCGCAAACAGTTGCTTATTTCCACATCCAGCAGTTACGGAGCAACATTATCATTCATTTGCTCTCTACCAACTCCTGAGGGAAATATCTGCAGCTAAATATCTCTTTAGCTGCTAAATGCTCCACTATGTTCACCAGCTAGTCTACAGCTAACTGTGTCTGTTTGCTGTTTGGTGCCGACATGGTAAATTCATTATAATGTTCATTATAGTTTCCACAGTATTAGTTGTATAAGAACAACATCAACAGAGTCATGTCACCACTCTGCTGCTCTGAGTTTCTCTTTTTAACAGAAATACATTTTTATTAAGGATTTAACTACTGTCACTTCTCATTGTGGTTTGTTGCTTGTTGTAGACGACACATGAAAAGCTTAGACAATGGAAACAGGTGCAGGACAAACGCAGCAAACAAAGGAAACAGAATAAGACATTAACATATTAAAATTAACATTAAAAGGCTATCAGGGAGGGATTATGTTGTTGGTGCGTCAGATATGTACAGTTTGCAGTTGGTGGAATATTGAACATTTCAGATGCCTTTGAAACACAAGTAACATAACATTTTGAAGGGATTTTCAGTAGATCTGTGGTTTTGTGGTCAAACTGTCCACAGCTCTGGAGGAAAAGGGGAATTCCTCTAAATTACATACCACTCAGTTAACTAAACCCACAACATTTTCATTTTGAATGCCTAATGACAGGGAGATGATGGTGTCATCCACAGTGTGTTTCATACAGCCACTGTTGGAGTGTGTGTGTGTGTGTGTGTTACTGCAGTTTTATCACAGCTGAGGACCATGTGCATTTCATTTGTGGCCGTGTGTGAGTCCAATCTGTGACATAACATCAGCTGAGCACTGCAGTGTGGAGGGCTGTGCTCCTGCTTTAACCTCGTTTCACTCTGTCTCAATCTAATAATTACAATTGATTTCCAGTTTTCTGTGTGTGTGTGTGTGTGTGTGTGTGTGTGTGCTTGTGTGTGTGCGCGCTGCATGATTGCAGATATTCTTTAAATCAATGGCTTACGCTGTTTAATGTGACACTGACTTTTGTATACAAAAGAATTGAGTTTATTTACTTTAGTTCTGTTGTTTTATTCGATTTATCTCTTTTCTGTGGCTGCTGCAGCCTTTTCAAACAGCAAATACAGTTTTAGTCATTTTTGTCTTTTACAGTATCCACCAACAGGATTCTGGGTAACCCGTTCACACATACAGACTCATGATGTCTACTTCTTTGTTGTTTTAATGAATAATTTGACACCTGGACAAGGGACAACAGTTGTACAATATTGATTAATGTGCCTTGTCAGTCTAATGTCAGTACAGCAATGGCAAAATCAAGGACACCAGTTTTCAGGTTGAGGGCAGTTGGATCTTTCCTCAACCAGTGAATCTTGGAGGGACCAAAGCACAGAGACAAAAGGTTAGTTTTAAACCTAAAATATCCACAGAACCTGCCTCCCAAACTTGCAATGGCAGCTTACACTGTAATACATATTATAAGCAGAGAATGAACTTTACAGTGAAGTAGGAGACATCTTGTATCCAGCTGTTAAAGTATTTGAAATAAACAATATTTGCATATTCATAGATTTTAAATTTTTCATTAAGGGAGAAGCAGCAGGTAAGGTTGAGCTCTTTTGTTGAAAACTATATCAGATACATATTATTATTTGAAGCAGACCATTTTTTTGTCTTAATACATATCTACAGTATATTGTTAATGAGCTACCAGCTAGTAAATAACTGCCCAACTGCAGCTGAGTATAATTTAAAAATATATGCTTAACGATGGCTAATGGTAAGTTCCAGTTAAAGTTAAAGTGAATTCTCAGTGTATGTTTCTGAAATGTCTGATTTCAGATTTCCACACAGACAGACTCATTCTCTGAGATCAGCTGTCACCACCTCTCTGGCTCTCTCTCTATCTGCCTCCAGTGAAACCGGACGGGGTCAGAGAGCTGTGATGGGGGTCAACAGCAATCTGTCACTGTCCTGTCCCAGTGAGACAGAGAGAGCGAGAGAACTGTGTTAATATTTAGAGAAGAAAAGGGAAGAAAAGGAAGGACACCTCCTGAAAAGACAGAAGGCATTACTTAGTGTAAAAAACTGGCTTACTATCAGCTTTCTGCAGGAGTTTGGTTTCTTAAACATCATGTGTACAAGAAATCAGGTTTTCAGGGTGAAGGATTAAAGAAACCTGATGTCCACAGTGATATTTCCCCCAGTTGCTTCAGCCTCCAAATAAATATGAAGGTGCCTTCAAAGATGTTTTTACAGCTTAACAGTTTGTATTATTTTCTATATTCAGAAAGATACCAAAGAAGTAACAGTGATGTTTTATGTATTACCCGCACTAACTCTCTTTGACTCTGTACCACTTGGGATTAGTGAAATTTTGGGGCACAGTTAAGGAAATGATGTTTTTTGTAATTTGGGTAAACTGGCCCTTTAGAGGAAGCACAGCAGGTACTCTGCCTTTAATCTGATATCCACAAGGAGCGTGAGGCTGCGTGCTGCATTTCTGTGCATATACTGTACGTGTGTGTGTGTGTGTGTGCGTGTGTGTGTGTGTATAACTGAGTTCATTTATCTCAGACAAAGATTTGTCTTGTTTTTGCCTCCATTAATGAGCTTTGTTCCAACATAAAGAGCAACAGATCGCCTGGAGTGATGCAGATCTAAAGCTCCCTCTGTGGCCGTGTGTGTGTGTGTGTGTGTGTGTGTGTGTGTGTGTGTGTGTGTGTGACCAGTATAGGCGCTCAACAGTCCCAGTCAAATATTAATGTGTGTCAGTGCCTACAGCTCTGTCACATATAGTATCATATCAGCCCTGAGCGCTGAGCGAGCTGCTGCTGTTTACCTCACTGCAATTACTGTGACAATATATAGGACAGCTCACTATAGGGGATTATACACACTTCAATAGGCAGCTGACACTTATACTGTAACTGTGTGCTTGTGTGTTCTCAGGATCTTTTGTATGCATGTTCAATCGGGTTTATGAGGTGTTTGTTTTTCATATTTTAGTTATTTATACATATGTATTTGCATTATTGCATATTTATCATTTCACATTGTGAGATTTTCTTCAAATATGAGGACTGAAAAAATCAGCTCCCCATGAGTCTGTTTATTTTGGTAGCCCTAAAAAAAATGATGTTTATATATTTTTAACTTGCAACAGCAAACACATTTTGCAGGAAATGTAATGCTGTAGGACGTACCTTTTCTGTCAACATATGTGGCAAGTTACAAAAATATTGATACTGAACGTGTGAGTAAAGTGTTCAGTGACAATGTATTTAATTTTTTGTCCTGCCAAAATATCCGACCTTGCAGCACAGTTGCTGCTCGTGGAGACTACAGCATATTTAACTCTCTTATGATTATGTTTAGAAACTGGCAGCACTTAGTTAAGGTTCGGGAAAGATTATGATCTTGGTTTAATAAAGAAAAAAGTTTGCAGTGACTTTTGTTGCCTAAACCTAACCACACACAGGACTCAGGACGCAAACTTCATTCTTCACTGTCAACGTCCTGCGTTTTGTGTGCCCGCCATCCACCCTGTAGCTTGTATATAAAGATGGACGTAGCGAGGTGTGACGTCACCCGTTGGTTTGCACTGCTCGGCGCCTTTCACGCCCCTGGAAACACACCCCGCTGTCAGACCGAAGCTAACGCTAGCTTACTGGTAACACTGAGAGCTGCGCACTTAGCTAACGTTAGCTACTTTAGCTAAATGGTGCTAACAGGCCAGGTATCGTAATCAAGTAACATTAAACTCAGTGAAATATTGTGACAATAGTCTGACTCGGTGCGAGTCCCGGAGCCGAGGAGAGCAGCAGGTGAGCCAACTGTCAATCACAGCTGTCAATCACACAGCAGACATCAAAGCTACTATAAGTCTTCAAATCTTATTAACGGAGCAATAATTTCCAAAATGACCACCAGCACACTTGATTGAAAAATTATTGACTTAGTATTTCTAGAGAGAAATTGACGCTTTTTGAATGGGACTCAATTGGAGCATTTAGCGGCACTTTAAGATACTTCCATATTTGCTTCAGCCTCTCGTGGTAGATGCTGCTTAATCCACCCCGACCACCTCCCTATATGATTTCAGTGTGGTACCTAAATGCAGTACTTCATTAATTTGAAAAACATTGCCTGTGAACTTAATCCAGGCAGCAATTACTCCGTTAACCCAGCGTAATTTCATTACCATTTAATAGTATATACAGTTAATGTAATGTCAGGGTTGATTGTGGATTAAAAAACTCAGATTTATAGCCTCATGTAGCCAAGAACTCAGTTATTTAGCACTAAAGTACAGTAATACCATGTGTGTCAACTGCATGAACAGTTCTTCAGTTTCAGTTTCTCTGTTCTCCCTCCTCTCTATCTTCTTTGTTCCCACTCTCAGCATTAATGTACATTACAGTATATGATATACAGAGCACTTGTAGAGAGCCGCTCTGTGAAGAAATGCAATATAAATCTGCTCATTTGTCCTTCAAGGTAATGCTGCAGGCTGTACATGGAAACAAGCCTTTTGCTGTTTTAGAGTCTTTCTGAGTGTGTTACTGCTCTGTGTGTGTGTGCAGAAGGTGAATGGTGGAAGGTTGATGATCGCCGAGTGCATTTGTATTCATGAAAGCAACAGAAATCTGCTGATGGGAATTTTTTCGGGAGCTGAAAAGTGTTGAGATTTCATTTTACTGTGTTTGTGTTTAGTTGTGAATGCATATAGGCTCCTGTGCTCTCATTAATGTATAATACAGACAAATGGTACATCAAGAACTGAGGTATGAATGTGTATGCACACACACACACACACACACACACTGCAGTATACTGGGTATTAGGGAAGAATAATTTAATAGCAAGGTTGTGGTCTCTGCACTCTAATCCTGAACTACGGCAATTACTGGAATTCCTCTCTCTCTGTCTCTGTCTCTTTCAGTCAGTATGGGCCGTGCGTGTACCATTAGTGCTGGAAAAAGGATTCAGATTCTTCACTTACAGAATAAGGCTGACGTTATTTTATATATTTCTGATTAACAAATACCATATTCGAATATATATTGTCAAATTAAAAATGTTTAAGTGTCAGTTCAGTTCAAGCTGAATCCAACTCAAAATGTTTTATTGGATCAAAGTAGATTTAATGTTCCTGTTTTTACACCGATCAAAAGAAAAAGACTCTTTGATGTCCAACTGAAAACATCTCTATAAAATTATAAAATAATGTTTGCCCAAGTATTCACTCTCTTTAATAGGACATACATAAATCACCAGTCGGTGCAGCCAATTTGTTTTAGAAGTCACATAATTATAGTTAAATAGATCACCTGTGTGTAGTCAAGGATTTTAAATTATAGTGTAATATTTGTAGTATAAATACAGCTGTATCTGGTTTCATGGCAAAACCTACATCATATCTGTCTGTAAGCACATGATTTATATTATCCCAGAGTGATTTGATTTTTGTTCATGTGCAAAAGTCATCTCTTTTACATTTTGACTTTTGACCAACGAGAGGTCAGAGAAGAGTTGGCGCTGGTGTTTGACTGAGGACCAAGTGAGGACTGATCTTATGTGTGGAGATATCCAGGGCCAATCACATGTGTTTCAACTTTGCCAGAATACATTTAAAGAGAATTTGTGGACGTCCAATATTTGATATATACATATCTTAAATCTAAAAAAGTATAAAAGTGCTGATGATTTACTTCAGATCAACCAACATACAGTAAGACTACAGTCCCTGATTTTCACATGAAGAGTTTTTTTATCCACTTTTCCACAATTCTACTTTGTTTATTATTGAGGTCGAAGTCGGTGGTATCGGTGGTGTACTGGAGTGCATTTTTCTGAAAAGTGTTCCTAATATTTTGCCTCTCTCATGTATTAATTGTGTGTTAATGGGGTGAACAACATATTAGGAACACTTTTCAATATAATGCACTCCAGTACACCACCACCACCCGGAGGCATGACATGCCATGAAGATCCCTGGATCGAATGAAAGCGAGGACGTTTCTGTGATATGGTTTGCGTCTTAACCATCAGAACGCCCGAGAGGCTTAAACCCCTCTCCATAAAGTCCATGAAGCAGCAGTTCTGTTGCTTTTACCTGCAGTTTAATCAACCTTAGGCACTGATGAAGAGCGGTGAGTTAATTGTTGACCAGAACTATATTTAAGGTGGCAGACACCTGAGGGCCGCTCTAAAATTTCAGTATTTGTTGTATATAGTTTATGGCTTTGATTTACAGGAATAATTTCCACAAAGATGCATACATACACACCCTCCTGCCCTGCGTTTCACCCTCACTCTGGGCTCGGCCTCTTGGCTCTCTCTCTGGTTGGCTGTGACACTTTGTTCTAGTTTGTTCTCGCAGTTGTCGGCCAATAAAAAGAGAGAGGCATGATGGGAGTTCATCAAACAAGCCAAGTTCAGCCAAAGGCAAAAGGCTTGAGCAGAAATAACCTGGAATCTACGCCAAAGGCTGGAGTTGTGCTGAATCCTGCACAGTCCTCAACACACACAAACACTCACACACATGCAAACACATGCACACATACAGAAATTCAAATGTACAGAGTGGCTGCTGTGTGCATACATACATGTAAATTGTCATGAGTGAAGTGCGACACACTCATCATGCATGCAGAAACACAGGCTGAAGGTCAGAAGTCAGTGTGACAGTCAGCCTCATGCTTAATGCAGAAAACATATCAGGATCCAAACACACACACATTAAGTGTCTCATGGCACAGACATACTGTTCTATCCTTTCTTTGTTCTTTTGTCTTCTGCTTTGTGTTGGTGTAATTGCTTCTCCTCTGATGTGTTGTCAAAAAGAAAATAACAAAGGTCTCGTGTACACTCTCACACTTGCACTTATTTTGTTGAGGGGCGATAAGAGTTTTAGACTGTGAGAGAGGACATTTTGCAAAGTGATAACATTTTTAAAAGGGGAGGACATTTTGGCAAAATTAGGACATTGTGTGGACATTCTTTGACAGTGAAGACATTTTTGGAAAGTGAGGACTAGACACAATGTTGTGTTACTATTAGCTTTTGGTTTAATGTAAGAATCAGGCTCAGTTTAAGGTTAGGTTAGAACAAATATATGTGTACGTGGTTGTGCATCCAATCCACTATGATGGACAATGTTCTCCTGATGTCATCACTTTGGCCTGCAGTAATGTGATCACACACACACACACACACACACACATATTGTTCATTGATCTGAGTGATGTCAAGTTTTTATTCCTAAAGGAATGCAAAGAGGGTAACGGATCAATAAAGGCCACTCAGACATCTCATATCAGTGAGGGCTGGTGTGCTATCAGCGCACACACACACTCATGAATGCACACACACTCCAGCAGCTACGACTCTAAAATCAAATTAGGCTCTCTGACACACACCCGCCATTATCCTAATAAATTATTCAGTGTTCATGATCACCGAGGGTTGGGTTTGAAAATGCCCGTGTTTGTGCATCACTTTCCCACAATTCATTCCAGATTTTAGTGCATTGGTAAGTGTTGTTTTGGAGTACAGTAAATGTACACCGCCTGGGGGAGAGGAGCAGTTTGGGCCAGTTGGCCTTCAGTCCTTTGGGGGGGGGGACACTTTCACAGGCAGCATTCAAAAAAGAAGAAAGTTTGATACTTAATGGTTACAGTAAAACATTTGACTCATTACATTTAAGGGGCCAAGTAAAAGGCTCACTGGTTTATTAGCCCAAACCTGGCGACACACAACTCGCAGGACTTGATCCAAAGTCTGTGTGACCGCAGTCCAGGCAGCGTTTACATTTCCTTCAAATGAATTGGTTAAAGAGGAAATATCATGCACATTTATATTCTGAGACTCTACTGGAATATCTTTGCATGATTTCCAGTTAAAAACTCCTTATTTATCTTATACTGGCCCTTTATGCAGCCCCTCAGTTCAGCCTCTGTCTGAAATAGGCTGTTTAAGCTCCTGTCTCTTTAAGGCCCCCCTCCCTATGAGCTCACTCACTCTCTTCTAATTTTTTAGCCCCCAGAAGCTGCATCTCGGCCGACTTCCGATGGCTACGTAAACAAACTGTAGTAGCAGGATTTCAGTATTTTTTCTTATTCTTTACTTGAAATGGAAACTTCTCAAATACATCCGTACATGTTCGAGCCGGAATCCAATCTGAAATATGCGAGTGGACAACGCAAACAACGCATGAAAAAACCTTAGCAACAACCTTAGCAACCAAGGCTACGGAATAGACGGCCGTTTTATGGGCATGCACATCAGCCCGTTGGCAAGGTAGGGAGCATTTCTTCATATGCTAATATCAAGTTTTGGAACTTTGACCATGTTTAGCATCTGACATTATAACAGTATACAAATAACAGAAAATCACAAAAAGCATGATATGTCCCCTTTAAAGCATGTAATATAATATAAAAATCATTTTTAAGAGACAGACAGAGAAGCGTCTTTTACAGAATATGAACTGTATAGTTCAGTCTCTGGGTCTCCAGCAGCAGTAAGCAGCTGATTTCAGCTCAACAAGCTCTGATAAACCCGCTGTGCACGACCTGTACAGCCCCAAACAGCAGACAGACAAAGTAAGTTTGCTGTGAGAAAAGTCTATTAGATGATGATGAATGTGAACCTGTGGCATGCCCTCACAGGTGCCATTAATAATGAATTCACTGAGACCCTGTTGAGCAAAATGTCAGGTTGTTGGTAACATGATGCCAGTCTGATGACAAGAAGCAGGAGGTGATAAATGAGAGGAAGGAGGAAGAAGGATAAAGAGGATGAATTAGACTCTCAGTAGTCCCTGCCTGTCACAGATGGGGGGAGATTGGGTCTGATGTTCAGATTTCAGCCAGCTTTTAATCAAACTTGCTGATTGAAATGAAGTGAACTGGTTCAACATTTATCTGCATAATTTAATGGAAGTAGTAATTAGGGGCAGATTAGATGGTGAGGAAATATAATTAGTGACCTTATGAGCATCATGGGTCCTGGAAAAGCCAATGAAAAAATGTGGAGATAAAATATTATATCTGACTACAAGGATGCTTAGACTTTAACATGTGGTTAGGTTAGCTGTCCAAAAATCTAAAATCTAGAAGAAAAGCAGTGAAAGTTTGTGGATTTAAACGTTCGCACCACAGCTCAATCTGTGATGTCACAGCATTTGACAACTTATTATACCATCACTGATTGGGGTGAAGCTGCAGAGAGCTGTGGAGCTGCAGGTTTCTGTTCAACACATTTTCCAACCTGAACGACAAAACAGGGCCTTTGTCATCACCTTCCAAAATCATTTTGTAAATATATTTTCTGACTTCAGGTCAGCTTCTGCTCAAAGAGAACTTTCAACCACGTCCGACATCGAAAAGGTTTACAGCTGCTCCGAATGGCCACACAGGAAGACGGAGTGAACAGTCAGCTGTCATGTAATATAATTAAAATACGAGGATAAGGATGCATATTGCAAAGCTATTCAACCATTCAACAAGCACTTTTGGAGACACATACTGGCAGCTCAAATGCCCTTGACAATAAGTCAAAAACACAAAGGAGAATCTGGTGGTAATTAATTAAAATAACATATCAGTTATACTGTATATTGTTGTAACTTATTTATTACAACTTTACATTGCTGCTGATCATCTTCCAAACTCTGTCCATAAGGCTGACAGAGTTCTTTAAGCTAACATCTACTTTCATTGTTGTACTGTCATTGTCTAAAATGCATAATTTAAAGCATCCTGTAGAGGTTTTGTCCACTAGCAGTGCAATGCACATTGGGCCTCAGGCATGAATGTTTTCTTATTTTTCTCTTGTATTTGTTCTTACACAAAGCAATAAGAGGAAAATAAGAAAATCCTACGTGGGATTCATGAAATGTGCGCTGACAGCCAAGTCTGTTCTTACCCACCTGCGTATGTTGATGAATTATGTTTGATCTTAAATTGGATGTGTGTGCCAGGCAGTTTGCAATTATCATGAGGAAACGGCCCAATAAACCTAGGGCAGCAGACTCAGGTGCCATGTGCAAACCATCAAACCAACAAGCCACAGCAATTTGACAGGTAACGTTAAACTCAGACAGAAGAAGAAAATAAATATTTTCAAGTGTGTGCAGTGGGGTCACCGGTGTAGAAAAGTACAGAGCATGGCAAGAGATCACCAGTGCAATGAATGCCGTATGTGCATCTGAAAATGGACGCCAAAAAACGACTGTCTGCTGCCAGGCGGACTATTACAGCCACGGGAGGGGGCCAGGAAGCTGTCAAACAACAGACAGGGATGAGCTCATCAGAGCCATCATTGGAGAGGTTTCTGTCGAGGGTTCAGTCTGATATTCCACTGGACAGTGACCCACCATCCCATCAGCACCAGACAGCATACCCCAGGAGCAACTAGCAAGATCTGAAGATCTGGTAAGCTTCAGTCCAAATTTTTAATCTTAAAAGGGAATTTAATTAGTTGAGTGCTTCATTTGATTCCACCTTAAACATATTTTTTAAAACACTTGAATTTTACCTAATCTATAGCCTACCATGCCCATTTTAAATCATTGATATGGATGAATGAAACAAAAAACATATGTATTAACGGTCTTCATTTTATTATTCAGATGCATCTGGCACCGGTGGGCCATCCACCTCCCAGAGCACGCCTGGACCACCGAGACCATCCACCCGAGCAGAGATCATCTCAGAGTCGGTCCTACAAATCTTCAGCATATCTCTTCCACTTTTTCACAGATTAAGGACACAAATAAATGAAACTTTCAAAAAACTACAAATAAAAACCATTTATCAAATTAATATCATTACATTTTTTCTGCCTTGAGTATATAGGTCATCTTACAATGTAACAAAAGTGATCTGCATACATGTTAAAAAAGTGAAATGAGTCGCTGTCGGGTTTGAACGTCACGTCTCTGGTCAGGTCCCACGAAATCATCTACCTCCATGTCTTCGGGTGGTGGCGGGTGGGGTCGGGGCACACCTGCTGTGTGGAGGTATAGCCACCGGCCTTTCAGTATACCGATGCAATAGTGCAGTAGTGAAAAACACTGAATGTATTAGTTTGAATGCAGGGAAACTTTACGGGGTATCTTTAAATCAGTGTGTAATAATAACAGTATTGATAAAAACGGAAGCAGACGACATGATATCTCTACAAGTTAATTTTCACTGTGTGTTGAAATTACTGGAATGTCTTTGTAGAAGGACACATCCAAACACCATGATAGGGGTGGAAATTTCATCAGCAGCTACAGTACATGATGGCTCTACTGTATTTGGTTCTGTTATGCCAAAAATTTGTTAAATGCAAATACTTCAGATTTTATAACATACGTCGTTTTTTATCTTTGCTGACACATTTCTTTGCTGTTGTTCTTTGTCATTATTTTATACGTTACTTCTGATTGATTCAATCTATTCATTATGAGATTCTGTTTGTACCTAAAGTGTTGTTTATACTGATTTTTGAATTTTATTCCATTTTTTAGTAACTGCATCTGTCTGATGTCCCTCTCTGCTCTTTAATGTGGACCGTTTCTCTGTGTCAAAAGCTGTGAACAAAGATAAACAACAGAAGTGATTTCCAACATCAAGACAATGAAAACTGAAATAAATCTATGCATCAACATATTTTTAGCACAAAAGGAGCCTCACATTGAAGTGGAAATAGTTCTGTGCAGCCTAGAAGACGGATATAATGTGCATTTAAGATGCATATGCAGTGTGGGGATGTGAAGGGTGCAGCATATGTGGTCACAAAGCAAGACAAATGACTTGTATTTGTTTGCATGAGAGAAACCATCTATAGCATTCAGCTTGTGTCTGACTGTTTGTGCTTCATGAATGTGAATCAGTGTTTTAACCATCAGAGACTTTGAAATCGAAAGTTGGATTTCCAGACAAAGAAAGTGTCCATGTTTGCATGCCTACATATGACTGCATGTATGCTAATGTATGCGCACATGTGCATCCCTGTCAGAGCGTGCAAATACAGTAAGCTTGTATGAGTGAGTGCTGGTCTCATGGCCCTGGTTGTCTGTCAGGGCCTCTGGGGAGCTCAGAGGCGGGGTTTCCTCAGACCAGGAGGCTGTCATGGGAGATTGGTCAGGAGGAGATGGAGGATCAAGATTTCACTAGGCTTTTTACAGAGGCTTAGCCGCTAATATCACCACTGCGGAGGGTCTTTCCTGCGTGCTGTTTAAGATTCTGCACACGTGAGGAAGAAACATCAGGCTGTTTACACCAACTGTGATGAAAAGGCAAAGCTAGCTGTCGTTTTTAAAGGTGAACCGATTCCGTGGGAAATGTTTTGTACCAAAGAAATAGTCTCTGTGAAAACTGCCGACAATGACATCCATGAATTGAATAGTCAGGACTGTGTTTTTATTGAGTTATTCTGATGCATATTTGAAATGTTTTGAGCAGCAAGCAAACATAATTCTACCCAACTTCGTTGTACTAGGAAGGTGGCACAAGCCTCAGAGGCGGATGAACATACCACTCTTCTTTAGTTGGTAAATATGATATAATATAATGTTTTGGATTTTGCTCATCATTTCCCAAAAGCTGTTAAAAACTGTTGACCTGCTAAACTTCCATCTACATCACCTGTTATGCGTGCGTCAGTACACTCACAGTGGACTGGAACAAATGCTTAAATGTTGCTAAAAACGGTGATACAGTGAAATGTTATCACTGCACCAAAATAAGTTTATTCAGGCAGAAAGGTGGTCTAGTGTGACAAAGCCTAGTATTTTTAGCCCAGTCTGCAGAACAGCAAATCATTGCTCACTTATTGTTTACGCCTGATTCTGGCTGAAAATAAAGCAGCTTTTTTTTTTTTACTTTGAAGACCAACAAAAATAACCAAAACAGTAAAAACCTACACAGAAAAGTAGAGGAGAGTGGTGGAGAATGTTTTGGCATTAACTGTGGATCACCCCCCCGCCTCTTCACTTCATCTTGTCCCCAGTATCCTGACCAGACGCCCCCTTTGTGTCCCATGTGGCTACAAAGTCAAAACCAAACATGAGTTCACAGAATCCCAGCGAGATGCACTTCTACCCTCTGTTTCTGTATTCTGCTCGTGTTGTGATTTGCTGAAGGAATGCCACTTCTCTCTGCGGATTTGTTGTGGGGGGGGTTTTCTGCAGCGAGACCTTTCCCAGCGCTAAAATGAACTGTAGGTGTGGATGTGAGACAGACAGACAGTGAGGTAGAGAGAGAGAGAGAGAGAGAGAGATGAGGTGACCTGCAGGCTGCTGAAGCGTGACGGCCATATCCTGTTAGCAATGTGAAGGCTTGAAATGACAATCTCCTGTCCTCTCTGCCTCTGCTCATATAATTCTTCTCCTCTTCCTCCTCTTCCTCTTCCTCCTCCTTCGATTGCCAGGCTCTCTGGTTCCTCCATCTCTTGATCTTGCTTCGTTTCTTTGTTCTGTGCCGTTCTGTTTCCAGCCTCTCTTCTTCTGTTTCCTTGGCGTGTGTTCTGAGCTCAAAGCCTATTTGTGGCCTGCTTACAACAGGAACTAAACTGCTCGATTGGGACGGTGACAGATTCAGAACACGGATGTTTGATTCAGCGTGAAATAAGATTCATTGAAAGTCTCGATAAAAGAAGAGTTTGAGTGTGGAGGTTCATTCCTGATCCTGGGAACACTTCCGGACAGTCTCTAAACTCAGGGTTCACTTACAAATACAACTCACTCAGGTGTCCGATCATGTGGCCAAAGTTCGGTACTTAGCTGATGTGATCTGCAGGTCTGCGGTCATAGAACCAGCATTAATTGTCTGGTCACATGGGCACTCGCAAGTCGACTAATCTTTTTCTGTCTCTACCATCCATCCCATATGACATGAACATGGCATTATTCCCATTAGTTTATATATATTTATTAGTTTATAACTTTATAACCAAGTCATACATACGAGCCACTTTAAACAAAAGCCTTTAACACTTTAAATCAGCCATGTCCTTGTACGCTGAGTGGAAAACATTATAAGTAGTCAGGCTTCAGGTTTCATTAAAGGGGCCTTGTAGAGTTTACTTGTAAGTAAACAAAAGTTATGTTTACCAAAAGTCTCTGTGTGTAGCCTTGAGGTCTAATAAATGTGTTGAATGCATTTCCTTCCTCTTGAAATATTTGCAGTATTTTATAACCTTCTTTGTTTACATCCATGTTTACTAGCTTGCAGTCTTCTTCTTCTCTGCCTTTGCTGTTGCTGTTTTTTTGGTGCATTACAGCCACCTGTATGTCAGTGGAATAGTGTGAAACGATTAGCAGGATTGTGGTTTTCATCACCCGTGTCCTCGTGCACGTCCATGAGACAAACAAAAACTGCTCTATAGCAATATTAATGTACGTAAATAAGTTCTTTAGTTAAAGCCAATTTACTTCCAGGTCAAATTACAGAAAAGTCAGATTTCATTTTGCAGCTGATCTCAGTTTAATTCAGTCATTTTTCCATGTGGGAACAATTTGTGGGGACATTTTTTTGTCCTCCTGAAATGAAAAAAAAGACTTGATCTAGTGCTTGACCCTTCCCTCAATGCTGCAGCTTCCAGATAAAATGCCACAGTATTGTCCAGTGAGGGCTGGAGTCAGCTGCCCCCTGGTGTCCCTGCAGAGCACTGCAGGACTGAACACTGCCTGCTGAGGCTCTGCTGTCTGATGAAGGAAAAAAGAAAAAAGATCAGAGACTCTCCGACTCTCTGCAGAGGGACTCCAGATAAAGATAAAACTTACTTAAGTTATAATCTCCTGTGAACATCAAAAATAAATGAATTCCCTCTTTCATACTCCGTGTTTAAGTATTTGACCTACATGTGATATATTATACATCAAGAGAATATCCTAATATATGACTTATCTGCAGCCCCATATGCACCAGACTGTAATATAGGCGTCTCAATCTATAACTCCACTCTCTTATCTTGATGTGCAGTTTTGTGTGTGTGTGTGTGTGTGTGTGTGTTTGTGTGTTTGTGTTCAGTTTAAATTGAAAAGAACAGCAGTTCAGGGTCTACTTCATAACCCCAGCACCTGCCGGACTCCACTGATCAATAAATCATTTCCAAACATTGCCGATCGGAGACCACAGCTGTCTGTAGGGAGAACACAGATGTGTGTGTGTGTGTGTGTGTGTGTGTGTGTGTGTGTGTGTTTACATGTGATTATCTGTGTCTTTGTGTTCATGCAGCAAGAAAGCAATGACACAGTGGAGTAAGGGAATGTGTGTGTGTGTGTGTGTGTGTGTGTGTGTGTGTGTGTGTGTGTAACAGTGCTGTAAAGGTGTGTGCAGTATAGTGCAATGGAGCATGTCTTAATGACAGAACAGCGGTTGGGGGGGGGTGGGGGCGGGGGGCTGTATGCTACGTATACATATACATTGATAATTCAATTCAATTTTATTTTATTTCTAAAATTATCTAATGTGCACATACGCACTGAAAAATTTCACACCCCACCACCTTCACACACAGTAGGCTACTTGTGTGTGTGTGTGTGAGTATCCGAGTGTGTGCGTGTAAAATTATTTCAGCAGTGGAAGTTGTTTCTGTGTAGCTGTACACTGTTGTCCTTTCAAAGATGAAGACACAGTTATTACTTTTAACTGTAGTTTGCCTTTAGCCTGCGATCAGCCATGTGTTACTGCTAATATTGACAAAATTTATGATTTTTTCGTCCGTGTCGTGCACTTCATCCAATCGATATAAGATAACCTGATATTCAGGCACTTCACTGAGCTGTGGCACCACACAGTCAGGTCTGGTGAACCAAGAAGCCTCCTCAAAACACAGATAGCCTCCTCCGGCTGGCTGCCTGCCGTTGCTACTGTCCATAAAGATGTTGGGTTTTTACACACACATACACGTTTCAGTGTGTCCAGAAGTCAGTTCATTGCAACAGGAAGGTCTAGATTTAAAACTTCCTGTTACTAGACAACAGCTTCTGGACACACTGAAATTATTTTACACGCACACACTCAGATACCCACACACACACAAGTAGCCGATATCCTGCTGTGTGTAAAGGTGGTAGGGTGTGAACATTTTCAGTGTGTATTTGCACATTTTCAGTGTGTGTGTACATATTGTCAATGTGTATGTGCACGCATTTCAATGCTTTCACCCTAATTGCCTCCCATAGTATACTGTCGCACACACACACACACACACACACAGTCTTTGTGTGTTTCCCTCTCTTTGTCTCTCACTGTCACAGTTGTGTATGTACAGTATATACGGTATGTTTATGAGTGTGTATGTCTGCCTGGTTTGCACACTGAACGTGGTACCTACTGTGTGTTTGTGTCACTCTGTGTGTGTGTGTATGTGTCACTCTGCCTGTGTGTGTGTGTGTCACTCTGCCTGTGTGTGTGTGTATGTGTATGTGTGTGCGCGCACACGCGTGTGTGTTGGTGTCTTTGTGTGCAGCTCCATACGTTCTCTATAGGAGCTGGTAGGAAGCTGATCTGCTGCAGAGACGAGCGACTGCTGAGCTTCATTGTTCTGTATCTGCTGCTCTTCTCTTCTCTTCTCTTCTCTTCTCTTCTCTTCTTCTCTTGTGTCCTCTTCGTTATTTTCTTCTTCTCTTCTTTTTTGTCTTCTTCTCTCTCTGTCCCCTTCTCTATTGACCTCTTCCTTTCTACTCTATTGTCGTCCCATTTTCTTCTTCTCCTTTGTCTTCTCTCATGTCTTACTCTTTTCTCTCTTTGTTCTCTTCTTCTTTTTTGTCCTCCTTTTGTCCTCCTTTCTCTCTTTTTACCCTTTTTATCTAATCTTCTCTTGTCCTCTTCTCTATTGTCCCTCTTAGTTTCTTCTCCTTTGTCCTTCTTTATCTCTTTTTTGTCCTCTTTTGACATCTTCTTCTCTTCTCTTTCTTCTTTTCGTTTTCCTCTTCATTTCTCTTCTCTATTTTCGTTTGTCCTCTACCCTCCTCATCTTTGTCCTCTTTTTATCTCATCCTCTCACTTGTCCTCTTCTCTATTGTCCCTTTTATTCTCTTCTCTTCTTTTTGTTCCCTTCATCTTATTTGTCCTCTTAGCTTTTGTCTCTCTTCTCCTCTGCTGTCCTCTTTTTTCTCTTCCCTTTTGTCCTACTCTGTCTGTTCTTCTCTTTGTCCTCTTTTTTATCATATCCTCTACTATGTCTTCTCTTATTTTTTGTTTTCTCTTGTCCTCTTTTTCGATCTCTTTTCTTCTCTTGTCTTCGGTTTGACTTTTTTGTCTTTTTTTCTATTTATTTCTTCTATCTTCTTTATTGCCATACTTTTTCTCTCCTTTTCTCTTTTGTTTCTCATCCCTTCTCTTCTTTTTTATTCTCTTTTCTCCTCTTTTTCTCTTCTCCACTCTTTTGGCCTCATCTCTATTGTCCCTCTTCTCTTCTCTTCTGACTTCTCTCTCTTTTTCTCTTTCTTTTGTCCTCTCCTTCTTCCTCTCTTCTTTCCTCTCCTCTCCTCTCGGTGAGATATTGCCTCTGTGATACGTTGTGACAGTGACGTTAATGGAAGCACTGTACATTTAACGACCTATATCTCCGGAAATTCCTCTGCTGCTTCTCGTTGCTCACATGCACACAGACACACACACACACACACAAACACACACACACACACACAACTGAAACAATACACACAACTGTGGCTCGGATAAACACAATCAGTGCAGCAGATACAGGTCTGTACACCTGTAAACACAGCAGATATGTGTGTGCTGTTGTTTCCTCAACAAAAGATTAATAAGATTATTAGATCATGTGTTTATGCACATGTGTGTTTGTCTGTGTGGGCATCAAAGGACAAGCGTCATTTAACTCGGCATGACTGTCACTCCGCCGCGTGTGTGTGTGTTGTGATACGACACAACTGTCAACAGCACAACAAAAGAGCGAGGGTAGAGCTGAGCCGGGAAGCGAGGGTGAGAAAGAGTAAATGTGCAGAAGAGATTGAGCTGGGATGAAAACGATGAACGTAGAAAAAAAAGGACGATTGAGAGGAAATCCGTATAGAGAAAATCCGTGAGAAAAACAGCAAGCGTGTGAGACAGGATAGATAGAAGAAGAAAGAAGTAGAGACAGGACAAAGGAAAGAGACAAAGACATAAACAGATTATTAACGGTACACTGGTGAAGATGCTGTATGTGCTGTGATATAGATTTGACTGTACTGGAAGGCAAATACATATAATGTACAATAAGGAGATATTAAAGCAAAAAGGAACAAGATCGGGGTTAGATATCATTTTATCAAATCTGCTTTTTCAATTCAAACCATTTTGAGTCTTTTACTGAATCTGTAGGTTTAGCTTTTAACAAAATGTATAAAAAAACTGATTTTAAAGGTGCAGTGTGTAGAATTTAGTGGCATCTAGCGGAACAGACTTGGCAGAAATGGAATAAAATATTCATAAGTATGATTTAATTAGTGTATAATCACCTGAAAATAAGAATTGTTGTGTTTTTGTTACCTTAGAATGAGCCTTTATATCTACAGAGGGAGCGGGTCCTCTTCCACGGAGGCCACCATGTTGCACCGCCATGTTTCTACAGTAGCCCAGAACAGACACACCAAACACTGGCTCTAGAGAGGGACTTTCACATTTTTTTGTGAGTTGCAATCTGCAACCTCACCGCTAGATGCCACTAAATCCTCCACATTGGACCTTTAAAGTAGTGGTGAATCATATCATACCACTGTTTTACTCTCGCGTTTTTATTTTTTTTACAGAGATACTGTTTTCACTCACTGATTAATAATTGCTTCTACTTTGCTGTTATTTTGGTCAGTGTTAAAGGATAAGGCTGGTGATTTTCTATATTTTTCTTATTGCCAATAAATTTCATGTGCAGAGCCAAATCAACAATGAATTGATCTACTTAAAAGTATTGTGTGTGTATCCAAAGCCTGATATATCTTATTCTTCTGTACCATAGACCTCTGTTGTTGTCCAAAAATGACTAAAAACACATCAATGAGCCACACCGCTGCACTGGGTGACATGCTCCTTCATTATGAAGAGTTTGATCACATTAGTTTGTTTAGAAACGGCTCCAAAGACTAAAAATAGCGATCAATTTTTCAGTCTCCAGAGTAGTTCTGTGTAAGGCAGACGCTACTGAGCATGTGCGGGAACGCTGTTCTGTTCACAGCTTCACTAACTTGTTCACAGCACAAAATGTCCAAAACTCTTTGTGGCAAAGGAACACGTCACCCAGTGTAACAATGTGGATCATTGACATGTTTTTAATAGTTTCTGGACAACAACAGGGTCGACGGCACAGAGGTCTGTGTAAGCATTTGTATGTGTCACTGCTTTTAATTTTATTCACAACTTTGTAAGATGAGCTCAGAGTTGTGACATATGCAGACAAATATTTTCAGTTCCCAAAGGGAGTTTCTTTAATTTATCGTCAGGTTTTGGTTCTTCTAATTCCTTAACTTAAAGCAGGAAAGCAAAAGCTGCAAAAAATTCACGATTTTTGAGACAAAATAATGATGTGATTGATCAGGAGTACCATTTGAAGGCTGTAAAGAATTATGTCAAAGGAACGAGCTTTTTTCATACCTGCACCACCTCAGCTTCACATTGTCTCTTCTCCACCATCACAATACATCTTTCATTAGCTGACCATTTGTATGGAAATCCATAATTGGAAAATTTCCTCTTTCTTCTGTCTAATTGATTCCCAATAGTGGATGTTATGACAGCCGCTGCTGCAGCTTGTGGGCTGTAATGAAATCCCACATGTTGCTTAACCTTTTCACATCCACTCCAGCTGATTAGCTGCTGTCAGGCAGCACATGCATGATATCGAAATTTTTGCAGATATCTGATTATTTTCATGGCAGTGGTGTTTTCCACTGCAGCTCTGATACTTGATGGTTTATTAGTATGTGTCCTGATAAATGAACACATCGCTAATGTCTGCGGTCACTGAAGTGGATATGAGCAGATTACTTCAAAACAACTGAACATGTAACTTTTATTTTAAATTTAAAAAATTTAAAGGTCTAGTAACGCTTCATTTTACAGGTTAATTTCCAAGACGTTTCCTGGAAAGAATTCTTCAATCTGGTGTTACTTATAGGAAAAATGTTAAATTTGTCCACAAGAAAGCAAAAACAATTTAAAAAGTAGCAACAAATTACATGATTCTTTTCCGGAAACTCCTTGGAAACGATGAGGAAATTATTCTGTAATTTACAAACCTGTAAAATAAAACATTACCAAAGATCTTCATGCTGGAGCTGAATGTCTGAAAGTCTCCTTGTAAGATGTAAGATGGAAGTTGATGGTCACACTGTTGCCTCAAGAGAAAAGAGATGTTCCGATCATTCATCTTTTTTTTAGTGCACATAAAATGCAATAAATAACAAATGAGTCATCATATCAAAACTGTGCAATATACCATAATATACATAAATGTTTCATTTGTTCTGAATATGATAACAAATGTTTGGGCATTTTTCACTAATACCAATAAGATGTTCAACATATTTAACACCAGATCCTGAAACCAGAAATGTTCCTTCTTTAGACTCTTATATATATATATTTCTGTTGTCTCTACTGTCTCTACCATAACTTCCCCCCCTCAAAGTCAAATACAAGAAAACTACATTACTGTAGTTCTGTTTTGTCTTCAGTTTGCACAAGAGACTATATGACATCCATACTGTCCCTGTGTGTGTGTGTGTGTGTGTGTGTGTGTGTGTGTGTGTGTGTGTGTCCTGGTGCAGTGGTGTCATGCCATCAGCCTGTGGCATGTGAAGTTTGACCTGAGCATGAAATCAACACTGACATTTACAAGGTCTTTACCCTGCTGTGTGTTTGTGTGTGTGTGTGTGTGTGTGTGTGTCTGTGTCTGTGTCTGTGTGTGTGTGTGTGTGTGTGTGTGTGTGTGTGTGCTGATTGTTCAGGCAGCAGCTCACACTCCCTCGAGGGCATGCACACACAGTTGCACAGTTGCACACACTCGGGTTCATTTGTGTTAATGGATGGATTGCAAAAATGAAATGAAATGAAAAACATATTAGAACGATTCTTCAAAACTGTAAACTTTAACAGCTTTTTAAAAATGCTATAACCCCCCCCCCCACATTTTCAGATTTCTTCTCACTCTACTGTTTCTCCATATGTCCATAAGCAGTGCCAAAACAACATACCTTCACTTTAATGTAAAAAACAGACACACAAATAAGAGTTGCAAAACGGGAACATTTAATGTTCATATTATCTGACAAAGAAAAAAATGTAACTTTATTGGCATAATGTTTTTTCAGCCTTATTTTTAATTCAAATTATAGCTGCATTTTGATTTGTGCAGAAGCAGGTTATGACTCAAAATAAGCACCTAAAAGCTAGATTGTAAAAAGTAACTATGCAGAAGTAAAGAAGGCAGGTCAATTAGATATGAATGGTGGAATTTATCATTAATAAATAGAAGATATTAGGGTTGTCATAAAAAAAACGTATTATTGATTAATAATAATAATCTCGCTCTCTCTCTCAGGAGCGGAGGCAGAGATTCTGTCTGAAGCGGCTCCTGTGGTGGTTTGGAGACTCATCGACGCCATCGAGAAACATGGTGAGAAAACACAAACATAAACACGGACGTGGAGAGAGTATATTCATTACAGTAACAACATTTAATGAGAAAAAACTTCAGCCCATAGAAACCAAAAGAATTTCATTCTAAACACTAAAGTGTGTTAAAGTGGCTTATTTAAAAAAAATCTGCATCCTCCTGCATAAAAAGTGTTATATTTCTGTCTTCTGAGTGCAGCAGCTGTTATAATCCAGCAGAACTGCATGAAAAAATGTCCTTAATCTCACCACCTGTAAACTGGAGCCTTAAAAGCAGACTTGACATCATTTGTAAAGTGTAATGTTTATCAGGCTGTTCTTCATGTTGACACACTGAGATTTTCTGCTGACTTCTTGTCTCCTTTACTTGTTTCTCCTGCAGGTGTGAGCAGTGAGTCTCTGTACCGAGCACCTCCAGCCTCCGGTGGGCCTGCAGAGCTGCGGCAGGCTCTGGACTCAGGTAAACACACCATGATCCATGAATTGTTCATCCAAAATGCCAAACATCTGCTGGTCCCTGCTTCTCAAATGTGTGGAATTTCTTCTTTTTTCTCTGTTTTAAAACTTTCACAACACTTTGGAGACGCATGTGTAAAACTCTCTCAGCTGGTGATCCTGTAATCAGGCTAACTGCCTTTTTTCTCAGCCGTGCCACAGTATGTCTGAAAAGGGGTACAATGATATCCTAAGGCCAGAACTTAATGTTCATCAGACACAAAAAGTGGATCGCAAACAATATATAATAACATACTGTGCACATGCACAGTATGTTATTATGCGTCTGTACACATCATCACATGTCAAAATTACCTTGTATGTGACGAAATAGTCAAGACTCTGATGTATATATAGTATAAATAGCAGAATACCAAGTTAGTGAGGTTTATTCCTCTTCTGTAGCAGTTAACACAACACATGGTCCCTCTGATAACTGGGCTATATTCAGAGCTTTCTGCTTCCCAAGGACTCCCAACACTTAAATGTTTTTATTAAATATACCGTATATTAAATATTCTTTTCTACAGAGCGGTGAGTCCTTGGCAAGCAGGATTTTTTGAAAAAAAAGATGTGCGTGTGTTTTGCACACTGATATTCAAAGCTTAACAAGACATTCAGGGATGACGAACAGTAACATCAAACGTAACCACGATAACAGCAGGACACCAACTTCTAAAAGACACTCACACACACCCAGAGAGCCTCTCGTAGTTTAGCTGCTAGTGGAGCCACAACACAGGTACCCAATTCACAGAAAGTCTTTTAAAGGGGAATAATTGTGCTTTTGGTGACTGTCAAACACTGGGGGGGGGACTTGCTGTCTAACCAGCTGAGACACAGAGTTGGACAACAGCACTATGTCTCGATCTAAGCTCCACAACACTTTACATACAGCACGTGAGATTGACGTCAGTTTTGCTATGTGTGGACACTGTCAGGCTTTCTAAATTAGGCATTATCTATCTGATAAATTACTAAATTGATAAGAAAATGTATTGAATTTATTGCATCCCCTAGTAAGAAGCAGGAGTGTCCACTACAGTTTGTCTGAATGCCAAAAAGCCATTACTTTCACAGACAGATGAATGTTACAGATTCCATGTGTGAAAAGTGTAACTTAAAGTGAAAAAACACACATTCAAAGAAATTCTCTGCAAGTAAAAAGCTACAGAAACATGTTTTTTCACCTGCTCACAGTAAAACACATAGAGTACATTCAGTCTGGAGGTCTTTGAACCTCCACACACTAACACAGAAGCAACAAGTGTCTCATCACTAACAGCTCCAGCTCCAAAACCTCACCTCCTGCTCTCCTGCTTGAATTTCAACAAACAAAGTCCTGCCTGGAAGGTTCCAGGTCGTATCAGCCTGATGAGGCTGAGTGGAGCCGAAATCAATGAGATAAAAAAGTTGTCAAAGTTTGAGTCGCTGAAGTTCAGGTTTGGCACCACCAGGGAGTGCTCTGACTCCGTACTTTATTTTGGGAGCGAGGAGGGATAATGACAAAATCAGACACTCGACTCGACTCTGAGGAGGAGAGAGGAGAGACAGGAGGGAGGGAGGACAAAAAAAATCTCTTCTCACCTGTGATGTTATTGATTAGAAAGTTAGTTACACACAGTGCAGATATCTGGTGCAGTAATATTAATGCTGACTCACTCTGGCACTCAAATTTTAATTTCAGCTTGATTTACTCATTAAAATCTGTACAATCAGAGACAAACATATTACCTTCAGTTTCTGCCTTTTAACCCTGGGTTATGTTTCTCAGGCTGCAGGCTGTCCTAGCCCTCTGATTGGTTGAGTTTTTTGGAGGCATAGGTATCCCGACGGGAAGTTCTGCAGACACTACAGGGATGAAAAAAAGTTCTGCAACTTTTCTGCAGGTTTTTACTAATAAAACAAAATAAAAAAACTAACAAACTAACTAAATTACATTAAACATGAAAAGGCAGAAAAAGACTTTTTACTGAAGCGTTACATAGCATTTATATTTTGTTGCATTAACATGATAAAGAGCACCGTTACCAATTCCATCATGATTTGCTGTGTGTTCGGTAAATATAAATGCAGGTTTATGTTTTATTTTATTTTGGATAGACAGCTCACAGCAGATAACAACAATTATTACACTAACACACACTACTGTAACATATTCCAAGAGGACATTGGTGTAGCTGCAGAGCCACAAAATTTAAGAAACGATATATTAATACAATCAATCACTTAATAAACAAAAAAGTTGACCATACGTGATGCACCTAAAATCTGTTTTGGCTGAAGAACCTCTGGCTGACTCCTGAAACCAAACCTTGAGTCCAAAACCATTTCTAAGAATAACTTGTAGTTTGTTTTTTGTTTGTTTTTTTGCTGATCAATAAGACCTCTAAAGACATTTTTCCGTAGTTTGTTTCATCAACAATTGTTAGAAGTGTATTGCTCTTGAACAGTTGGAGGTCTCTTTGGCTCTTTGGTCCCATGTTCTTGTGACAACAAAAAGTTAAAATTTTGCAGATCCAGGTCAGTGTAGAAGGAAATATTTAATGTCGTCTGTCATCAAACTTTGCCCTGAGTTTGTAACGGAGGTGAAAGACTAGGTTTTGATGCCTGGAGCAGTCATCCTGTTATAGTTATTCAGAAACAGATTTCATGAAATTTAAAGAAAGCTTACAGTAAGTTTAGTTTTATATGATATCTCAGTGACAAAAGCTAAATTCAATCAGCCTGTTGGCAGCTGTGAGGCAGCAGTCTAAACACTTTTTGCCTGTCAGTTCCAAAAAATGAACATAACACATGAGTGAATTGCACAATGGACCAGTCTGTGATACTTTTAAAATAAGACATAAATTCCCCTAAAATTCCCCAGAATCTGTTGATAGGATTCAGTCAACTGACGAGCTTTATCTGGGCAAATATACCATGAATTTATAGGCTGTTACTACTACTGCTGCTCTTTATACTTTGTTATTAAGCAGGAGACTGCTGGCTTCTTAACAAAAAATCTTTCCTGTTGCAGCTGTAAAGTACAGAGTCATAATGTCTTCAAAAAGTTTTTTTTCCTATAATGGTCAAAACTATGAAAACAAGACCCTGGTTGCATAAAATGGGAATTTCCTTTTAAATGTTTAATCTGGAGGACTCTTTTGATTACAACAATCAGGATCATAAGACCCAAAATGAAAATAAATGACTTGATATGATTGAATTTTTTCTCAGAGCAAATCCAGTTTTCTGCAGAAAGTCAACATTTCCACTTACAGTTTATTGAGCAGTTAGAATAGATTTAGTGTAGAAGAAAAAACACACACACACACACACACACACCTGGCCTCCTTGGGCAGTGGTGGGAGGTCAGCACGGGGCCAAAGATATGCACATACTCAAAGAAATTGACTGAAAGGAGCTGACATGTAGGCACTCAGAGGAATTTAGCATGCAGGTTTGACAGGCACACACACATATATGTTGAGGCAGAAAGGGGGCTCCATGGGAGAAATCTTACGCATGTTATGCTAGAAAGTGCAGAGAAATGCAGCCGCTGACATCCCGCAGTCACACCAGCTCTGTGTACAGTAAGTGGTTTAATAGACATGGACAGATCCTATGGAATATATATGAAAAAGTGGTGGCTTGTGTGCAGATTTGTGCTGACGTGTGTCTTTGAGGTCATGTGAACACACACGGAGGAAAGGTTTGAATGTTGGAGGGCGGGGAGGGATGGCCTGATGACTCTGTGATGTGTGAGGAAACATGAGGCATTGTCTCATTGTCAACGTTGTCAGTCAGAGTTGTACAGCCAGATGTGATTGAAAGTAAAGTGGAAAAAAACATAAATCACATCTGACTTTCAGGGTCATAGCTGGAAAAATAGAAATACAGAGTCCATGTAAGCAATTTGTCTAACGCTGCATCAAACATACAAACTCTGGTGGACAGGAAGGCAGCGGATTAGCTGAGACAGATCACTCTGATCATTCTGTCCGAACACTGCTGCTTTCTAACCTACATTTCCTCATTTTTTTCAACAATTTCCTGTCTAAGCAGGAAGAACTAAAACGCCGCTAAATCCCAACTACCATCAGGTGTCACTGTTGTTTGCTAAACTAAATACAGTCCAGAACACTTTCTAAAGGTGGTGAAATTAAAACGCACTGGAATGAGTCCGTAATATATCCACCATATTTAAGTTGCAATTGTAGAATATAAAATCCCCAGGTTCCTAAAATATGCAACTTCCAAACCTAACTACTGTTTCAGCAGAAACACATAAATTATCTTAAATAATAATTACTACAATAATAAATTATATCCATCTGTATGTTGCAGTGTGATGAAACAAACATGCTCACCTGCCGCTCTAGTGCCACTGCTGTCTAAATCAGTAAATAGACAGCATGAGAATCAATATCATCTTTAGTGATAATAATAATGTTTTTAGTAATGATGTTTGTCACTAAGAAGTAGCAGCCTGAATTGTAATTTATAGGTTTACAGGTGCATCCAAAGGGAAAAAAGGGACATTTTGTTTTTTAAAGCAGTGACACACATGACAGCTGTTGTCCCAATTATGAATATCATCTGGAAGTGACGACTGACGGGAGCGAGTCGGAGCGGGTCTGTTGTCAGTAGCTGTTGACAGTCGGCAGATAAAATCATAAAGTGTTTGATATGTAAAGATTCTAATCTGAAGTCTTCAGATCCAGTCACTGCCAGTTGTTCTCATGAAGAATTTTTAAAACCTGTTTGATATTTGCGACTGACGCGTGTCACTGGAGGGAGACGTACTGCTAAATAAACAAAAGAAGAAGAAATGTTTGTGGTGTGAGAAAACACTGGACAACTGAAACACAGGAAAAGCTGACTGAGCTGTGAAGAGAATGAATGTCTCTACAACATCAAATCAAAGAGCTACACAGCCGACCAGAACCTGAAGTTAGTTAACTCACCTCCAGTTACAGTCCACATCACCCACACCTCTCCATCCAGGATCTCACACAAACTCTGACCTTCTTTCTCTTTCTTTTTTTGCCTCTTCAGTGCAAATTGCGTCCACCACCAGGGCTCCAGTGGTTACTGAGCAGTGGTTCAGTGTGTTGACTGTGTGGTTACTCAGTCGTAACACCGTGTCCTAACAGCAAGCGAGCGTCCGACTATCATGTCGCATCGTGTAACATCGGACGCTCTCTGTCCACACTGAATCTGTTAAATATGCACTATGTCATGTAAGCAAACCACCTACCTATCAGCTGTGCACTCAATAGACGTAACCACCCAAGTAAAAGATGGGTGAGTATTTGCTATCCTACGTTTGTTCTTTTTAAACAGAAAACACACATTTTATCTTGTGATATTTAGATGTTTCTTTACTGGAAATGACAAACAAAATAGCAGCAACTTAACCAGAAACTTTTGTCGCTGACGCTCGCTCACGTCACATCCAGTTAGGACACGGTGTTTGTGCTCCTTCCTGGCTGTCAAGGACTCAAAAAATCATTGCAAGGTGGTGGAAATGATCTTTATGTGTGGTCTGTCCAGTCTTTGTAGGTTTCAGCTAGTCGTCAGGTTTGTGCCCAGCTGAAGGTGGCATTAGTGGGGTTAAAAGTGCTCACAACTACGGCAAGCACTCTAAGTCAAAGTTGAACCAGAAAGTCACTTTGCAGAATCGAACTGACCTTTACAGCAGTTTCTCCAGACGCCCATCCTCTCAGCATCATGATGTCATAACTAAACAAAATGATGGTAGAAAATGTAATATTTTATTAGCATGTAAAGTGAGGAGTGATTCTGTGCTTAATGACCTACATCAGTGTGTTGCAGAGCTGGTTTGGCATGTTTCATAGATCATTATGAGAGCATGATGCAACATCAATCACCCTGCAGGACATGTATCAGAGCTGCTGCAGTGCTCTGCCTCTCTCTTTGTTGTATGTTTGTGCTGCATGAGTTATGGAATAATGTTATGTAACAGGGAGTTGTTGCATTGTATGGAAACTCTCAGGCTATTCCACAGCCTCAGATCCTGCCTAATTGATCGGTGTATACAGTGTGTGTGTGTGTGTGTGTGTGTGTGTGAGTGTATTCTTTTTGTCTATTTGTCAGTTTGCTGCATATGTACTGTATTTTCCTATGCAAGTGTGTGTGTGTGTGTGTGTGTGTGTGTTAGAGAGAGAGTCACACAGGCTCAGAAAGCTCTCTAGAACATTACCTCATCAAGTTGACCTCCGATTGGTACACGGCCCGGACGTTGCCATGGTGATAGCTAGCCTTTTTTAGTCGGTTGGTTCTGCTGTGCCCACACAGCGCTCAGTGTGTTGGCCCAGTAACTGTGTGTGTGTGTGTGTGTGTGTGTGTGAGCTGTCTGGTAATTCTATCTTTGTGGGGGTGTTTGAGTTTCAGACCTTGAGAGTGAGGACATGTTTTGGACAGTAAGGACATTTTGAAAAGTGAAGTAATTTGTGGAGACTGAGGACATTTAGGAGAAGGACGAATTGGAAAGTGAGGATGTTTTTGGAATGTTTTGAGGACATTTTGAAAAATTAGGACATTTTTGCAAAGTGAGGACGATTTGCAGAAGGTGAAGACATTTTTTGGAACGTAGGACATTTCAGAACTTTGGGACATTTTAGAGAGGATATTTGAGGACATTTTGGAAAATGGGAACATTTTCCCAAAACACTCTTATGTTAGAAACTACAGACATATTTGAAAGGACATTTTTTTGTGAAGTGAAGACATTTATTCAAAAGTGGATCATAGTGAGGACATGCTTTTTGGGGGGGGGGGGGGGGGGGAGACATTTTTACAAAGTGACACCTGTTTTTGGACATTTATGGAAGTGAGGATATTTTTGGAATATGAAGACATTTATTCAAAAGTGGATCATAGTGAGGACATGCTTTTTTTTGGGGGGGGGGTATTTTTGGAATATGAAGACATTTTTTAGGACATTTTGAAAAATTAGGACATTTTTGTGAGTAAATTGTTTTGCTAAGTGAGGATATGGTGAAGACATTTTTAGGAAGGTGAAGACATTTTGGTGAAGTGGGAACATTTTTTAAGAACGTCCTTAAGTGAAGGCATTTTTTCCAAATGTGGATGTTTTTCAAAGTGAGGACAGGACATTTTTGGAGAGTGAGGACATTTTTGAAAAGTGGGCACATGTTTGGACACTGGGAACATTTTATTTAAAGCTTTCTTAAAGCTTTCTTTTTGAAAGTAAGGACGTATTTGAAAAGGTTTGGCTTTTTTTTTTTTCAAAAATGATTTTTCAAAGTGAAGATGTTGGATAGTGAGGAACTTTTTTGCAAAGAGAGAAAAAAACTGAAAAATTTGGGACATTTCAGATAGCAAGGACATTTTTGAACTGTGAGGACATTTTTGAAAGAGAGTTAAGACACTTTAGAAGGTGCAGACATTTTGTTTTTTAATTAGGACATATTTGAAAAATGGGGACATCTTGGACAGTTTAGTTCAGTTCACACTTCTTTAAAAGGCCGTTTGAGGGCTAAGACTTGATTTTAAGGTTGGTTAGAATCAGGTTTAAGATAAGAATCAGGTCTTTGTGAATACATGAAGTACATTGTGAGTCCTCACAATTACAGAAGTACAAACATGCCTGTGTATGAATAAGTGGGCATATGGACATTTTCATCACTGCTCGGTTTGTATGTATATGTGTCAGTGTGTGTGTGTGTGTGTGTGTGTGCGCCCCAGTTACTATGTATATGATGATTACATGGATGCCAACATGTCAGGCACCGAGTGGGCAGTCTGTGTCTTGGAAACAATGACGCATGTTGGCTCAGACTGTAGCAGGATATACTGTGTTCTCAATACATACTACACACCACACTTATACAGTGTATACATGCTTATATAAGAACATACAGAGAGGCTGCAGCTCAGTCCGCCCACACACACACATACATAATCAATAATCATTTATTCGTCTGTAATAATTTCTCAAACTTTATCCGGCATAATGAGAATCCTCTCCTCACATGTCCACCTCCTGGTTCAGATAGATGGAGACATACTGTCTTTCTTCCCATCCTCCCATCCAATCCGTTAACTGCTCGCCGCTAACAACCTATCAACCAATCTGCAGCCCTGGACCCATTAAATAATCTTTTATTTCACTGCACCTTCTTTATGTACTCTTCAATCTTTCCCCTCTCTCTTCCCTTCTCGTCTTTTATCTCTTTCTCTCCCTTTTTTATTCACTCATTCATCACCGTCCCTTTTCTTCCCCTCCCTGCCTCGCTGACAGCAGCCGCTGAGTTCAGCAAAACACAAATTAAAAGCGCTCCTCTCCTCCATCTCTCCATCCTTTTCTTCCATCCACCATCCCTCCATCCTCACACTGTCCGTCCTTCCTCTCGTCTGTCAGCCCCGGCCCTGCTATTGGTCGGAGGTGATGTCATCATCCTCCTCTGGCGCCCGTCAATAACCTATTAGAAGCCGGCGTTTTTACGGTCAGCTGGGGAGTAAAGAACTCACATACACACTCAAACACACACTCATGCACAATGGACTTGAGGTGGAAACAGAAAAAAGCTGCTGGCTGCAGAGGTGCGTTTGTCAGCGTGTTGTAATGGAGGTCTCGGTTAAAACCGATGCTTTGTCATCACATACTACAAGTTCCAAGTAATGCAGTGAAAAAGGGTTGGAAAGGTCTGAGCATTACTTATTTATCTGTCTGTAGAGTTTAAGCAGCATATTTGCAACACACTTCTATAAACGAGTGTTTTACTGGGTTTTTGATGGTGGATACAGGCACATATTTTTAGACTTCTGAACCCAAAACCTTTGAACAAATCTCTTTCTTAATTCTCACAATAATTCAACACACACAGATTTCATACACATACTAATGGAAACAGTACATATATTCACATACAGTATATTAGATATTTGCTGTGTGTTCAAAATTTGGACAAAAAACGCAAAAACAGTTTTTTTTTTTTCATAAAATCTGTCTTAAAACAAGTACATAACCACTCACTTGTGAAAATATGGCATTTCTGAGTAACCTAAGTTCTGAAATAATAAATTGCATGTCTAACTAAGACATGCCATAACCCTGCACATTAAAACAGTAGTTAACCAGCATCACATTCACATGATGTCACCTTTCTCACAGCTGGTGTGTCATCTGGCAACACACAACCTGATACAAACCTACCTGAAAATACTGTTCAGATAGATTATCTGTATGTAAATGTCTTGGTTCTTCTCCTTTTCTCTTCTCCTCTCTGTTTCTTTGTCTCTGTATGCTCACTTCCTGTCTCAGATGCTTATCTCAGCCATATGTCGCCCTGTAACATGAACAACTAAAGCGATACCTGTGGCTTCACCGTCTGTTTGAAACACACTCGCACAGTTCAGCTTGTTTTTTCTCTTTTGTTCTCTCTCTCTGCACCTACAAGCTAACAGTGAATGTAGTCATATCTTCCTTCTAACCCACAAATCGGCGTCCTTGAGAAAACTGTCCTGACATCCTCATTTGCTCATGTTTTTGCACTGAACCGAGCCTTACAGGTATACACTCTTCTCATGCTGCATATAAATCTCATGTTAATGTTCACACCAAACCAAGCTTCTATGTTTATGATCAAACCACCCCGCTATCAGTAACTATCCATAACTAGAGCTGCAACTAATGATTATTTTCATTATCGATTAATCTGTCGATTATTTTCTCGGTTAATCTGTTAGTTGTTTGGTCCATAAAATGGTAAAAAAAATCTAGATTACTGTCTCCTAAAGCACAAGGTGATATCCTCGAATGTCTTCTTTTGTCCCAACAACCCAAAGATATTCAGTTTACCAGAAGACTAAAGAAACCAGGAAATATTCACCTGTGAGAAGCAGCAATCACAGAATCTGGCCATTTTTTTCCTAAAAAAATTAATTGATTCATGGATTATCAAAATAGTTGGTGATGAATTCAGAAGTTGGCAACTAATCGATTAAACGACTAATCATTGCAGCTCTATCCACAACTATAATTGAATGAGACAATATTGCGTTCAATAGCTATATTGAACAACAAAAATGTGAGAGATTGTCTTTCAAGGGCTGGTTACACAAAACACCTTAAGTTAAGATTTCCTTAAAATAAAACTGGTCTCACAAAACAGCCTTAAGTCTCCTTAAGGTTTCCTTAAAATGTTCACTTAGTATTTAAGGTTATCTTGGTCTTAGACATGAGGAATCCCTTAAAGAGTGTTAAACCGTTGCACAGAAGACCTTAGCAACCAAAGTAAGGAAAACAACTTAAGGTACCTCTGACTCTGTCTTTACCACAATATGGCCGAGTTTATGGCGATAAATGACGTAAATGAACACATCCTGAGAAGAGTTGTGCGACTAGGAGAACCCAATGGATACACTTAACGATGAGCAATTGATTTTACATTATAGATTTGACCTGCAGTCAATTCATGGTTTCTCTGACCGTCTCGAGTTGGATCAGTCTACTTTCTGCAGCTGTGCTCTTCCAGCCGTATTGCAATTAATGATTGCTCTACAGTTTTATGCTACGGGATCTTTCCAGTCAGTTATAGGCGAGGTATTTCATGTCTACATGTCAATGGTGTGACACGTCATTCACCGAGTCTGCTGAACAAAGTGGTGAAGTTCCCGTCAAAACAAGAGGAGGATGAGATAGCGGCGCACTTCCTTAATGTTGCCGGCTTCCCAAGAGTGTGCAGGGTGATAGATGGGAGCCACTCAGGACTCAGGTGTCTGTACAATTTGAAGATCAGTTTGTTATCAGATCAAATCAACATTCAATCAATGTCCCGTTAGTTTGCAATCATGAAAATAAAATAACCAACCTTGTAGCAGAATGGCCTGGCAGTACCCATGATGCTCGGATACTGGATGAGAGCATCCTTGCGGGGGAGTTTGAGGAGTAGAGGCATAAAGGCATCCTTGTTGGAGACAGTTATCCATGTCAGGAATCCTGCCAACAGATCTCAGGGTCTAAGTATCCAAATTGTAACATAGACCCACTTTGTTCATCTGCATGCTTGACCTTAATTTATAATTGATTAAATGTAATTGATAATAATTGATAGTACCATGCGGTCCCCTCCCTCTCTCCGTCTCACCACAACAGGAGAACTACAACTTCAGTTTATGTGAGACACGGGTAATTATCGAGCAGGTCAACAGGCAGTCGAAACGTCGCTTCCACTGCCTGCATGCTGAGCTTCGTGTGGAAGCATGTGTCGCGTGTGTAGTGCTGATCAACTTATCGAAGGACTTTGCTGTAGATGAGGAGGATGAGCAGCATGAGACCGTTAAAGAGGAGGAAGGGGAGCAAGGAGTTGAAAACAATGGCTACACTGTGCGAGAGACCATAGTAAACAGTTTCTTCAGCTAAAAATAATAATAATAGACTATAAATAATGACTCCACGAATTATTGTAATTAAGTAATTTTATTTGTTATTGAAACATATATGCCCAGACAGAAATGATTATAGATATTTAATGATTATTACTTAATTTATTAAATTATTTGTTATGAAGTGGATACATGGCCTATCTATTCTTCAAGAACAGTAAATGTGATTGATTCTTCAGAGAACTTGCTTATTTGTTGCAGTAAAATATTCTGCATGTGCAAATTATTTTTCCCCTACGGCCAAGTTCTCAGTTAGAAGCTCTAATTTCTTTTTTTCGAGAAGCAAAACTTCCCTTTTGAGTGCGAGAACAGATGGACCATCGTCGTTGTTTCTGTGGTTATGCAACTTTAGTAGCGTGCAAAAAGGTCACACAAGATAACTAGTAAAGTTTTAAAATGTATGTGAACTTTAACTGCACTGCAGTTAGAAATATAATTGAATATTTCATTATAGTAAAAAATAAATAAAAACAGACAGAAAAGTGATTTTTGTGTATAAGTATATTGTTAAGGTTAGTTAAAAACACTTATTGTGAAAATAGAATTTAATCATTTCTAAAGCCTGTTCACTGTTAAGCTAATTTACTGTTAGCTTTCACGTTGAAAACCTTCATTAACTCAAAGGGCATAATCACCTTCCCTGCTTGGCTTTTAATTTGAACAGCCCGTCTTCACAAGAAGAATGATAGCATAGGTCTAAAATTCAGCAGAAATGACTTACAGTTACATTTACGCCATCTAGTGGCCGTGGTCATTATGACCCGGAGAAGTGACGCGGTTCAGATGACGTCAATATAAGGTGACTTCCTCATTAGGAGGCGGGTGGATGGTTAGATGGCAAAAAGGGGACTTTGCTGCAAGACACCACTGTTCACTTCCTGTTTCCAACCGCAAGTCGGGACATTTTTTAAAACCCTAACAACGTTACGGTTTTGTTTACTGTAGGAAGTAATAACTACCTTCCAAACCATAATCTTTCCTTAACCCCAACCAAGTGCTTTTTATGTCTAAAGCTAACCAGACCTTAACCAGTGTTGTCACACCATAAAACATTTTTAACAGTGATTTGTAAGGGGTTTGGAAAGTGCCGTTTTATGCTCCTGTTTTGTAAAGCGTCATATTACGCTGCTTTGGGTCGTTCTGGAGTGCAGGTACGAACAAACACCGTGGTCGTTTAACTATGAGGATGTGGTGAATGTGAAACATGCACAAGAAGTGTTGAGTTTCACTGACGGTAGCTTAACAGCAATCAAAAGAACAGCAAAGTTAAAGTGAGTATGGAATTAATTAGTTAATGACAACAGTATTTCTGCTAAAAAAGGAACCTCAGCACAGCAGAGTGTTGACTACAACATCAGTCTGTTGTTGTGTATGTACATTACTTTGAATTTACCGTGTCAGCCACTGAAGTAAAGGTAATACCTTCCCACTATTTCAGACTGCAGTTGTTTAAATCCTGGATTTTTATCTGAGAGTAAACAGTAATGTTGATTTTAGTCGACATTGGTGCCAGACTTCAGACTATCCAAAAGTGTAAATATGGAAAAATATACAATTTCCCTTTAAAAAATCTTCTGTTCAAATTACAGCATTTCTCAGCTAGAGAACAAAGTCACACTTGATCTTATTTTTAGAAATCTTTAATCCCAATTTTGACCAAACTCTGTGTCAACTCGAAACACGACAAAGCTCCTCTCATTTCCGAACAGTGGCTGTAAAAACTGACACACAGTAATTGAAATGAAAAATGAAATATAAGCTGCAGTATATTGAGTTTGTGAGACTGACGGCGCAAATGAAAACCACACGTGTGAGAAATGTGCTTTTTCACAGGAGCTGATTTATCCTTTAATGCTGATTCTCTCTCAACTATTATTAAATTTTGGCCTTTGGATGAACTCTCTTTTCTCTCTGCAGTCTGAGCGAGTTTCAGTTTCTCTCTTCTCTTTGTGTGTTGCTGCCTCTCACTCTCTCTCTGGCCTCCTGTTGCATCTCTCTGAGTCTATGTTGTGATATCTGTGTGTGTGTGTGTGTGTGTGTGTGTGTGTGTGTGTGTGTGTGAACAAAATGCCAAGGACAGACGGGTAGACGGAGAGGTGAGCGGGTTCACACACACATAAATATGTACACACTAACACATACACTTCCACACACACGCCAGCAGACTCATGCACACAGCAGTGACGGGACGTATTTGACTATATTCAGTGTTGAAACAGAAAAAGTTCAGAAGGTTCAGGCTGAGATTATCACCCCAGGGACCAACACACACACACACACACACACACACACACACACACACACACACACACACAACTCTGTACACTTTGTCTTGTGGTCAGTGAGGAATGAATGTTTTCTGTCACTATTTTCTCCTCTACTCTTCCCTGTCTTTCCAGTCTTTTTCTCTCTTTTTTTGACCATTGTATTTATTCTGTTTTGAATATGCAGTATATCAAACATACGAAACACAATCAAACAACAAACAAAGTAAATGAACAAACAAACAAACAAAAAAGAAAACCTTCCAAACTTACTTAAGTCACAACTTTAGGATATCATAAGAATCTGTAGGCAACGGGACAAGATTTTGGTACCAGAAGCATTCTAGTTTCTGTCTGTAGTCTGTTTGTAGTCTGAGTAGTATTGACCAATCACGTTTGAGCAGGCTTGGGTTGCATGCAGGTAAACAGTCCGTGTAAAGAGTAAAGGGGCAGAACGCGTTGGCTGAAACACAATCTCAGAAGCCATCGGCTATCGCCAGACAACAATTTGGCTTTTTTAAAAATGTAACTGCATTCATAAGCAACTATCTGTTTATAGAGATTAGCCAAAATGTCATCTGGACCGTCTCAAGCTGCTAATCGGGCTGTAAATACTTAACCTGACGCACCAGATGGTTTGTTACACAGAACTATCTGAGAAGTCGTCCTGAGAAACTGTTTGGAAAAGGGTGGGCGCTTTCAAAAAAAATACTCAGCAAGTGATTGGATGAACTGTCTGTCCATCACCGTCTTACCTTGCGAGGCAGCTGGATTTGCGAGATCATGACATCATGTGAGAATCCTCATAAGATGCAGATTGGTCCGAACACAAGCGCGTAACTTAAAGTCTGACAAGATGGATTCTCACAAGATCACGACACCATGAGATCGCGCAAGAATCCATCTTCCAGCCTCCAGCTGCCTCGCAAAACAATGACTGGCGCACAGAAGAGGCCTGTTATCTGTTATCTGGATATCCACTTGCTACACCAGAAACCCCAAAATATTGGCCATTGCCCCCAGAAGCTAAATCGTCATCAGACAGATAGCCGATGGGTTCCGAGATTGACCAACACACACACACACACACACACACCGTTTTAAACATCTTATTAATTTATGCTTAACCAACAATCATATTCGACGACACCCCCCACCCCTCCTTCCCACCACCACAGTCACACTGTCATTTGTCTCTTCGCAGAGAGGAATCTGGGTTGTAGGCAGGAAGTAAACAAGCCACCATTACTCCTGTGGCATCTCACTTGTAAACACACATATAAAACTGTATTGATGTGAAGGATTTTAATTTATTTTAAGTGTCTTTACCAGGAAATCTGTCCAGGAGATCCTGTAGAACCTGTCACATGTTGAAAATATCATCATCGAATGCCATTAAAATAAACCTTACAAGCTAAAATACTCAAACTGGCAATACAAGACAAGGTTAACACAATTTATTCAAGGGAACATATTTGTACCATCGACTCCTGTCTCAGACTTTCTGCAGGTCAAGCTCACCAAGTTCACCAAAGCCAAACTCTATGTAAAAGCAGCAATTACCCGGAAATGAACTGTTTTTTATGCACAGTTCTGCTGTTGTGAATGATCACCGGGCAGTTTGTTGAGATGATGCAGGAGAATTTTTCATTGTCTAATTATTGAATAAACAGTCGAGTATTTTAGGATCCACTTGTGTGCCTTCAGTGCAGAGACGCAGGATGTGTGTAGCGTAGCTTAGCACAAAGACTGGAAGCAGGGGGAAACTGCTAGCCTAGCTAGAAAAGAAAAATATACCTTTCAATAACTCCAAAGCCAAATAAAAAATATTTGGAAGAAAAGCACAAGAAAATATGTCCCTACTCGTATAAAATGCACAGTAAAAAGGGCTGCTGTGGGCAAATACACATTAAAGCAAGCAAACATCCCTATATGTACATAAACACACATAAACCCAAAGTATCTGCAGCTCCATTAAAATGTGTAATAAAGAACAGGAATATTTCATTATAAGCAGTTATCGTGTCTTTAATGGTGTCTTTAAATGTTTGCTTCTTTATTGTGTTTAGTCTCTACAGTCTAATGTGCGTTATGTCACTAAAACTGCAAGAAATTGGTCATTATAATAAAATTTCAACTTGCAGAAACTTCACACTGATACGATACTACACACAGAGCCGCGGGACATTACGGTGTGGCACTAAATGATAGGTCGATGTTATCTTGTATAAGATATACATGGTTTCCTTTAATGATAGCTATGACTATGGAAGGCCACTTCACATTCTGGTAACAGACTCTGTTGTTGTGAGTCAAACAAAAGAGTGAAGAATAAAATCTGATTAAATTCTGAAGGTGGTTCAGGAGAAGTTCATGTCCAGAGGCTGTTTCAGCTCCTCAGTGTTACCCAGTGTGCACCGGGGCCCGATTCATCTGTTAGGGGGCCTCGTGGCAAAAAGGAGCTGTGGGCTTATATTTTATCTTTCTGCCTTTAAGTAACTATCAGGTGCAATTCACACAGCCAGCTGCAAATGACAGCTTTGTTATATCTTTCCAGTACTCGTGTGGTAGAATATTATGATAATAAAGCCTCAGTCGACCCTTTACAAGGTTGCAGTTATGTTTTTATTTTATTCATTTATTTTTCAAAGTTTTAAATGCAACAAGAATAGCAAAAATTCCCCCAAAAAGGAAGTATTGCTCCCCCTAATGATAATTCAGATACCTTTTATATTCCAAGTGTATCTAATAATATATTATAACTTAAATTTATATGTATTTATATTATTATTAATAATAATTCAGAAAAAAAAACAAAAAAATAGATGATCAACCAAACAAACAAAAAATTATTTTATACCGTTTTTTTTAACATATCCTCTCATAAACTGGATTTGCTGTTTCTATGAATAATAACAGTTTAACCTCAAACTTTATAAAAACATTTATGCATTTGTGAGATTTTTTATATTAATTTAGTATTTTTAGTGTATGAATAGTTCACCAAAGAGAATTCCTGATATTTTTAGTGCTGCCTCAACTCATCTCAACATACAAATGTAGTCATGACATTTAAAGTTCAGTCTTGACCGTGGAAACATTTTACAAAATATTCTCACCACAAAGTCCATTTAGTAGTTGTTCTGGAGTTTTCTGTCACATCAAATGATCTTCATCAGCAGATGGAGTTTGTCCAGTTGTTATGAAATTTTAGATATTCAGGTTTTAATTTTCCTGAGCTCTTTAACTTTTAAGCCCACATGGATGAGAACTCCTTAAAGTGAACATAAAGTGAAAATTTTAACTTTGAGCAAATTTTGGCTGCACAGGATGAATTTGTAACAACTGACCAACCAGCAAGTCTCTATTAGGTTTAAGGGGTTTATCCATCTGTTTTTAAGTTTTAAAGGGGAAGTATCCTGCACATTTCCAGCTCTATATTTATATTCTGGGGCTCTACTGGAATATCTTTGCACGATTTCCAGTTAAAAACTCCTTATTTATCTTATACTGGCCCTTTATGCAGCCCCTCAGTTCAGCCTCTGTCTGAAACAGGCCGTTTTAGCTCCTGTCTCTTTAAGGCCCCCCTCCTGATGAGCCCGCTCTGTTCTGATTGGTCAGCTTCAGGAAGCTTCCTCCGGCTCCGGAGGCTACGTAAACAAACTATAGTAGCAGGATTTCACTTCTTTTTTTCATTCTTTACCCAAATTGTCAACTTCTCAAATACATTCATACATGTTGGGGCCTGAATCAGATCCAAAATATGCGAGTGGACAATGTGAACAATCTGTGGAACAACCTCAGCAACAAAGACTACTGAATGGACGTTTGTGGGCAAAAAATCTGACGTCATCACAAGAAAGAAGTGGCCTTCGACTCTCAGGGAGCATTTTTACATACGTTCAGCTCATGTTTTGGAACATTGACTATGTTTAACATTCGGCATCATAACAGTATATAAATGACAGTAAATCACAAAAAGCGTGTGATGTCCCTCTTTAAAGGTGTGTGTGTCTTCTGCTCGGCTGATTATCACTTCTGCTTTGGATTTGTGGTGATAACAGACACAGAGGATCGTCTGTAACCTGTAAATCACAGTGTGTCTGTCACCTCAGATATCTTTCACCATGTGTCTGTTTGTTTACATGGAAAAACATATGCTGCATATAATTTTGCCAATTAGCCTCAGATAAACGTCAGTCATAGGACCAAAAACCTTCTGACTGTTTTTGTCTCTCCATCTTTTTTATACTTGAACATTGCTTGACCTCACACACACACACACACACACACACACACACACACACACACACACACACACACACACACAGATTTTATCAGCCTGTGACCCTGTCTTCATATCTGTTAGGCATGTATGAACCCTCCTGTGTTTCTTCACGAATCAGCAAACCCATGACCTGTCTGTCTGAATGTGTGTTTTCATATTTGCTGGTTGATCTATTTGTTTATGAGGACATACAATAGGAGCTTGAAGAGAAGTTGGCTGCATATCAGTCACTGTGTGAGATGGTAGATGAAGATTAATAAATTCAATAAAAAGACACAGTGTAGTTTTGTTGATGCATTTAGGAACAGCGACGCCACTGTTTCGCTCCGCTTTGAGATTTCCTGCATCTTGTGTGTAATCATCTGTTACAGGTCAGATGAGAACATGAGGTCATACAGTCAAAAGACATGAAAATCCCATCATATGTTTCTTTTTTAACATGTTCTGATATTTCACTTTTTTTGTAGGTAACAGCACCCAGTGAGGGTTTAACAGATTGTTAATTTGCCAATTTTGAGTTTTGACTTTTCTCATTTGGATCAACTCAAATGGATGAAACTAAAAGAAAGTTAATTAGTGGACATGCTAATTGATTTTTCCCTCTAAACGTCTCACATGGTTTCATTTCAATAAATGTTCAAATGATCCAATATTTCAGCAAAAATCAAAGATTAGAGAAAAAGTCCAAAAAGTGAAAACAGATTTGTGTATCAGAACTTTGTTTTTTCTTCTTTCCTCTCCCATTAATCATCTCACGACCCCTCAGATTTATCTGCTGACCCTTTGGAGGGGCCCCACCCCTAGGTTGGGAACCACTGGACTAAACTAGCTAACTGTATATAAAGTAGTTGAAACTAGCTCCACCTCCAGCAGCTACAACAGTAACATGCTGCTTACACACTGATGCTTCAGTATTAATAATCTAATGATGTCATATATAATAATATATCAGTCAGAGGGACCAAACCACTACTTTTACTGCAATACTTTAACTACATCAAGCTCATAATACTTATGTACTTTTACTGCAATACTTTAACTACATCAAGCTCATAATACTTATGTACTTTTACTGCAATACTTTAACTACATCAAGCTCATAATACTTATGTACTTTTACTGCAATACTTTAACTACATCAAGCTCATAATACTTATGTACTTTTACTGCAATACTTTAACTACATCAAGCTCATAATACTTATGTACTTTTACCGCAATACTTTAACTATATCAAGCTCATAATACTTATGTACTTTTACTGCAATACTTTAACTACATCGAGCTCATAATACTTATGTACTTTTACTGCAATACTTTAACTACATCAAGCTCATAATACTTATGTACTTTTACTGCAATACTTTAACTACATCAAGCTCATAATACTTATGTACTTTTACTGCAATACTTTAACTACATCAAGCTCATAATACTTATGTACTTTTACTGCAATACTTTAACTACATCAAGCTCATAATACTTATGTACTTTTACCGCAATACTTTAACTATATCAAGCTCATAATACTTATGTACTTTTACTGCAATACTTTAACTACATCGAGCTCATAATACTTATGTACTTTTACTGCAATACTTTAACTACATCAAGCTCATAATACTTATGTACTTTTACTGCAATACTTTAACTACATCAAGCTCATAATACTTATGTACTTTTACTTAAGTAGGATATTTCATGCAGGACTTTTACTTGTAACGGAGTATTTTTACATTGCTGTATTGGTACTTTTATTTTAGTAAAGATCTGAGTACTTCTTCCACCACTGGATGCAACATGTTTCTACATGGAGAAACAAAGACTGCTTATGTTGCACCACATCAGATATTACAGCAATATTACATTCAGATAGCAGATATCATAACTGTTGTATCATTTATCATCAATTCTGCTTTATGCAGACTTAACATTTATATAAGATGATTACACAGCTTTTGTCTTGTAATGAGATTCTAATTGGTATGCTGCTGCGAGGGCACACACACAAAACACACATATCACAAAAAGGCCAATACACAATGCATAGAGAGAAACACAGGAGTTTTGTGTATTACATTAATGTGCAGCGCTATCTGATTAAACCATACTGCCGTCACTGTGCATGAACAAGGGATTGATTTTGGCCTTCAAATTTCCTGTGGCTCAAGTTCAAGTTCAGTCAGAGTGCGTCTTTCTTCTGTGTCAGTTCTGGATGTTACAGCCTTGGACGGCACACAGAATGAGGCAGCCTTTAGTTCAGAAGAGACGGGATCCTTCATGGAGCCTATCTTACGTCTGTGATCTGACCTCTATACATCTACTGTACCTGTACATTCTGATTCAAGATAATAGAGACACACTCAGTGTTCTGTCCTTAAGTGCCTCGCTGCAGTGACCTAAAAAAATGTGAAAAAATTCAAACAGGCCTTGTATTCTGTCTGTTTTTTTGTTCCTGGAAAGCTCTCTGTAGCAGTTTATGTTTACTGCAGAGCACTGAGCCTGTCTGTGATTTGACAGCCTTGACCAGCTTAACTTGAAACTTTAATATCATTGTTGTGGATGTTGTGACAACTTACAAGCAGTAAATTGTTCAGACCAACACAGTATCGACTGAGGAAATAAGATTTTATTTTTTGCCTACAGTCAAACTCTGTTTTTCATTGTTCCTGCAATACTCAGCAGTCATTGCAAACATCTTGTTGATGCTACGTTCACGTCATGCGGGATGGAAGGTAGCAATGAGGAAGATTGCCATGTTTACGACTTGTGAGTGTGCACGTCATCGACAACTTCAGATGGTTTTATTGAAAAGCAGACTTTGGTCGAGGTCATTTTTTTGCTAACCACAAAGTCAGATATATCAAAGCTTTTAGAAAAATTAATTATGACTTGGATGTTGACTTGCAGTGACTTCGCTTGGCTTGATTTGAATTAAATTTGCAAATTGGAAACTGGTAATTCCCACATGACATGAGAGTAATAGAAGCCCAGCTACAACTTATCACTGTTAACATGCTAACATTTGTGTCAGATGAGAGACTTTATTTGACAAACAAACAAAATGTTGTATGCTAAATTACAATATACAAAAATTCAGCTTATTTTGTGAGCTTATTAAGTGGATTAAATTAAACAGTGAATATATTTGCATATCTAACTGGCTACTGTTGACAGCTAAGCTATACTAGCAATCTTAGCATCATAAACATAGAAAATGATATATTATGAGCTATATACAAACATGTTTGCTACTTTTTCAGTAGTTAATCAGGCTACTCTCTTTTTTTCTGCTGGTGTTACTTGTTTCTTTCAGTTTATCTCTGACAACAGATTTAAGCGGGTTTTCATGTGTTTGTTTTTTTCATTCTCTCCACAGTGTAGTCCAAAAGTAACAAACAGTAAGGTGAAGATGAGCTTATGTTAAGGCAAATCAGGCACAAAGTCTTCAATTGAATGTAACTTACAACTGTAGAGAAGAGTGACGACCCACATTTGCAGCAGTTTTTAGAGTACGACAGACACTATCAACCGTTTATGACCAAGTTTGATGTTTAAATTGGCACACAGCCGCTTTCTTTAGCAGATATCTGTAACAGACAAGCTTTACGAAAGGCACGGTCAGTCTCTCGGAGGAATTCATTCTTCTCCCTTCTGGGTGGAGGTACAGTTACCCCAGGGTAAAAAGCAATAGGTTTAAATGTTCCTTTGTTCCAAGTGTGCTAAACTAAAAGTGGACTGCACCGCTAAACAGCACTTTATTATGACTACAGATCGGATGGTTTGATACTTTTAATGACCCCCCTTTTTTTTCTTTTTTTTTTTTTGATTGTCTGCTGTGACTGTTGTGATTAATGTCCTCTTATGTGTTGTGTCTATGTTTTTACCCTCTACTGCAAATCAAATTTCCCCTCAAGGGACAATAAACAACTGAACTGATCTGAACTTAAATGATTCCCTGAACTGGGGCACAACATTAAACTGTATATGTTATTTTATATTTAATTAGTCCTACTGCTCTTATTTCTTGCTGCGTGCCTTCTTATCACATACATGATAATATTTTCTCTTCGTATAAGGTAAGCTGAGAAACTTCAGGTGTGACATTTGTCCTTCAAACAGGATATACAAACTATAACCCACATGCATCTGACGCTCCACCCAGTCACAAGCCAATCAACCGTTCCTGCCAAATGGATCCTCTGTAAGATGCAGAAATCCAATAAGTAGACTCTGCTCTTGACTATTGACCCATCTCCAATCCATTCATTCATCCATCCAACCCTCCATCCCTTCATTCATCAGCCCATCTGTCGACTGATCCGCAGCCAGTGTCAGACAAAGCCTTGATTAGCTGACTGACGGATCAAGTGTGGAGAGGAAATTGGCCACATGCATGTGTGAGCTAAAAAACAGAAGAAAATAAAAGACAGAGTCAGGAATTATGATTGAGACTGTGTGAGGGTCCGAAACGAATCGTGGGTGAAGTCAGTGGTTGAAGTTGTTCCTTTAGGGGAAAGATCAGAAAAATCAGCCGTAATCTGTCGATACATCAGGACTCACACACGTACATGAAGTGATAATCAATAATGACCTATCAGGGCATAAGTGTACGTGTTGGTGTGTGCGGATTTCTGATTGTTTGCATCCAAAGGGTGATCTGCCTTGAAGTCACGTTGGTTAAATGCCAAACAGAGCAAACAAACAGGATCTAAACCTCTAAAGCTTATCAGTCTTTGTGTGTGTTGAAATAGTCCCTCTATACTGAAAATAAGACTAAATTTAAGACAGAAATTACTTGTAGTTGTACTTGTGTAATGTAGGCAAGCAAAGAGGATGTTATTGGGAAGGCTGTGGAGAGACTAGAAGAAAAAAGAGTGAGATAAAGACTTAAACTTTGGATAGCGAGAGAGAGAGAGAGAGAGGAGAGAGGATTGAACTGATCTGGGGATTTCTCTTCCCCAATCCCTCAGTGAGCGGTGTAATGATGCTGCGCTGGCTGCGGCCCCGGAGTCTGACTCTGTTTCATTAGGTGTGATTAATCCTGCCCTGCTGACTGAGGCCGCCCTGCCCAGCACACCTCGGCTCACCCTGCTGACATAACTCACGCCAGCAGAGCCAGACGTGCTTCTTCAAGTCAGTCACTTTTTTTTTTTAATGTAGTTTTGAATTGATGGCTAATTATTTTTTTACACATCCAGCAAACACAGAGCAACAGTATCATCCTATTTCGGTCGTGTTTGTCATCGTTGTTGTGTTTTAGCTGCTACATTATTCACTTTGCTAACTTTGCTGTTTGGTGCTGGGCAGGCAGCGTAGACTGAGGTTTACTGAAAATAGCAGCTGCTACGGCTGGAAACAAGGTTGATGAGAGCGCTGAGGCTGAAGCATGCAATAAATGTGCTTTAAAGCCAAAACTGCAAAACTACTTTATATTACACACAGTCATTTGATCCATTATTAATATTAAAATGTGGATTTGCTTTAAGGTCATCAGCAGGAAAGAACATTTTTCCACGTCTAAAACCTTTGTTGGGAACTTCTGGTTTTAATGCCTCATTCTGGTAACATACAACAGTTGTCTGGTCCCTATCTGCAATAAACAAGTCAGCAGACATTTGGCTCCCTTCAACAAAGGCATTTACTGTCCTCCCTGCCAGCAAAACACATAACACAGGCCTGTAGATATCATAACTCATCTGGACTTAGACACTTTCTAGGCAGGCTAACTGTAGCACACACACAATGTACATCGGCAGAGCATCTTACTGTAAGTGTGTGGTCAGACCAGAAAGTTGCACAGGAAAACTAATTTGCATGTCCTTGTGTTAGAGTCTTGGTGATGTAGTGACTGTTTGCAGGGCTCGTTGGTGACCTTACAGGAACATGCTAGCCTTAATCAGCCGTGACGGCCCGCCAAGCTTTCTGCCTGACAGTTAGGATGCTAGGTAGCTCAGTCAGACCAACAGTTTACACAGTTTATTCAGAAGACATTTGTGACATTGACTGTAAGTGACTCGAAAACAAGGCTATTTTTTTCGGAGTGGTTTATACTCCGGAAGAGCCGGGTTGTACAGCTATTAGCTTTCCTCAAAGGCCAGCACTGTTAGGGGAACTCCACTGATTTTACACATCAAAATCTGTTTCCAGACTTCAGGGATTCAGGAGTGCTACTGTGTAAAAAATAGTATAAAGCCTTTTGTGCCTCCAGAGGAAGCTGTGGGAAATCTGATAAATTGCCTCAAGTGATGTCACTTGAGGCAATTAGCAGGCTACGTTAGCTGCTACTAGCATAACGCACTCGATTTGTGGAACATGTTAAAGGCATAAATTTGCATGTCCAAGTTCACCAAAGTTTAACTCAGTGCCACTGAAATGACTAAAAGAAATTTGTCATAAATATTTATGTGACCAGGCCCTAAAATATTAAAATGTCCATTAAAATAACACTTTCACTCAGAATGCCACAGTGTAGGCTTTCTTCCACATGTTTTTCTTTGGTACTAATGTTGTTTTTTGGCAACAAACCAGCTTGTTCTTGTCTGCAGTGCAGTCCATAAACATGTTTCTTCTCTTCCTTATCGGCTGCTGTATTGTGCCATCCATCTTTACCTGACTGGGTCACCTGAGGTCCACCTGGACCAACCAGAGGGTCAGCTGGGTCACTCACATTCAGCTCTGGGGCCAGATGCATAAAACTCTGTGTAGATTCATGACTAACACTGTGTGTACGCACAAAGCCAGAAATATGCACTCTTTTTGTCAGATTTATAACGTGCGTAGGCATGGGTCTGTCTTATAAATCTCATTGAGGAACTGGGTGCACATGCACGAGCCTCATTTCCACTCCCACAATTAGCCATAAATGGATGAAGACACACCCATAACCAGCAGTTCGCCACCTGCTCTACCACCGGCGAGGTTCTCCAACAAACAGCTATCATTATGTGCGACCATTATGCACGGCTGTGCAGCTCTTTATACCGTCCATATCATTAATTCATCACATGGACCTTTAAACCATCGTCAGCAGTGATAGCTGAGAAATGTAATCAATAAATAGTTTGTAGCACACATATCTAAACCGACTTTACAAGGTGTGTCACAACTAAAGATAAAATAAAAAGAATATTAACAGCCAAATAAAATGTTGACTCTTATGTAAATTTAAAAAATGATCAAACTAATCACACAGAAGTAACTAATCAATGTTACCTTAATAAATACGCCTTTGATTGGCATTTTAAATCTGTGTAAATGCAAAAAAATTAATTACACAATCAGTGCAGCTGGTTAGCAAACCTAAACAAACAATGTTTTACTACCTTATATTTCATCGCGCATTCTCACTGCACATTCTCACTGCACATTCTCACTGCATATTCTCACTGCGCATTCTCACTGCACATTCTCACTGCATATTCTCACTGCATATTCTCACTGCGCATTCTCACTGCACATTCTCACTGCACATTCTCACTGCACATTCTCACTGCGCATTCTCACTGCGCATTCTCACTGCATATTCTCACTGCATATTCTCACTGCGCATTCTCACTGCATATTCTCACTGCGCATTCTCACTGCATATTCTCACTGCGCATTCTCACTGCACATTCTCACTGCACATTCTCACTGCGCATTCTCACTGCGCATTCTCACTGCATATTCTCACTGCATATTCTCACTGCGCATTCTCACTGCATATTCTCACTGCGCATTCTCACTGCGCATTCTCACTGCATATTCTCACTGCGCATTCTCACTGCATATTCTCACTGCACATTCTCACTGCGCATTCTCACTGCATATTCTCACTGCACATTCTCACTGCACATTCTCACTGCGCATTCTCACTGCGCATTCTCACTGCATATTCTCACTGCACATTCTCACTGCACATTCTGTGTTTATAAATACCAGTTTATGTGCGGGAAATGACATATGCATGGTTTATGTGCGTACGCACTGCTTATGCATCTGGCCCCTGGTATGAGAAAAAATAAATGTAGATTATCAGGGCACAGACAGAATACCCTGCCAATTTTCTGGTGGTGTCTCATATCAGACATCAATTTATTTGGTGTCTGATACAAACAAATAGCAGCTGTTGTTTTGCACATTGCAACTGTCTGAGTCCTCCAACATGGTTTAAAAATAGTCATTCTTAACGCTCTGTGAAAGACCTCTATGGTGAATTCTTGTCAAATCTTATTTATTTGTGCCTGGATTATGTTCATCTGATTCTGCACACCACTAAATAATGAACCCAGTGACTTCAAAGAAATCATGTGCATTTCTCCAGAACAATTGTGCCATTTTGCTGTTAGCGTGGGAAAGACAGGCAGTCATGTCTCAGCAAAATGTGTCCCAAACAAGCAGTTTTTGTCATCTCTGCCTCACGCCCTCCTCTCTTTGAAGTCATAACTAACTCATGACCAGCCAACACATTGTCAGGATTCATGCATACAGTATCTGCTTTATTGAAAATCTCATTTGGCAGCCTTATTGTCATTGTCCTACACAAACCGCTTACACAGAGCCCTCCTTGTACAAAGTGACTGCTTTCAACTTAAAAGGAAACTTCAGGATTTTTTAACCTGGACCCTATACTCCCATCATTTCGTGTCTAGGTGACTAATGGCGACAACAATTTTTTAAATTGGTCCAGTATTGAGCTCGTCAGCCGGCAGCCGCAAAATGGGCTGCAATGTAATCCTTTGGGGAAATAGCTCCCCCTCAATGTACGACAACTAAAAGTGCTTGTTTCTGCCACTGACAGGCTCAGAAGAGAAGAGTTTGTTGTGTTGGAGTACAGAAAGCACAGCTTAGTTTTATCTATCTGTGAGTGAGACTAATAACAAACAGACTGGATCAAGCAGAAGGAAGTAAAGAGTTTTATTTCTCTGTATGGTCCTTCCCATAATGTTGTCAGATACTTATAATAACAATCTGAGCCTGTCAGTGGCAAAACAAACACTTTTAGTGGACGTACATTGACGGGTGAAATTGCCCCAAAGGATTACATTGCAGGCCGTTATGCGGTCGCTGGCTGAAGCGTTCACACTCAGTACTCGACCAATTTCAAAGTGGTTGTCCCCATTAGTCACTTAGACACATAATGATGGGAAAATAGGGTCCAGGTTGAAAAATTCTGAAGTTTTCCTTTAACAGCCAACCTATGCAAGCAAGGTTTGATTTCTCATTCATGTGAGAAATCACTCAGTCAAAATCTTCAAGAATGTAAATATTTCAATTCATATACATTGATATTAGAAAATATTTGACACAAAATGGCACATTTTTAAATGAAAACTTCATTGTGACATACAAGTAATATATAAAAGTATTATAATTTATGTGGCCCTTAAAGTCTGTACATTTATGGTTACAGTGCAAACAGGAACCTCTCACACAGCAGCTAATGCAGCATGACTGACCAATGTGAAAATCTGTCCAAATGTAAACAAATATAGGATTAAACAAACAGTGCTCAGGTGTAGCCCACAACTAACCATGGATATATTATAACAACTGGATACTATAAAAAACATTCACAGGAAAATTGTTATCTTGCTTTCTGGTTGTGCTGCTCACTGCACATGCATATTAGTGTTTCCTGGCTCTGGACAAGTTTTGCAGATATGAAAAGTTCATGATTTGACAAAACAAAAGTCATAATTAAGCTTGTTTGCATTTGGAGGTGTCTTCTCAACTCAACTTTATTTAAATAGCACTTTACACACAACACAGTTGATCCAAAGTGCTTTATAGCACAGAGGAAAACAGAACAAGAGAAATGAGACAAAAACACATTGTAAGAAAAAGAAAAGAGGAAAAAAAATAAAAACAGCAAATAAAATAATAATATTTGAGGCACATTGTCACATTCAACAGATGTTTCTTTTATAATGGTGGTCTGTGGGAAAAAACCTCTTGGGCTGCAGAGATTTGTTGTTGCAGTATCTCAATTGTTCACTGGAATGAACAGTGAGGCTGAAAGGCTGCACTGCATCCAACCCTATTAATACATCCATGCAGTAAACTCAATCCATTGCAACATCATACCTCCTGCTTTATTCACCCTAAATTTAATCACACACAAAAGATGGGAGTGACTGAATAAGTAAAAATTTGATCTTTTTGTTTTACACTCTCCTATCAACATGGTCCTTATACCTCTGGAACAAAGACTTTTTTCCTCTATGTGTTTATATTCAGACATGCCAGGTATTTCTACGTATCCTAACGTATCCTGTGGATCACTCAAGCAGCGAGTGTTGCATCTTTTAATGCGTGTCAGTCGTCACCTACAGCACACCGTATCGTACAGACAGAGGAAGTAGTAGAAGTAGTTCATCCAGGGAGCAAATGTGATAAATATGCTGCTTCCCCAGAGAAATTTCTAGAGCACTGACACTTGACATTAACACATTAAGACTGTGTGTGTGTGTGTGTGTGTGTGTGTGTGTGTGTGTGTTGCCTAGCTAAGACATGTAGTGATATGCTATAAAGCCTAAAGTTAAAGAAAACAAGCCGGTTAAAACACTCGCTGCTGCTGCTCACGGTGCTTCTTGCTGTAAATGCACTTTCACAGTTAAAAGTAACACAGATTAATTAGTTTGTCTGCATATTATCAACTCAGAGCCTTTCTCATCTGGATTTTCACAGCTGCACAAAATAAATAAACCATTCAGAGAGATTTTAAAGAGTCATCCAAACAACTCAAACTATGACAGTGAGGGAGACAGAAGCTGGGTTGGGTGAGCAGTAAGCAGCATAACTAGCCAGTGTTGCACAGTGCTGTGTGCCAGAAGTGTATCACCATCATTGTCATTATAATCACCAGCACAAATCCCAACCTAATAAAAAATAGCACTCTCAAATTAACAGATTACATTCTGCTTTTTGGGAATAAAATTGTTTTATGCTCTAATACCCCTCCACCCACCCACCCACACAGACGCAAGAAAAAGTGTATTAATATCTTTTCATGAGCCTGGGTCCCATGGCAACACCAAATTTGTTCTGTCTGGGTATTGGGATGATCGAATCCCCCAGACAAATCACTGCACGATAACACAGGCCTAAGCACCGCAATGCTAAGAGGTCATCCATTGATATTAATGGCCTGGTGGTTTACTGGCCTGTGGTGATTGGTTAAGTTTATTCAGGCATTAGTTAGAGGGGCAAATCAATGGGATTTAACAGCCGTTTTGACTCCAGAGGGTCTAGTGCATATGATGCAATGGGGGAGGGGGTGGGGGGATGGTGGGACGAGGAAGATGAAGGTTGGTGGGAAAAGAAACGAGAGCAATGAGAGGAGCAAGAGGAGCGCTGTGTAGGAAGATAAAAGATAAAAGGCGAACAGGAGAAAGGTCAAGGAGGAGGAGAATGGAGGGAAGCTGGGGGAGGAAGGGTAGGAGCAGAAATGGGGAAGGACAAGTGGAGGAAGAGTAAAAGAGGAAGGTTGAGGTGAAAGATGGAGGACAAAAACTGTCCTGTGGCGCCATGTGGTTTGTCCTTTGCTAATCTGCTGGAACGCTCACGCAGGCTTGTTATCTGTTGTTTTGTCTACCGACACATAGATTTGTAAATTCTCTTTATGTGTTGGACATCTCAGCATCTTTTTTATCTGTGGCTGAGTGACAGTGTTCCTCTTTTCCCAGAAACAGCTGACCGTGAGACTTGAGACACTCTGGCCAATCAGATCACCACTGACTCAGTCCCACATGTATTTTGCTGATAAAGAGTTTTTCGGCCAAAGCTGTTAGTTTGTACAGTTCAGCTTACAGCACTTGGTAACTAATTAAAGTGTAACTTGACACTAAATCCACATTTGTGAGTTAGTAAATGATGTTATAAGTACAGTCACTTTATTATACTATCAGTTGATTGTGGTCTATAGTGTCCATTACAAGAGTACCTTTGTCCAGAGAAAGTAAGTAAAGTTTATTTAATATAGCACCTTTCACAGAGCAGGTCACAAAGTGTTTCACAAGAGTGAAAATGTTAAGCTGACAATTCAGCAAGAGGGAAGGTCAATGGTCACCAAAATTAGCATTCATCCAAAGGGGACCATGAATATCTATAGCAAAATATCACAGAAATCTGGCCCTTATGTTTCAAAATAACATAACAATAACAACTAAGTTTAAGTCTGTTTGCATTGCACTTTGTTTGTATTTTGGTTTTGTCAATGCACCAACTTTTCCACCTCAGGCAAGCATAAAAACCTTTTTTTTGCAGTATTTCAAGATTCTTTGATTGTCTTCATATCCGCTCAGGTTTGACCTAAATGTCCAACACAAAAGCTGAGGGGACAAGATCCCTCTGACGGCGTCATGATGGCCTGTTTGTTGCCAATGTGAACATTATTCTTCTGATTCTGTCCATTGACTATGTAACAAAAAATGTTGGTTTTTTTACCTTTTTACAAAAGCTCCTCTAAACTTTAGGGCCCCTGGGCTTATGTCCCCGCTTTAACCCGTTGTGGTATTCATCCATGCTTAGCCCCAAGAATAGTAAAAAAATATCATAAACTTCTTTCTTACTCTCTGTCTTTGTCCTCTCAGATCTGGTCTCCTTGGACCTGGACCAGTATGATGTGGTTTCTCTGACTGATGCTCTCAGAGGGTTCCTGCAGGACATGTCCGCTCCCATCATCCCCGCCACAGTCTACAGCGAGCTGGTCTACACTGCTCAAGGTACAGTACGTCCACAGTATTTTATCACTTGTCACATTTATCCATGCAGAAAGTTTTGGTTTTATGGTCGAGGTTTCGAGATGTCTGTCTCCATTCAATTCCATTGTTTGGGTTGGAGGCAGAAATCTCAGATAGAAACATTAGGTGGCCAGAAGTATGCGGACACCCAAACATTACACCCATATGTGATTGTTGACTGTCTGAACCCAAAACTATGGTCATTAATCTGTGGCTATATCAGCCTCCATTCTTTTGGGAAGGATTTTCCCCAGATTTGGAACTTGCCTGCAGGGATTTGCTTACATTCAGCCACAAGCACACTAGTGAGGTCCAAAACTGATGCTGGGTGATAAGACCTGGCTCGCAGTCAGCGTTCTAATTCTAAAAGGTGTTGGATGGGGTTAAAGGTCAGGGCTTGGGGGTAATGTGATGTTGAAACAGGAAAGGATTATGTTGCAGCATTTCCCATCTTTGGAACTAAGGCCCAGGCTCAAGGTACACAAACTGTGGACAGAGGTGTGCACTTACATTTGGGCACATATTGTATCTCGCAACATTAGCAAATAAACTATCTGCACAGCCTAATATCACTAGATTCATGTGAGAAATGAGACATTTTGTAATTTAGGTAAAATAACCATTTAATGGTGCAATGGAAAGTGACTTGCATGAATGAAATCCTAACCAGGTAAGGACAAAGTTAAAGCTTTGTAAAACTACCAACACAACTATGACCCACATAAAAATTCAAGATTGTGAGTTCTCTGGCTGTACGCAGCATTTTTAATAACTGATGACTGGTGTGAGTTGAGACCTCGAGCTCAGAGTGTTTTCATGCCTGTGTCACTTGGCATGAGAAACGACACTTGTCACACCTGACAGATTTCTTCCATATCTGGATGTAAAGACAAGGCTGTACGCTCTTGTCAGCATCAAATTTCCGTTAATCTCCTGATAGCTTCAGGATTCAATAAAAACAACCTCTGAGCTGAAACACGGCTATATGCCCATCTCTCTCTCTCTCTCTCTCTCTCTCTCTCTCTCTCTCTCTCTCTCTCTCTCTCTCTGTCTCTCTCTCTCTCTCTCTCTCTCTCTCTCTCTCTCTTACTTTGCTCATTTTCTACACAGCTGACCTGCCTGTTCACCCTTTCACCTGCTGCCCACTTCAGCCCAGCAGCCCAGCTTTTAGGGACTCTCACAGTCTTTTCTATTTTTCATGAACCCTCCCTTGACATTTGGAGTTTCGTGCTTTGCGTGGGTGGTGTGTATGTCGGTGTGTGGGTATAAGAAAAAGACAGACAGACACATGGACATGCAGTGTGTGTTACCTTCATGCTTGCAGGAAGTTCGCATCACCTTCCCTGCAGCCTCTTTCCAAAATATATTACTCTGCTAAGCTCCTCGACATGATCTCAAACTGAAAACCCCCTCAATTATGTAAGCACTTGTCTCTCTCTCTTGGTCCTGTTAAATGATGGCCCTTTTTTATTTTACTTATTCATGGAAACATTTTAAGTCAGGATAAACCACTTTGAAAGGACGCATCAAGTATTTTGCACAGGTCTCCTGAGGTTAAGCCCACTGAAATTGAACTTCTTATTTTGGAAGGGGTCACTTAAAGAGCACCAAGTGATTTCTTCTGTGAAATCAAAGGATCTTATAAAATGGGGTTTGAGGTCTGAAGCATTTAATTTGTACAGTAAGGATAAGTCACGCAATAATATTGAGAGATCCCTGAAAAATAAACTATTTGCTTGAGGGGCAAGTGGCAGGAGGCCGTTTTGTTTTCTGTCGCTCCCTGCTTCTCCTTTTTTTAGCTGTTTAGGTCTGTACCTTACTCAGTCTTCAGTTCTACGTGACAGAGGTCCAACAGAAATAACTGCTCAGTAAAAATAAGCAAGTTGGTTAAGACGGTTAACTTTCACATGCCATACTCCTCTCACTGCAGCTCATATCCAACTCGCCCTGAACTCAACAGTCTGCTTAAAGGTGCCCTGTGGAGTTTTCATTTAAACAAAAGTTATCTTTTATTGACTGTTACTCCCCAAAACACATTGTGCGTATCCTTGAGGTCTAACAAACATGTTGAATGCATTTTCTTCCTCATAAAACTTTTGCAAAGTCTACTTTTTTAAGAATTTTAAAGTCCTCTTCCACACGAAAATGTGTTTTTCTTCTTGCTCCTTCAGTCGGATGTTTGAGCTTCTCTGTGCAGAGTTTGTTTTCACATTCATCTGCTGAAGGAGGAAAGTTTCTCTGTGCTTACGTTAAATCTCAGTTTAATTTATGTATGAGTAGAATTTGTGACAATGTGCCAATCCTGGTCCAATATGCAATTTACACAAGTGTCATGTGGAAACTTGAGGCCTCAAATACACAAACACTGCTGTGTCCAGCAGCTGAATTATTAAAAAGAACAATATTTGCATATTAATAGATTCTGCACATGTGCAGTGGCAGTTTCTAAACATTTTATGGTAACCACCGTCTTCATGGATGAAGGAACATGTCACCCAGTGCAGCGGTGTGGCTCACTGGCATGTTTTTAATAGTTTTTGGACAACAACAGAGGTCTACAGTACAGAGGAATGAGATATATCAGACTTTGGATACACAAACAATACTTGTTAGTAGGATGAGTTCATTGTTGGTTTGGCTCTGCACATGAGATTTGTTGACAATAAGAAAAATATAGAAAATCACCAGGCAAATCAATTAAAATATTATTTTATGTGTTCATCCCGCATTTTGTATCCTGTTTGTCTTTGTGACTATGTCCACATGGAATCTGTAATTGACTTCATGTGTAACGACAGTTACTGCCCATCTCCTCTGATGCCTGACATTTGTTGATGTTGCAACAGTTAAAATCCCCTCTCACTGCTTTTCTCATTCCTTTTTATTTGTTACCTTTCCTCTGGCGGTCCTGCTCTCTGGGAGACGAGGCATTTTCTCATCTGTTTGATCTGCATCCATCTTTCCAGCCAGTGGCTCATCACGGGAAATCCCCAAACACTGTTAGAAATAAAGATAAAATGTTCAGAGTTGGAAGGGATTTTCAAAGACCTTTTCAACCCACTGATCCACCCGTGGGAAAAATGTCATACTCATTACACTCAAACATTATAATAAATTCTCGTTGCGATCGCAAACCTTTTAAACATGCCAAATATTCTCAAGTGAAATTGATTTAATTTGTATAAAACTTATTTTGCGTTTGAAAGGTGCAGCTTTAAAACATGGAATCGGGCTGTAAAACATGTGTTTCCAGAAGCTAAATTCAACCTAAAAATATAAGCTTGTGTGCGTCATCTCAAAGCCAAACACCATTTAACCCTCAAATTGGTCCAATCATTTTCTATTTCAGAGCAATCTTAATTCTGTTGTTGTTTTTTTCAGTAACAAAATAATTACATTTGTTGTCATCAGATGGCTGTAATCCTCTTGTAATCCTCCTCTCATCTGTTCCTGCATCATTCTGACCACAATCAGCCTTTTGTTATTAGGGCCGTGCTGTTTTTCAGTTTTCATATTTCCAAAGAAAGACATGAGGATCGTGACGCTGTCACATGTGCGAAAACCACCTTAAACCATTTTAAAGTGATGATGCCTGCAGAGGAGAGATAAATGAATGGGATGCTGTTTGTGTTTTGAGGTCAGTGGGAAGTTAACAGCCTTCAGACCTCAAACTTCTCACATTTTACATTTCAGGTGAAAAAGTTTCCTTTGTCTTTAAATTTAAACGTCACAGTACAGTTATTCCTTCTGCTTCTTCATCCTCCTTCTGTCTTTGGTCCCTGAGTCACTTATCTTAATAATTTAATCAAAGGGCTTCTCCACTTCCTGCCTTCTGCCCCTTTTTCTTCTCTATGTATTCCTTCCTCCCACCCCCATCTCTATTCTTTATCTTGCCCCTCTTTTCTCATTCATTAATTTTGCGAGAGCTTGTTAACCTTAATGGTCTCACCGAGGTCATCGTCTGTGAGGACAAAGGCCAGCTGGCTGAGTATGACTGACCACTGTCCATCTGGACCTACTGAGGAGAGGAGAGGACAGGACAGGAGAGGAGAGGACAGGAGAGGAGAGGAGAGGACAGGACAGGAGAGGAGAGGACAGGAGAGGAGAGGACAAGAGAGGAGAGGACAGGAGAGGACAGGACAGGAGAGGACAGGACAGGAGAGGAGAGGACAAGAGAGGACAGGACAGGAGAGGAGAGGACAGGAGAGGAGAGGAGAGGAGAGGATGCAGTTGTCATTTAACTGATTTAACTGCTGAAAGTATGTCGACACCCCAAAATTAGAGCCGTATGTCGTAGCTGAACATATCAATCCATAGTCTCACGATACCAGACATCCGCCTGCCAAAGTCTGTGGATTTCTAAAGGCACGGTAGTTGCTTGAACAGTAGTGAGAACAGCTGCTAACAAACCTACGCCTCTTACATTTTTTCAAGGACACGACTTACCGGAAATGATGCTCTCACCTCCCATTCTTCTCCGTAGTGAACTGTTGAACTGTGAACAGATTGTTTCTGCCATGCAGGGTTTTTTTGAACTCTCTAATTGTTTCCACCCAGTTTTAACAATGAAAGCTGGGAGATTGTCCTCAGTCTCTATGAGCGACGCATTTAGACCTGTGAGTCCAATCAATCCAGAACCATGAGCATTAATTTGCAGCCTTCACTCTTCTAGTTTCAGACTTTCCACCAGATTTCTGAACCTGGCTGCAGAGATTTACTCCCATTCAGCATCAACAGCATTGGTCCAACACTGATGTTGGGTGATGAGGCTTAGTTGAAGCTCCAGTTCATCCCAAAGGTGTTGGAAGGAGTTGAGGTCAAGTTCTTCCACACCAAACTGGGAAAAATATCTCTTTATGGAGCTGGTTTTGTGCACGGGGCATCAGTGTGTTGAAACAGGAAAGAGCAAAACACAAACTGTTGACACAAAGTTTATAGCTTTTTTCTGCTCAAAATGACACCATGGATATCTTTTCTAAAGCCCCTTTTCGACTAAAAGGTTCCAGGAACTATGGAACCAAAGGAACTAATCTCAGTAACTAAAAGTACCTTTTGTCCTTTCCATTCGTGTTTCCACTGCATCTAAAGAACCAGGTAGATCACGCAAATTGGACCCATGACGAATTAAAAAATTAAAAACAAAAGAGTCATCATGTTCTTTGTATTTATTGTTGCATGACTCTGATGTTCAAGTTGGATGTGAATCAATGAAAAGGAGAACAAAACTTTTTTTTTTTAAGTGAAAAAAACTAATGTTGAAAAAGAATGAAGTTAGCAGTTTTATTCGATTGAAATATTCCAAATTTTTGCTGGCTAAAGAGGGCTGTTTGGTCCCAAGATGTCTCTTCAGCTCGTCACCGTCGCTGCATTCGATAGCTTTTCACTGATGAGGGATTTCAGTGTGGAACTTCCCCTAAGAAGTCTTAAGCCAAGTAGCTTCACTGTACAGTCTGATTTCACTTCTTTTGGCCAGCTCTTTTGTTCAGTTGTCTCTTTGTGTAACGGTTGAGATGGATCACTTATTCTTTGATATCTGTTTACGTGAAATGTTTCCACATAATTTTAGCCAAGGTTTTATGAACTAAAGATGAAATAAATCAGCAAGAAGTGCATTTTACAAAGCAGCCAAAACCAGAATTTAGACTAAATAAACAGCAGTCAATTTTCCTTGTCATTAAAAATCTGAATTATCTCCAAAATAGCCCTTTGGTGAAGATCTATTTAACTCCATTTCTCTTTGCCACTCTTCTTCCCCTCGTTCCTTCGACCCCCCGCCACCCATCCCCCCACCCCCCACTGTCCAATTGTCCAGTCTCCCAGAGTCCCGAGGGGCCAGATGGACAGGCCAAGTTCCCTCTGCAGCCTTGACCTCTATTGACCAGCCGGGTCAACTACAATCCATAACAACAGAAGGAGGAGGACTGTGTGTGTGTGTGTGTGTGTGTGTGTGTGTGGTTGTCTATGATCAGTAGTGGTCAGACAGAGAGGTGACTTCCATGACCCCCATCAGGCTGCAGCAGATTGTCAGCCATCTATCACTGCCCACCTGCCCACCCAAACACACACACACACACACACACACACACACACACCTCAAGTGTCCCTTAACTTCCTTGAGTCTCCTGCACTCCTGGACAACAACGGAAATCATTTTGTTCATGTTTTACTTTCCCAAAATTCAATTAAATTCTTGTTTTCTTATAATCCTTATAATATTTATTACATCAAACCACAGACTAAAACTATTTATTTATGACCTTGTTACAGCAATATCCATCCAGTTTATTTATATTGCACAATTGTCTCTCTGTATTTTACTTTTTATTTTTCTTGGTGGAGTCCACTTTTTACGTGTAGAATTCAAATTGCATACCCACACATGAGGGATTCACAGGAGACAATTCATGCATGTGCTGGACATGATGGCAAAGACAAAAGTGAGAGACAAAAGTGACTATCCTCTTTTTGATATTGAAATGTATATATATATATATATATATATATATAATTTATATGTGCCCCTGCAGGCCTGAAATGTAAAAAAACATGGTTGTAAAACACTCTAAAGTACACCGCCTCCGTTTGTAACTCTAACCATGAGCTTCTTATCACATAAACAAAGTAAACATTAACATCTCACATACTTTTGTACAGAAACACACATTCAGACACACAGCCAATTCATGTAGAGGAAGGTGACTTCCATATACAGTACACTGCACAGACACGTACGTAGTTTTTATTAACTAAACTTCACTCAGCCCCCAACTTGGTAGCACACAGGAAGGTTCAGCAGCTAGCAGCCTGAATGTATCTCATATTCTTACATATTAACATTTTGGCTTTCGTTGCTGTCATCTTTTAAGTCGTCACAGTAACTTGAGTCACACAATAACACAAATTATTGCTAAGAACTGTGCTAATTATTTTCCCCATATGTTAGGTGACTCACAGTTGGAGCTCTTCTACTTGATCCAAGTGATCAACATGAAACTCTCCCGGTTAAATCATCAGTACAAAAGACGAACAGCTGTGTTAGCAAATATCTGGTTATTTGATAAAAAGTTGAAGTTACCAGACTGTGTACATTTAAGTTAACTACGACTCCTAAGGTGCATTTCAACAAGAAACGGACAATCACAGAGCTTAAATCCGATCCCGTGTGCCCCTAATGACGGGCAGAAGCTAAAGATTAGGATGTGGAGAAAATTGATTTTACAATCTGCAACATGAATCAGTTCCATTTTAATTTCTGGGTCACTTTTGAGTGAATTCGGTAACTATGGCGCCGCGTTTTGTTTACATCTTCAATGACAAAGTGTTTTTAATTCATTACTGCTCTGATTTGTTCCTCTGACTGGCTTCTGCTCAATAGCAGTAGAGGCTAAGGCTCATGGGTATTGTATTCTTAGCCATTCACCAAAACCACAATAATATGAATTGGTGGTCATAATATAAACCTATAGGATCATTACATCATCTGAGAGAGTCCTGCTTTTAGCAATATTGAGAATACAGAACGGGGAAAAACACTTGAGGAACCAGCTGCTCTCTACAGAACCTAGTTAGACTTTGATTTAAAGTTTAGAATTAAAACCTTTGCTTTTCTCAAATTTTAGAAAATAATAATAATAAAATAAACCTACACAAAATGTTAACTAGTTTCATGTGAATAACTCATTTTTGACAAAAATGTCTGTTGAGTGAGGTTATATTGTAGAGCTGGAGCTTCAGTCATTTGTGTAAATGCAAATGTTAAATTTACATTTTGTTATTTTTGGAACAGCACCTGGGAGGTTTTCCTTTCGGGTCTCTAGATTATCATGAAAATTTGTTGCCCTTTTACAGCTGGTTCTCTCTCTGTCTCTGCATCTCTCTCCGTCTATCCAATCAGTCAGCTGTCAAACGTGCAGTCAGTTGTTCTGTCAGTTCCTCCATCTCTCTGTCAGCACTCTGCGTTATTGGGATCGATTTGAACACTTTAGTTCCTGCACAGACAGCCAAATACACCAATACCTCATAGGGTCAATCAATACATATCACCAGTCTTACACCCGGAAACATACAACGTGCAGAGCACTACGTCACACAAATCACTGTACAAAATATATATGTATATATAAGTAGAGGTTCAGTTTAGCTCTCTGCACAAACACTGCTCCTATGTGTCGAGGTGGTGACCAGTTTTCTCCAATTCAGTATCTGCTACAAGACCAGCTCCAATTTTTTAATTTTTTTTAATTCACTACAATTAAAAAAGACATTTTTTCCACTTTTTTGAGGTTTTAACTGTGTAAAGTGAAGGTTAGGAACAGACATGTTACTGTCATGTAACTCATACTTTTACTATTGAGTTTTGATTCACTTTAATTGAGCTTTTTATGATTTACACAACTGCTGTTCAGTTATAGTTTGATAAACTGTGTCACTAAACTGTCTGTGTGATCACTCAGTTCCTCTTGAGTGATATAAAATTACAGATGCTGTGTGTCTAAGTCAGGATGCCATTTCTGACTGAGATGATCTAAGTCTTATTTTAAGTCTAAGACCATATTTGCTTTAACCTCTTCCACTCCCCAAGGACTCCAGTACCCACGAGACTCCCCTTTACAGACTTGCCCACTTTATGCTAATCCCATGCAGTTTTGGGCAAAAACCATGCAGTTTTTTATATGCAGTATAAATGTGTTATTTTCTAAAAATTATGTATTTAAATATTTCTGCATACTGGGGTCCCTAAACAGTCTTGAATGCATAAATTTAGTATTACTGGAGAGCTGAGACTCTTGTGGATTCAATGAGCCCAATTTTATTAATGTGTGATGACGTTAGTCCCCATAGTAGCCATTTCACTGTAGAGACCATTTTTTGAAAATAGAGCTCACTGTATAAAATGACCAATTGTGAACTCTAGGATAATCACAGCCTCATGAAAATTTACAACCACAAACTAGAGACCGAGGGCTTTCAGAGAATATATGGCTTTCCTAAGTATATTGACAATAAGGGGGTTTCTGAGCAATTTCCAGAACAAAAGTGCTCGCCATCCAATCGCCGAAAAATGCAATTCTTACAGAAATCTCCAGATGTCAAAAGTTTTTGATACCAAATCACAGCATGAATTTTTCTATGGTGTTCCTCAAGGGTTTGGTGTCTTAATATGGTATTTTGGAGGGATTTTTGACCATTTTTATCAATTCTCGAGTGGTCAAAAATGGTTAAATTTTGCATCAAATCTGTGTCACAAATGGTATCTAACCTCAACTGTATGAATGTGTTTTCGAAATCAGAAAATGCAGCACATTCTGGGTTTTGTTCTAATGTTTTTTTTTTATATATGGATTAGTGTTGTGCTGGTGCTGTGAATGTAATGTACTTGCAAAACATGAAAAAATGCATATACAGAAATAGTGTATGTGAATGAAACACTATGCAGTCTATTGATGGATATTCTTTGGGCCCAAACACATGTTACTGAGGAGATTTAGCATATAAAAAATCTGCTGCTACTGTTGTAATAATAATATTTTATATATTGTCATATTTTAAAAAATATATATATAAAATAGTTGATTTAATGCAACGAGTTGTGATCCAGTGAAGAAATCACAAGTTGCTGCTTTACAGAAAGTTATGTGCTGGACTATTAACTTCAGGAAGTCTCTGCTGGTTGCTTAGCAACCTCATGGTGACTACAAGACTTGGCTTACGCTTACTTGGCAAGAAAGAGAATATTTTCCAAAATGTTTAACTAAATAACTCTAACTAAATAAGTCATTGTGTTAGTTTTAAATTATTGTCAGTGTTTTGTTAAATAATAACATTAAATAATTACATGATCGTCAATATAATAAAATATTGAATTATTGCGCGGTTCAAACACAGTGCAACACTCAATGAAAGAGAGAATTAATGAGGGTGGATGTGATGAATCATAGTTAGAAAACTATGGTTTTAATCTCACTGGTTCAGTCTGAATCTGTCCATCTCACAAGCAAAAACTTACAGTATACTACAAAAATGTTGGAATCAAAAGAAGAACTTTGTTGTAAATAAAATCCCTTCGCAGACAGACAGATTCAGACAGAGATAAATGGACTTCTTCTGTGGAATCTTGTGCAGAACGGTAAGTCTGGTGTTCCGTGGTAGATCTGTGCTCTCCCACTGAGCCTCCCCCGTCATAAAGCCGGCACACAGCAGGCTCAGGCACAGATGTTTTCTTGTTTGCAGCTTGTTTGCGGTGGTAAAGGGCCTGTGGTGAGAGCGCTCATCAATACGTCTGGTTCTCTTCAAACACGGCCCATTGTCCAAACCCCAGCTAATGCAAGAAAAGGAGTCGGGTATTATCCCCGGTGCTGCCTCCTGCTGTGTCATTTTTACAAGCATCCGTAGACGAAACCCCTGTGATTTTCTCCATAGCGGCTGTGAAGCTAGTTGGCTAGCAGCTGGCTGCTGGACTTGCTTTAAATTCAAATCACTGATGTCCTGCCAAGGCCATTCGTCTCCACAAAGTCAGCGAGCAGTTGGCTACATGCTCGGATGGATATTTATGGAGGTGCTTCTCACCGGGCAGCACAGCGGGGACGTCTGCTCTCTGTGCAATGTGTATGAGTGAAATGGTGAAATGTATTTTAATGTGATAGATGTTTATGCATACAGTGTCCAGGGTGTCTGCTCAGCTGTTCAACAAGCACTAAGACACAGATGCATTCACATTCTGCTTGTTTGTATTCAAAATAATGATACACATAATGATTCATCAAGGTTTTTAGAAGGTGACGGCAGTGCAGAGATCGGTTGAGCCTAGCTTAGCATATAAGCTATAAGCAGGGGGAAACTGCTAGCCTAGCTGCATTAAAAGTGAAGACAAAAATGTTTTCAGTGACTTCAGATCTGTTGTTGGAAGATATTTTGTTGTTGGTGCATTTTGAATTTGAAAGGGAATGCCAGAAATAAAAATATACAGTATATTATTATACAATGTAAGAGATGGGATAAAATCCACAGTCCTCATCTGTGCAAAATGTGCAGCAGATGCTACTATTAGCTGTCTGAGTTAGCCAAATCCAGTTGGGATCTTTTAATTTCTGGTGTTAAGTACCGGCAACTAAAGTTGTGTGAGACTAGTTCAGCCAGGAATCAGTTGATGGAAACACAAAAAAGGAATTTTGTGCCATGGACATATGGGCATGTGAGACATTTATTAAGATTGATCTTTTAAGCTTGGCTTGGAAAAATTCCAGAAAAGCTGAAGGCTGAAATATTGAAGAAGAAAATAAAATAAAGACTGATGGAAACAGATGTTCAGATTTTTGTGAAACCTGTTTGACCTTATTCCAACAACAATAAAAAAAAGATTAATAAAATAGTTAACTCACAAATATGTAATGTGGCAGGAATTTTTTTTATTAAAATAACAGAAATTCCTCCATGACCTTCTTCAATAATTAAACATTTCATCTTGGTTTGAAGAGAATATTCTGCTAGTATAACTCAAACTGATTTTTGTTTTCTTTGGTTGACTGGCTAGAAAATCACTTAAAATCTGGGGAACATTTGTATTGAAACATACACTGGGGCTCTTTTTCATACTTTGGGCTTGGCCTCTTACTTCCAAAAAGAAAAATCTTACGGCTACAGCATACAATCTGAGCCAGCACTATAACAAAGCCAGCACCATAAAGAAATGGTTTTCCCACACTGCTGTGGAAGAACTTGACTGGCCTGCGCAGCGCCCTGACCTCAACCCCATCCATTACTTTGGGGCAACTGTGGCTCAGGAGGTAGAGCGGGTTGGCGGCTCAATCCCCGGCTCCTCCGGTCCGCATGTCGAAGTGTCCTTGGGCTAGATACTGAACCCCAAATTGTTCCCGGAGGCTGCGCCATCTGTGTGTGAGTGTGTGTGTGAATGAGCATTAGATCTCCTGATGAGCAGGTTGGCACCTTACATGGCTGCCTCTGCCATCAGTGTATGAATGTGTGTGTGAATGTTGGCATGTAGCGTAAAGCACTTTGAGTGGTCGGAACTAGAAAGGAGCTATATAAATGCAGTCCATATAAATGCAGCCCATTTAACATCAATGAGCCAGACCTGATCACCCGACATCAGTGTTGGATCTCACTAATGCTCTCGTAGCTGAATGTGAACAAATCTCTGCAGACAATTTCAAACATCTGGTTGAAAGCCTGAAACCAGAAGAATGGAGCCTGTTATAGCAGCAGATCAGTGAACTTGGTTTTGGATTAAGGTGTTCAACAATTATTTATGGGTGTAATTTTTGGATATCCACATGAAACTGATTAAATGTTAAAAATCTGTTGCTGTTTTTGTCCTGCAGAGAGTCAAAGTGTGGAGGAGTGCGGAGAGAGGCTGAAGAGGATCCTGGAGTCTCCCAGCATCCCTCAGGCCAACCACCAGCTGCTGGTCCACCTCAGCAGACACCTGGCCCACGTTGGACAGCACAGCCAGGCCAGTCCTCGGCTGCTTGGACAGGCCTTCGCTGAGGCCGTCTTCAAGCACTCACCACTCAGGTACAGAGGCAGATAATGGTGAAACTAAACCCTGGGTTAAACTGATAAACAAACTCACTTCAAAACACGGACAGTGATTTATATGATTGAAGCACAGTGTCTATTTTTGCCCTTTGGTCATACAGGAACATAATACACTCCCAGATATCCAAACTGTATGTAGAAAATAAAGGACTCAGATGAAGAAACCTTCACATCTTATGTTATTTTCTACTATCTGAAAAAAATTTGTATCATTGCGGACTTATTTTTCTAGTTCAGTTTACAAACTCATTTTTTTGGTTTCTCATTTGTTCATTTAATCATCTGAAGTTGTGTTAATTTGTTTAGCTGATAATCATGATATCAGTCACATTAGACAGGAAAACAATGATCCCCGACTGAAGTGCATGAGGAGAAAATAAGCAAAAAGCCACTTGCTCACATTTCAGATTTTCTTTTAATTATCTTCTCAGTGTTCCCTTACATAGAAACACAAGTCTCCAGGATATTTCTAACCATATTATACTGTAGGTTTATGTTCTGACCTTCAATCTGAATTATTTCATCTCAGTTTCCTAAATACTATAATTCCCATGAGCCTTGTAGTAATTTCAGAATGCATCTTGCTGCCATCGGGAACAAAACACTGCATTGTAGTTTTATTAATTTCATCCAAAATTGACTCAGATTCTGAAAGTGAAATGATTTAAACTGCTTTTATCACATTTCTACAGAATTTGATGCTCTGTGATTGGATATTTGATTCTGAAATGTGGAGTTTATAATTTTAGGTCCACAAGCTTGTACCTTTTAAGTTTTTATCAAATATTTTGATATTTTCCAACACAGTTGTTCATCTTTTGTTCTGCTAATTCAACCAGAAGCATTTCATGTCCAAGCAAGACTTCTTCTAGAAAAATAACGTTTCCCATATCGCCACTCTATAGATGCTGGTGAGCGACTGTTCTAATAGGAAAGCAGTGATACCATGAGAGAGGTGAAGAATAGCACAAATATAGCAGAAAAAGAAAGTAGATCATTGGTTATATTTTATGGTAAGACAGCACTTTAAACAGGCAAAGCTAATTTCTTGTTGCCACTTGTTAATTCCATAATTCATTTGTACATATAGTATGTACAAGTTAGGGATTCAAAAGACAAGCAAGAGGTCAGTTCTGTGAGTAATAGCAAATATAAATAGTATCTAATAATTATAGTAAACAGTATTAATTGTCATGTTAATTATTGGTTCTGTATGTGTTTGCTGGTCCCTGGAGAGTTATGTAAAAATAGAACAAAAACATGAAAATTACAAATGAATATTCTTCCCACACAGCTGTAAAATATAATTTGTACTTTGTCCTTTAGCGTTTCAGCTGTCTCTTCTCTCTCTCTCCATTCATTGCGTAAAAAAAACATTGATTATTCCAACCACAGTCACTTCTACTGCAAAAGTCCCACAGAATTTGGGTGGGGAGGGTATTCCCATTTCATTCAACATTTGTGAATATCTGCCTGCCAAAGAACTGAACTAACTTTTTGACTGAATGTAGGAGTGACATTTTTTTCATCCACAACTCAACCTCCATGACAAGACTCATGAAAATTGAGGGAGATTTTCTTTATCCAGCACAAAGACCTGCTATTTTTGTAGTAAAACCCTCAGAGATCTGCCCTTGCTAACAGGAAAACCCAAGTATGATATTTGGCTCAGCTGTAATATCAACATCCTGCAGTTTAAGAGCTGGATGTTTGAACACTGAGAGAATGGCATTAACAAGGCTGATGGTATTGTTTTGTTTCTCTGTACCCTGCACAAGCTCGCCTGCGTCTGTTTTTCCAGAAATTACTGAGGAATTTCTCCTTGTGGCGTTGTGTGCGGTGGAGATGTGATGGATTTGGGGAGGCAGTCAGTGAGTCAGAAACAGTGATTGTTTGCGTGGTCGAGCAATTCACCTCTGACGTGCAAAACGGACAGATAAAGAGCGGGGCGGCGCATCATAGCATTCCATGTTATTTGAACCAGACCCCATGTTAGCTTATTTTGTGTGTGTGGAAATGGTGATCAATCCTAGATGGTTTTGGAGTGTACAGCCTGCAGTCTGTAAGCAGTTAGACAGTCACATTGTTTGGGATTTTTTGCAAAATATTCTAAATGAAATAATAACTATGAGGTCTGGCAATATTAAAAAGACCAAAACCAACTATGAACTGATCTACTACCAAGTATTGTGTGTGCATTCAAACCCTGTTATATCTTATTCGTCTGTGCTGTAGACCTCTGTTGTTGTCCAAAAACTATTAAAAACATGTGAATGAGCCACAGCGCTGCACTGGGTGACATGTTCCTTCATCACCATGAACACACACACTGTTGTTTATTTTGACCCACACTGTCCTGCTGCCAGAAATACTCACTAGAGCACCGAATGTGGTTTAATATTAATACCCTGCTGCAAATAGTCCTCGACAAATGCACTATTTCCTCCTGTTTGAGTAACGTTTGCTAAAACTTTTTTTAGATAATTACTCAGCCTTTTTGAAGAATACATTTTTGTGCGTTTGTAAAGTTTCTCGTCTTCAGGACATGTATGAGCCTGGGTTGAGCGCCCTAGACAGGGTTGAGAAGTCTGAATGTATTCAGAAATGGACCCAATGTATTGTTGGTGCTGGTATTTTCATTTGATTTGTTGACAAAAAAAAGAGAAAGAATTACAAACTGGCATCTGGAAAGTCATTTTGGATGCTGTGGAGTGGTTGTGGTAGAATAGTATTGCATTGTAGGCTACTGAGAGGTGTTTCTAATATCTAGTCTACCCTCATTGATATAAACACAATATTATTAACCCCTCAGAAATGATACCAATTGACATCTGCAGACAGACTTTGACTGCAAATGATTTACAACCAAGTATTAAATATGTTGACTTTATTTAGGTTTATGTTTTTATTCCTGAAAGTTTTGGTCCCCTGAAATTGGCGATCCCTACAGTTCCTACACTGTTCATCTGATGTATCCTGTATGTAAACACCCTCCAGTTAATGCTGAAAGTCAGAGCTTTGATCTCACAGTCATTTAAGTTTCATTTAAGACGAAACAACAAAAATAGTGACCCTGTCCCAATATTTACAGACTTCTTTATAGTTGTTCTGGTGAGCTCAAAAATCTGCAAAAATGTCATCTTATTTCCTTGATTCAGATGCCAAAAACTATTATGAAGACACCTGATCCACTACTATGCTGGCTATTGTTTGCTTTGATGTTTAAGTCAGTAACTTTTGTTTGTCAGTGAATATCAGATCAGTGGCATCCTTTACTAACTGACCGCAATTTACATTCATGCGTTTGTGTTTGTGCTTGCAGTGCGGACGTGAACCCAGAGCATCATGTCAGGATCTTGGAGGCTTTGATCGCAACAGGAGGTCTAATGGAGATGCAGGCTGCACCAGGTAGGATAATAAAATATGCACTTGTACGCACATTCTCTCTTTTTCCTCACACACACACACAGCATATGCATACACTCCTATGCTTTCTCTTTGCAAATATTTGCTTATAGGTGTGTAACAGAATATTGTGGCTTGAAATGGTGCATTTTGTTTGGCTTGGATACTTTTGTTACACGGAACAATTACACCGAAACTCATCTGCTCTGTCTCTCAACACAAACACACACGCATGCAGTTTGTCTTCAGTTTTTTTCTGCTTGGTGACAAAGTGCCTGAAGCTTGTTTCTCTAGTGTATACATATATTTCTCACACTGGAAACATGACTTTCCTTTCCCTTCCCTGCCGTACCACAAACTGCAGTGGTAAACACACGTTTGGTTTATGAAATATGTGGAAAACACAAACTTTGTGCCCGAGCTGCTGTGATAAATTGGGCATGAAGCATGAAATAACAGCTTTAACTTTGTCCGTTAGTTCAGTTTACTGTCTGGATGTAGTGTGTGAGTTTATGGTAACAAAACACAGCGGTTTCATGATGTTTTTCTTTTTGCATTCCTGCTTTGCTGGACTGTAACAGCAGAGAGCGAGGATATGAATGTGAGCATGGAAGGTCTGGTTTAGTGTACTGTATATGGACTGTGCAGTGTACACTTTAGAAAATTCTCAGACCTCACTTTGGCTCTCAGAAAGCATAAAAAACAACATCCTTTCTCAAACCAAAAGGTTTTGAGCCAGAGAAGAAACATTGTAAAGTCTTAGGTGTTGTTTAACTGGACATCAGGTGAGGCAGCTTCAGATAAAACTATATCTGATGAAGGGGTACCTTCAGCTATGTTTACTAGCTATGTTTAGCAGAGTTAAGAAGGCTACCAAAATAACCAACTGATGTTACCTGAACCATGTCATGCTCATCATAGTGAACCCTCAGGAAAAAAATGGTATCAAACAAAATAGCTTCAGCCTTTCTGGGCATCTTTTGGTATCTCGCCTTCAAAGAAAAATTACAAACTTTCATAAGTGTTATAATATTTTGCCCATGTTGTGCACCATGGTGCACCAGAGCTCAGCTCCTGAGACAGGGAACAAATCCAGTAGGGAAATCAAGTGAGCTAATTTTGCACAGCAATCAGAACCAGCATGTAATTTGATGATACCTACTGGTCATTGGGTAATACACAAGATATACTGTGTGTACAAACACTCCAGGCCTGTAACTTAGGAAGCACATTAACATTTAGACAGTGGTAGTTCAAGAAAGAACCCAGCAGGCCCTCAATATCAACTAAATATGGCCTTTATTCTTATAAAAGTAGACTAAAAAATGTAACACCAAAATTATTTTAAAGAATGTATAGTATGGTTGCTTTTTGATGCCTAATAACTAGCTTTTTTATGGAAGTCAATTTTTGGTTTGTGGAGGTAATGCTTTTACTGTGAAGTACTATCTTTGTAAAGCTTCCTTTTCATCTGACGCCACCAGATGTTCACCTGATACCACATTTTTGCTGATGTCATTCATCTGAGGCTGCTTTCTTCTTTCTAATACTGTTTAGTCTAAGACCACCTTGCCTGATGTCCAGTTGTACGACAGCTTAGACCTTAACTTTTTTTTCGTGTGACTTGAAGCCTCTTAATCAAAGCAGTCGTTTTATATGAAATCTGAGAACTGATGCTGAGATCTGAGCTGTTCACATATCAGGACACAAACATATTGTGGTTGCTATAGTTTGAATTGTCAGCAAGACTACAGCAGAACAGTCTTTGTTGTGCATGTGTAAAAATAAAATGCTGCAGAGAGATCAATCAGGCTCTATGAGGACGAAAGAAAGGTCAGACAGCAGGTGTGTGGCTGATTGCAAGGTCCAGGCCAGTCTGCTGAGGTCAATGTTTGTGGGTCAGTGGAAGTGTGTGTATGTATAAATGTCAGTAGGTCAGCATATGTGTGTGTATGAGGTTGTACTGGTCTGTTGAGGGCCATAGTGTTAAGGCCGGGGTCGACATATTGGTCATAGCAGTGATTATAGTGGGTTGCTCTGGGGTTATGTTTCCTTTATGTGGAGCGGCGATGTTCATTCAGAGGTGATGTGAGAAAGGTCGCTGGACTAGTGAGCAGATGAGAGTCAGATTTATGGTTGAAACATGACCAGACAAGGGCGTAACTTGGACAAAATCAGCTTCGTCAAACACTGAGTTGATAGGCGGGTCAGATCTTGCTACAAACTGTTCTTCCACCTCAATTTCTGTCTTTGACACTGTGAATCATGACTAACAGATTAACCATCTTCATTGTGTAATAAATATTTCGTCACAAACCTTCCTCACATTTAGAGCTTTGATGGTTAGTCAATCGACAAAAAATTACCCAGCAACTATTTCGCTAGTCAATGAATTATTTTAGTAATTTTCCAAGGAACATTTTTGGGTTATAGATTCTCAAATGTGATGATTTTAAGCTTTTTGTCATACATAATAGTAATATAAATATCTTTGGATTCTGGACTGTTGTTCGGATAAAGTATTACATCAAAGACATCACTTCAAGCTCCAAGAAATTATAACAGGCATTTTTCACTATTTTCTGACATTTGATAGACAAAACAATTAATCGATTAATCAAAACGATAATCATCATATTAATCATTAATAAAAAAAATAATTGTTAGTTGCAGCCCTACTCACATCAACATCTGCCTGTGGTGTCCCACATGGTACTAACATAGGTCCTCTTCTTTTCTTTAGAAGTAATATTTACTTCTGATGTTATGCTGATGACACTCAGCTTTACCTCTCTCTTAAACTCATATCTTAAACAGCTTAATTGATTGCCTCCAAAACATCAAACGTATGATGGCTAGAAATGTTTAAGATTGATAAGAGTGAGTGGGATTTTGTCATATTAGGCCTCCTTGACTCCATCTTTACTAATATTAAAACACTGGCCAGTTATCTGCATGTGGTTAAATGTTTTCGTCAAGAATCATGGGGTGATTTTTGACTCAAATTGTAGCCATGATAAACCAATCAATCTTCTCAGTTGAGGAAAACTTCCTGAATCAAATTCAAAACATGTTCCAAAACATATTTCTATTTAATGCACAAATATTTAATGGAACAATTATTCTCAAAATTAGAAATCAGAAAAAGTAAAACTAACTTGTGAGACTTTGGTCATCTTTTGGTAAAAAATTACTGACTTTGAATTTCAAGAAATTCAACACAACCACAATAAATCATCCACCTACCACTAGCTTAGAATCCAGTGTCATTAGTTCGATTTTCAATTTTTGTGGGTGTCACTCAAAAGGATGGGGTGATGTCTGGAGGATGAGGTGGAATTGGGATCAATAATTCATGGAACAAACCTGTGTCCTGCAGGGTGGGGAGATTGGATGGATATATCAGGGGTCGGGGTTGGGCTGCCACTGGAGCTTGGTGATTTCTCTTGATATCAAATATTTGTATATCAAATGTTAAAAAATGTAGCCCGATGGGAAGCACACACACAAGGATGTTCAACATGCCCAAGTTGGTATAAAATTTCTGGACACAGTGGTCTTTTCACAGAGCTTCTCTTCAGGGTGTTTTCATTTTGTCCCACTTTTGCTCTCTCATTTGCTCAATTGGATATGTCATTGTATTAGAAATCCACTCCAAATAAGCAATTATTATAATCATTTTTGTCTCGTTTCCTTGAAGAGTTGCACAGTATGGAATGGAAAATATAAAAATGCATATTTAGAAAAGTATGTATCAAATTAATTCCTTGAACTTCTTGTCAAATTAAGCCAAGAGAGGAAAATGTGGGAATGTGGTGAGTGTGCACATATGTGTGTGATTACTTGTGTGTTTTTTGTAGGTATGTGTGTGTGTATTGGTAGAAAAGCTTACATCACAGTAACAAAAGGACCAGAGGGAGCTGTTTTGTGCTGTCTTTATTGTGTGTCTTTTGTAACATCTCTTACACAACCCTCTCACTCTCTCGCAGCAGGGTGTCTGAATAAAGCCACAGAACTATCTCAGTGCTTTGTAATCAGGGGGGTGATGTGGGAAATTGTACTGATGTAACACCTGTACACGGCTCGCACTCTTCTTTTATTCTCTCAGGATCTTTGTCTTATTTGTACATGTAGTCGTATCATGAGTCTTGAGCATCAGGGTTTTGTCTGGACGGGGATTATCTCTGGGAATTCAGCCAAGATACATCAGTGCTGCATTACAGTTACCTCAAAATCTCTTTGTTGCAACCTTCTGACTAGAGGACATAAATTGGAATAGTCCAATAACTTTGTGTTATATTATTGGAGATGATAGGAATGTCTGAAAAGAAAATTATTTTAATGATACCACCCATACTTGAATGAAAACAAAACCATGTAATATAACAGAACTGCTACGTGCTACTTAAGCAAATAATATGACATTCATAACAGGTGTGAATGTAATTGTCTGCACCAGTGTTGCAGGTGTACAATGATTTGTATAATTTAGCCCTTTCTGTGATTAATAATTCAACCTTAAAGGGCAAAACACAGTGGCTGCATAGCAGAGTGTTGCATCATTTGACACATATACATTAACACCTATAGCACACACAGCGAGCATCATGCAGACAGAAGAGGTCAGTAGCCAAGATGTGTCAATCTGGGGAGAAAATGTGTTAAAATTGCTGCTTTTCTGGCAAGTTGACATTCTGTAGCGTATTCTGACAACACTGGAGTTGTTGCTGCTGATGTGTGAAAAACATAGAAAACATTGGGTGTTAGGTCGTCCTTAGATGCTGATGGCTTTGACATGTTTCACTTAGTTTCACTTATTTCCATAACAGTCAAATGGTATTGAGCTTATTTGGAACCATTAACCATATCAATAATGTATGACAGAAAAATCACGTAAATGATCTAATCACATCTTGAGAGTCAGCGGCTGTCACCACTCACAACCTTATAAACTTTTTGTGACTGTATTTCACAACATTCTTTTGGTTTAAGTGTCAAACTGTTTCATTTAGTGCGATTATCCTCAAGTTTTATTCAGGACAGTTGGTGCTACAGAAATGCGATACCTGCAGCCTATTTGCTTAGATCAGAGGTTTTCAAACTGTCAGGTGTACCTCCCCAGGGGGGCATGAGAGAGTTGAAGGGGGATAGAAGTGAGGCAAAGATACCTAAGATGAAAGACACAACTGCATGCCAATGTTCTACAAAACAACAGGGAGCTAGTTATTGTAGTTTGGCTGCTGATTTTGCTGCTTATCAACACAGTCAGCAGGTGGAGATGCAGCAGTGGCTGTGACACACAGCTTAGCACCCAATTGTTGCAATTACGTCAAAAGTCATATTCTTTCTTAGAATCATAACTCAGTGAAATCTGAATATATATACATGATAAACATATTTTTAGATTCTGTGACTTACACATTCCGAGAAAATTATCTCCATCATGAATAAACAACCATGAATCCGCTTAGAAACCATAGAAAAAGATGTCCCCTGTAGCTCCAGAACTTGCCTGAGAATCATAAAATTTTTAGTAAGTAATCCAGTGATAGTTGTCTGTACATACATGGGTACATTGCAGTTGCAAACAGGAACTGCTAATAGCTAATTTTGCATACTTGGTGGTACAGAAATTGTTGCCTGCAGGTAACTAGACGGAGGGTGTTGGGGGGGGGGGGGGGCTCCCCTCCAGCTCAGACCCACAGTGTCAGACTTTGAAAACCCCCTGGCTTAGAAGGCCTGTGTCCTGTAGCCTGGATAATATTGTAAAGCCAACTGGGCGACAGATAGAAACAACATGATAATTTTCTAACCAATTTAATATCTGTGAATCAAATTTTAAAAGGAAATAGTCATTTAATAGCATGACATTACAAAGGTGACTGATTTCCTTAAATATTTTCTCCCGCTGTGATTATGATGTACCACATGATGAGATGATTCTGAATGCCCCTCGGATCCATTTGCATTCACTCAGGTATTAATAATATTGACAGACAGTCCTGTGACCAGTGGAGGTAAAGCAAGACCCCAACCAGTTAGACACAGGTCTGAGGTTGACTCTCAGTTCCTCTGAATCGAGTGAACTCATGAAGACCACTGCTGCAGTCTGCGTTGGTTTTCAATAACTGGCAACATTGAGGTGTTCAGTCATTTAATGCTTCAGGATTTGTGTCCAGCCCTCGTTGCTGTCTCAATTGCAGGGTAGGGTGACGGTATGTGTGAATGAGCTTCCCTTTGTTTCATGAATGCAGAAGAAGAAAGACAGAGAGAGCGAGGGAGGCAGAGAGAGCCAGGCAGAAACAGGGAGGTCAGGTTCATGTGTGAGCATTTTTCTCACCCATTACCTCCCCTGCCTCCCCTCCAGACAGCATTAGTAGAGGTCAAGGGTTGCCACAGTGCCTGTTGGCGGTATGTTAACCCCTTAACAGAGGTTTGTGACTGTGTGTGTGTGTGCGTGTGTGTGTTTGTGTGTATTCACGCCCATTGACCTCGCAGGAGAGCTGCCTTCTCCAAATGGAGTCTGAATATACGACCGGTTCTACTCCATCTGAGTGCTCCAGCTCAGCATCTCTGCACATTGTGTGTGTGTGTGTGTGTGCTCAGCCCTCTGTGTGCACATCACTTGCATGTGAAGCCTCTGTGTCGTCCAGCCAATCTGTCAGCCAGCTCGCTGGAATCAGTAAAAAAAAAAAAAAAGAGGGGGCAGGGGGGATTGTAAACTCCCAAACACACCCATTCACATTCTGGCCCTCTCTCTGTGCTTTTGTTATGAGCTGTTTTCCTTCCCAGGCACGCAAACCGTGCCCACAGCTTGGCAAGAATACGACATACACTAACCCACTTACACACACTGATGCTTTCTACACACACATACTGGTTCTCTCTCGGGCCATTTATTTGGCTGCTAATGTAGCCGAGGAGGGTTTGGTGGTGAAATCTACTGTTCAGAGACTTCATCATAGTGCTGGGTAGTGTTGTGACTGCCTTCCTCTTTGTTCACATCATTATAAGCCTCTATTCAGATTCTTCCAACTGTGTAAAGATACTTCTAATTAATGAAAACTGATCTCATTTATGTAGTTTTGGCAGTAATCTTAGTAGCTTAGCATAAAGGCGATTTAAACAGCTAGCCTCACTCTGTCACTCTTGTGTGTGACATCTCCGGCTATTGTGCAAGTTGCCAGATACGGTCAGTGAGCTCAGGGTTTAATTCTGGTCTCTGTAAAGATATGATGACACCAAACCTGCCAACCTCACTGTGACAACAAAACTCTGGAAAGTTGTGCGCCCAGTTGTTGTTTGCCAACAAGTGAACATGAATCAGGAAACTCCCAACTAATTAAACAATGTGTTAGTTTTAAGTAGAGCTGAAAAAATTCAATTTGATAAATCGCATAGTCAGTTGACAGAAAATTAATTACCAACAGTTTTTTATGACACATTTTTTGGGTGGAAATGATGATGGTTCAAATGTCAATATTTTATGTTTCTCTTCATCTTTTATGAAAGCAACCTGAATATCTTTGGATTTTGAACTGTTGACATTTGAGAATGTCACCTTGGGCCCGGAGAACTTGTGATGGGTATTTTATGGTGTTTGCTGACATTTTAAAATCCAAATAAGTAATCAATTAATCAACAAATTTAAAGATTAACATGTAATATAGTAATATAATAAAAATAATCTTCAGTTGCAGCCCTTGTTGGTTGACATATTTTTTCACTTATGACAGAGCTAGCAGTTTCCCCCTGCTTCCAGTCTTTATGCTAAGCTAACATGCTAAGCCACGTCCTGACTCCAGCCTACTTGACACACAGACATGAGAGCTCGGAAAGAGAACAAGTAAGCATATTTTCCAAAATGTTGAACTATTCCTTTAATAAGGCTAATAAAAACATTGTACATTTTGGATTGCTTATCTACATACAAGCATTTTATTAAAAAAACAAAACAAAACAAAAACAAAGGAAAGGAATTAAAGTAGAAAATCTGGAGCCACTCAGCTGGTGATGTGTGAATAACCTGGCCCTTGTCCTGAACTGATATCACACACACCCACACACACACACACACACATGCACTTACACTGTGCCAAGGTCAGAGCACCCAGGAGCGTGTGAAGACATGTTTGTATGTGTGAGATCAGGATGAGACTGTGTATGCATGTGAGTCTGATATATTAATATTACATGTGTGTATGGTTATATATACAGTATATGTGTGTGTGTGCGTGTGTGTGAAGGGTTCACAGTTAAGTCATGTCCTGACTCTATCCCATTGGGAGGAAAGTGCCAGCTTAACATCCAGTGTAATCCTGCTGTACAGGGTCAGCATCGGGGCACACACACGCACACACACATACTCTTACATGTGTGAATATGTGTAGGGCATCATGGTTGTATAATGTGATTAAGGTCAAGTGAGTGCTCAGCTTTTAGCGTGTGTGTTTATTAGTATTTGGCATGTTTGTGGGTCTCTGTTCAGCCTGTGTTCCCTCAGCTGCACACAATTACATGGCTCAGTGTACCAGCTAATAACACACACTCACACACACTTCACACCATCCATCCCTCTATTCTCCCTTTTACTTTAGTTCCTTTTCATGAAAAGTCTATGAAAGAGTCGTAATGTTTTGGGCAGAGAGGCTATGATGGCAGGGAGATGATAGATTACTGTGTACACACATATTAATCTGCCAACTACGACTGACAAACAACAACTCCTTGATGCAGGTTCTCCGATGTGCTGCACAATCAGCTTTGCAGAACCATATTTAATTCGGGGGTGTCTCAGTTCCTCTCTCACCTAAAGCACTTATACAAGACAAAATATGACTTGTAAATATTCCTTCGTCACCAACTTGCCAAGGCATCTTATCACATTACAGATGGTGGCGTTCGGCACCTTCAAGCCTGAGTGACACCCACCCACATACACACCCACCCAGCAGCGGCCACTCTGGGAATAACTTTGCTGGCTCCTGGCTAACATGGCGCATCCACTCACCAGCGGGAGAAATTCAGACTTTCCCCAGAGTGTCCGCCACTTGGCTCGCCAACCCCTGGCCACATGCCAAAAAAGTCCGTAATTTGTAGCTCACTTGTTCTACAGATCCAGATAATCGACAGGACCGCCACAGAGTCGCCCATCAGCTCTGGCCATCCATCCCCGGAGTCGACTGCACACCCACTGGATGGTTTCGGGTGGTAACTCCGGTGATGTAACTGTTTTCCTGGGAGCCAGGATGCCAGACAGAGTCACACTCTGACAACGTTTTCTTATTCAGATGAAGATTCATTTTTCCTCAGTTAACCCTGCAAAGGACCCATGTTACCTCTTATCTAATCCTTAGAATTATACACTATATACATATAACATACAAACATACACTCCAACAACCAGCAAACACTCAAAGGCACCAGTAACCAGAACACACAAGTCAGTTTTCACCAGTGTATTAGACAAGAATGTGCTCAAAGTCCAGTCCACAGTTCAAATGCAACAGAGGACTTCATATCTCAGTTCATAAGGTAAATGAGTCCATTTCTCAACAGAAAACTGCTCTTCGGGATCCCAACAAACAAGAGAAATAACTCAGCTTGAACTCAAATTAAACCGTTGGCCAACAAAAACAAAACCGAGTGAGCTCATTGCTTTTATTTATTACTGATTTTCACAGGAAAAAGAACAGTCTGTTTTCTGGATTAGAGAGATTTTGGATCTTTGAAATCTGATCTCCACACGTAGCTCCTCTCTCTTTCACCATATCATGAGGTCAGGGGTCATAGTACAGCGTGAGATGAAGGTAATGGCCTTTGAAATGACTTCGTTAGATGGATACAGAGAGACATGTGGCCCGGTCAGTCCCAACAGGAGGTTGAGAGGTGAGGGTCATCCAACACACCCACACCCACCCACACACACATAGAGAGAGTAAGGGCCAAAGGGTGATGAAATTGTGAAAGCCCCCAATATGTAACAGAACCTTCTGATAATGTTCCTGATGAGGTCAATAATGTCACTTATTTGCACTGTTTATCAATGTACTTCCTCCCAGCTACTCCCAACCACCGTTAGCTAATTTACAGACAATATTACATGTACCATTACAGCTTTTTCTCTGAAAACAGCTGCCTGCTGCGACTAAAAACGATGCTATGAGAGCGCTGAGAGTGAACCAAAACAGTAAAGTCGTAGCCGGACAGATAAACAATGAGCTGAAACTCACTATAAAGCTCCGTAAATCCGAGGGGAGCTGCAGAGTCACTGATAATTCTCTGTAGGTTCATCACTACAAACGATGCGCACTTACGCACTGTCATACATTATTATGAAAAATATTGATTATAACCGCTTTAAATTCACCTTTCAATACAAATTCTTAGAATGAAACAATTCAGAATTCCCTCCATGTGGAGTGTCATTGTACTTAAACTCACTTGGTTTTGTTAGTTAGCACCGTTAGCTTAATCTGGAGTGTGTTTCCTCCAGGCTCTCTCTGAACCTCGAAATACACACAGCAAATAAAGACAAGGCTATTGAAGCTAGCAGGCAGGCTAACCAGGCAGTAAAGGCTATAATTCTTTACATTAAGGGACTATGTCTCAGGGACGTCTTCAAAGGTTCTTTGTTGCAAGAAGCAAAAATACATTACTCTTCTTTAGCCTAGCATATAGAATAATGTAATAATGTGGTGCTTTCTTTGCTAAATCCATGAGTCAAGTATTTCTAAACAAAGTTTAAGTCTACCAGGGTAACACAAGTGCCGCATTTAAAAGGTTAACATTCAGCAGTGTTGTCCCGTTCCTCACGACACATCGCCATCCCTCAGCCTCACACAGCCTTATCCCTCAGCTCAGTCTCTATTAGAAGATTATCTTATAATACCCATCATCCCGCACACGGCTCTCTGGTTGAGTTGTTTTATGATGTATTCTGGGAAGAAGCTCTCCCCTGGTTAATGTCCAAATTCTGCTGTAATGTGCTCATGTAAAGCTTGAATTAACATCAAACAGCCCCTGTCTCCCGTGTATATCCCTTCATATGTAATTTTAAGGATCATAAGGTCGCAGAATCTACACTTCCTGTCATGAACTGCCCCTCTCTCCCTCCATCCTTAACTTTCTCTCTTCTTCCACTGTCTTTCCACTGTCACTCTCTTTAAAACATCATATTTATAGATACATATTCAGGTAACTCTTCATGTTAGTCCTTGAAAGTTTCTTGCATCCTGCAGGTGGGTGGTGGGTGATAAAAAGCTTAAATTAGTCAGATTTACCAATAGCAACCTGCATTTGTTTCCAGCACATTTTCAAATATTTGAACATTAAAAATGTCACATTGTTTCATTGACTTTTAAGTGGTATTGTATCATCATTATGTGATCATATTTTTTTGTCATTTACTTGTAATTTTAAGTTACCAAAATGAACTACTGATGGTTTTGTTTTACACATTTGAAGACTTTTGTCTGATGATCTGCACATTTAATTGCATTAGACATCAATTTGATTATATCCTGATTTATATCAGTATTGGAAATCCATTGATAATATTATGTCACTATGATTTTCCCTGGAAACAAGTAGAAAACAATAAGCATTGGTTTGGTTATTTGCTGGTGAAAACACATGTAGATGTCTATTAAAACAGAGCTGAATTTGATGTTGAAGTCAAAACTTTTTTTCAAGTTTCAACAGCTTTTTCATTATATTTTTAATGTGCAGTTTGGACCTTCTTCAAACTGCAACAGTCATTAAAATGCTTTTGAAACAATAGTCATACTTAACCTAAAAGGTCTAAAATTCTTTTACTTTTCAACCTAATTTAGCCCATTTTTAACATAGATGTATTTTTCCTGCAAATCACAAAATCAGTCAGTTACTTTGTAGTGAAAACAGTAGCAGCAGTACTTTTACCACTGCTGTTTTTCCGGCACATGTCCCTTTCTGTCTGCACATGACTGACCGCGCTGCTCTTCACTCTTCTGTTACATGTAATTTAAGCAGAATCAAGTTTGCATCCACTTTTCTGTTCAATACTAAAATTTCAGAGCTTGTCTCGGGATGCAGCCTCATTAAAACAGAGTGCTGCTCATATTGCATCAGGTCTGAACCCTACAGACTTGCTGGCATCTTGTTGCTTAGTTAAAGGAGCTCAGCAGTCGAGATAATCTGCTACAGAGTGGAGAAACTGTTACAGTCAGAGAATCATAATAATATGGAAATGCTGCTAAAACTTCCAAGAAGTGAGCAGCAATTATATCACTGGCAGTTTATGGTTAAATTATTTATTTTTCTCCATGCAAGCCATCAGTAATGCATTGAACTTATGACCCAAAGTTATAATGATGCACATAACTACATGATAAAATTAAAATGAAACATCTGATTCTCCCATGTAGCAATTAAAAAAGCTTGTTTTTGCTTCAGCGCGGCAGGGCAGCATGCGAGCGCACACTCACGCGTCCGTGCGTGTGATCGACTGTCCGGCTCCCCTGCAAGCAGACGTGCAGTTTCCACCAGCTGTGTCTGAGACATTTGCTGCGCTGAAGGGCAAATGTGATGTAAAGAATATGAGGCAGGGATGGATGGGTGAGCTGAAACGCACCGTGAATACCAATGTGCTGCTTCCTGTCTATGTCTCTGTCTGCCATCACCTCTCTCTTTCTAGCTCTGTCTCTTTGTTCAGCCCTTTTTCTTTTTCTCTGACATCACCTGAAGCGACCAGAGGCACTCAGAGCAGCAGCTTTCTCCTAAACGTGTTTGTGTGCCACTCAGAGTCAAAGTCTGACAGAGATTATATTTTTAGTTTCTGTTTTAGTGCCAGTCAACCCTGCAATGGATGCTCAAAAAATGATTCAAGACCCTTGTAATAACACTAACCTAACAATTAGATTGCCCCAAAACACAAGCAACCAAGAGACACATGCAAAAAATTGCAGTTCATCACCAAGTATTGCACATAACAAGTCCTCCAAATTAAACGACCAAACATGTTGTTTGACCATGTGACTCCAGAACAACCTATAGAACGTTTTCTAATCTGGCGCCCCTATTGGCAGGGATCAGCAGGACATTTGTCTGTGCTTTCCAAAACCTTTAATACATCACTGTTAAAAAATATTGTTTTATGATGTGAAAATGCTGTGGTTAAGGTTTGGTTAGGTTTAGGCATACAAACCACTTGGTTAGGTTTGTGGAAAGATCTTGGTTTGGGATAAAATGATCACTGGAAACGTAACTTATACTTCCTCAAAGTTACGCAACCTTTGTCGTCATGGCAACAGTACACACCACAAGGTTAAGGTTAGAGAAACATGCGGTGTGAGTTAAAGTTACTACTTCCTTAAAGTTAGGCCACCTTCGTCGTCATGGCTACAATAGTAACTACAGGGTTAAGGTTAGGGAAACTGTCCCGACTCGCGGTTGGAAACAGGAAACGAACAGCGGTGTCCTGTGGCAAAGTCGACTGTTGGGTTAATGCCTCCATCCACCCCTCCTCTGAATGAAATCTGTCCACATATATATACGTCATCTGAACTGCACCACTGCTCCAGGTCATAATTACTACGGCCGCAACAAAAACATACTCAGTTCAACACTGTTGCATATGTTCGCCAAATAAAAACCATTTAAACCAGATTTGTATTTTCAACACATATGCTGAAAACATTGGTCCCACTTCTTACTCGGGTGCCCATAACAGCAAGACTGTCCTCATTAGAAACACGTAGAATGACCTACAGTATGTTTTTGTGACAAGCCATCTCTTGTGGCTTCATTGGAATGAATGGTGTACCGTCTTTAATCATGGTATCCGGTTCCCTTAATACATCCATGGTGTCAACAGGTTGGACTTTCTTTGGCTTCATGGCAGGAAAATAAGGTCTTAACACAGCTTTTTTGTTTTCTTTTTTGCTCTAACGTGCAAACCATGGAAACACTGGAAATTGTTTAAAAAAGTTATTACGCTTGGCTGAAGTGGAAAAGATGTATTGATAAAAACAGACGTATGTGTGTGTTTCAACACGTCCATTTGTCGGTCTGTTTTTGCAAATAGTGGGCACATTTTTGCAGGTGCGAGAACAAAAAGTGTACCTGCACACCGCTTAATTGTTCATAAATCTTCTTTAATCCTACATGTTGTCATTTCACATATCGCTCTTCTGTCTGCTTTTGCCTCATGACAGCTTGAACGATGCTGCTTCTCTCTTCCTCCACCTTCCGCTGGGGATCTGTTGTTTTTCAACACAAAATAATTCTGTTTTTAAAATCAGACCTACTGTTTTCTCCTCCTGACTCAGCCCGATGTGAATTACTAATGAGTTGGTTTTCTTTACCTCTGGGCAGCTCTGGGAACAGCTGGCCACATAGTGGGCTGATCAGTATGCACAAAACACTTAATCCTGCCTTTTATTTGTTGAATTTTACTTCTAAATTGGCCAGTTTGGTGCAGCGTCTCAGCCTTGGAAAGCTTTGTGAATTCAGCCTCGAGGGTTTCACGACTCCAGATGATATGAATTAGGCCTCTGTTAGCTAACCTGGGTGACGAATTGTTTATGCTAAGTTTAGCAATAAACTGTTGGAGGAGCATCTAGGGACAAGTAGATGTTTGTAAGGTCCTCTTTTTATTTTCTCTCCTTTCATATTCATTCTTCTTTTTTTACATCACCCCCCTGAGCATCCTCTACGGCCCACTGCAGAAACTCATCCCTGTTAAAATAAATCTGTTTACATCATCTGTTATCAATGCATATGATTATTTTAATGGTTTTTTTATCAACAAGTTGGCATACTTCGCAGCTGAATGAATTGTTTGGATACCTGTGGGCACACAACAACTGTATAAAGATGTTATAGCAAATGTGTTAGCGATCAATGGCCCATTTACACCTCTAACAGACATGGAGCAACATTGAGTCATTATGTCAACATGTTTCTGGCCACCTGATGAGTCTTTGTTCAATATTCACTCTTATTTTAGCTCTGGTTTGGTCTCCATCTACTCCGGAAAAAAATATCTGGCTCTTCAGCTGCTAAATGTTCCACTTTCTTCACCGGCTAGTCTCTAACTTTGTCTGTTTGCTGTGTTGTGCCGTGGCAGGTGGACAACCAAATGGGCAAAGGGCAAAAGCTTTTGCTAACAAGGGTAGTTAATCCATAATCTTGGTGCCTGTCTGGAGCCCTGTGTCAAAATCTAGTTTTAACACCCTTATTTTTTTAGTTTACAATGAGCTCAGCAGAGAGGCATTCCTAAACAAAGCTGCGATTAATCAATGCGATTACTACAAACTAGCTGACAAACAGAACTCCTGGAGAGCGTATAGGAGTACTGGTTGATTTCTCGGGCTACATGCCAATTCCTTTATTTGATCCACACTTGATCCGGAAATTGTTCCGGTCCGCCATCATGAAGGCTGTTCCAATGTACTTATTTCTGCTCTGAGGAGCGAGGAGAGGTCCCTGAAGAGGCTTGAGACAGGATACGCGAGACCAGCCTTCTTGGAAGTGTTTTACCAGGCAGACACACCCTTTTATTGGAAATCATTTTTGCTTTTCATGATCTGTTATTTCTCCCTTTAACCCATCATGGATAAAGGAGGAATAAACACCTGATTCTGCTCAAATCCAGGGTTTATTTTTTAAACTTTTGGTATTAAGTGGAGTTATCCTCAAACTCACTTCTCAACCTAGCCGGACCTAAGTTAACACCGGAGTCACACACCACCTCAGCTGCTGTCACTGAAACCGGTTGTCCTGAACAGGGCTGTTTAGACAGGATGAGAAGGCTGCTGTGGTGCTTGATCCTTGTGGTACTTTGACCAAAGCATGTCAGACATTTTATTAAGACCCCAGGGAACTGTGTTAACTTGTGGGAGAGGGGTATAATATGGCCCCTTTAACATTATAATTTCTCACATTTTTAGACTCTACGGAGATTAAAAGTCTTTTTTTTCCCAGCATTCTGAATTTGCAGCCTCCAGCACCTGACCTGCTGTGTTTCATGCGTTTTACGGGCTCAACGAGTTATGGCAACACACTTTAACAGCTAATCTGTAGCAAGCTGCCCTGCTAGCCTGCAGTGCTCTGCTTGCTCAACCACACGGAAAGTTTTAGAGCCCCATTATGATGCTCTATCAAGCTCCTCATATTGCTTGAAGGTCAAGGGCACTTTATATGAAAGATGTGAAATCTGCCTGATATTATAAGGGCTGAGATGGATAAAAGAGAGAGAGAGAGAAAGAGAGAGAGAGAGAGAGTCATTTCCTTCCTCAGGTTCCTATAAAGAGACAATCTCACCTTTCCTTTCATGCTGGGAGGTTTATGGGCAGCCGGGGAGCTGTAATTGGTGGCTGACAGGCTGCGCTTTGAGGCAGCGGAACCACAGGTGACGGTAATCTGCTGAATTTCATGGCACACACACATGTGGCTGCAAATGTAATGTAGCTTCACACACACACACACACAATCAGGCCACATGTTCTGTTGTTTGTGGTGCCTTTAAGGGATCAAGAATAATGAGTTTTGTATTCTCGATAGAATAATAAAAACCTCTCTCTTTCTTTTTGTCTCTGCCTCACACAAAGCGACATTTATTATAGTTTAAGGCTCTGGAAATTTGAATTTGCACAGTTAATATTCAAAAGTTTTTTCGTCTTTTTTTAAACATTTCCACTTCATCACATGGCCTCCAACATCTTTGTAGCAACGTGAAGAATGATTAAATCACACTGATCATCATCTCCTTATATAACTGACCCTGGAAAGGTGCAGTATGTTGGCACACATACATCCCTCCCTTACGCAGGTGATGTAATTCAGGTTGTCTTCATGGCATATGAGGTAAAACCATATACTGTATATAAAGATGGACGTAGCGAGGTGTGACGTCACCCGTTGGTTTGAACTGGAGTCGGTTTGAAACACAGAGTTGCTGCTTATTGTAGTTTGGAGCGAGGACCTTCCAAACAAGCAGTGCGGGTGTTGCCTTTCGCGCTCTGGAAACATGCCCCCTGCTACCTCGGACCCAAGCTAACGCTAGCTTACTGGGAGCACCAAGCGCTACACACTTTAGCACACTTTAGTCTAACGTTAGCTACTTTAGCTAAATTGTGCTAATAGTGCAGGTATCATAATCAGGTAACATTAAACTTAGTGAAATATTGCGACTAGATATTGCGAATAGTCGAGTCTCAGAGCTGGGGAGAGCAGCAGGTGAGCCAAGTGTCAATCACAGCTGTCAATCAACGACCCACACGGCAGACATTAAAGCTACTATCAAAATGAACACCAGCACACTTATTAGAGGGCCTGAATTTAGAGAATGAGACCAGAATGACTCGTTGAAAAAAAAGATTCAGAATTTCTAGAGAGAAGCTTTTTGAATGGGAGTCAGCTGGAGCATCTGGCGGCCGTCAGCGGCACATTATGTGACTTTCACACTGGCCTCGGCCTCAAGCTCTGGTAGTTGCCGCTTGGATGAAACGGATCCTACTAATAATGCAAACATTCACAAAAATGTGGAGACAAAAATAAAAGTTGAAAATGAAAATAAAAAAGATTTGGAAAAAAAAGCAAGGCTAGGGCTGGATCATGATTACATTTATCGGTTATTAACTTACTGCTGAGTTATATGATGACGGCAGTTTATTGTATCAAACTTCAATTTTGCTCTTTCATATGTGATTGTGGGAACATTTGCTATATCAAATATCAAATAGATTTCATATTATGATATTGATTTTAACCACTTTCACAGCTGTAATCACAGCCATTAAAAGACAATTCTGGTTTATTACAGCTCGGGTCTATTTTTTGTAGTTTTGTTCAGCATTTCTATTAGTAATAATAATATTCTACTCACCAGTTTAACTGCTGAGATCTTTTTAAAAATTGTCATAATTAATGGAAAATTTGTCCAAATATAGTAAAACAGATATTTCACAATCCAACAGCAGTTCCAGTATAGTAAAAATATCTGTAAGCTTTATCATGTGACATGTTTTTCTCTCCTGAACTTTTGGCAGAATCAAATGTGCTGTGGAAGATTTAAAACTAGTTTAATATTTCCATGTATCTGGATGTCTGTGACACTTCGAGGTGCTCCTGGTGTCGCTGGCAGGGTTGATGGACAGCTGAGATGCGGGAAAAGCTCGCTGAAACGTGACAAGATGCATATAACGCGTCATTAACACAAGTTATAATGCCAGTGAGCTATTGTGAGTGAGATAATGTGCGTGTGAGAGGGAGAGAATGATAATATCATGCAGTGTGCGATGCAGTGTTATTTTCTGATATTTGTGTGAATATGTTTGTGACTACAGAGAAGAACATTTTTTTTTTTGGAGTGAAAATGAGTATACCCGGTGAAACAAGGAGCCTCACCTGTGTGTCAGCGTTTGTGTCCAGCAGGCTGCTCTGACCTCATCTCTGGCAAGGACTCAGACCCTGCAGCTAACAGCAGATGTCCTCTCCTTCTTCTCTTTCGCCTTCCCTCGTTTCTGCTCTTTGCTCTCCATCCATCTCTGCTTTACTGCCTTATTTCTCCTTCTCTTGTCTGTCGTTCTGACTCCGTCTCTCTACATCCCTCAACCTCTTAATCCAACTTTACTTCATCTATTCTTCTGTCTGTGCCTGTCCTCTCTGCCTCGCATCATCCCTCAATTCCTCCCATTTTTTCTGTATCGCTGCCATCATTATGGTTAAGCTTTGGTTTGACTTAGGGAACTAAAACTCCTTTTAGGTTCAGAAATAATCAATCATGGTTGAAAGAAACCAACAGGAGTGAGTGTGAAGCGAACTTTAAACATGACACAATTACATACAAAGTCAATAGAGAACAAACGTGAACAAATAAATTCACTGCTTAATCAAAATTGAAGGTAAAAGGTGAGACCATTTCAACTTGAGCAAAAAGGTCATGTATATCCCACAGTTTTATGACTCCATGAACGTGTGGAGATATTATAAAGGAGACACACTTGCTACACTTAAACTTGACCTTTATTGTCCCTGAAAGGAAATTTGTCTTGCTTTCAGGGAAAACTAACCCAACTGGCAGACAATTCTGCAAAACCCCTGATTACGTCCAATGCCAAGTGTTAAAAATTCTTGATTTCTACAATATCTGATCACAGCAACTTTGGTATGATTAAGGTTAGGGAAGTGTGGTTCTGGCTAATAAACTATGATTAAAATATGATTGGGGGTAGGCAACTAAACACTTGGTTAAGGTTAGGACAAGTTGTGGTTACAGTTAATAATACTGGACACAAACTCTGGTCTCCTGTAAATGGGTCCAACAAGCTACACACCCATTCACTGATCTTTACTTTCTGCTTCACTACATAAAGGACACACACTACTTCCTGCACTGGCATTGAGGTAAATCATGAGGTGCAGAATCAGCTAATATGACGGAACATAGATTGCACAAAACACACAATAAAATACATAAAACATATGATATAAATATTTAAAACATATGCTAAAACCTTCCACAGATCATTTGAGGTACAGTGTATATATGTAAGATAAAACCTTGAGTAGCCAACCTCTCAATCAGGTACAGGTTGGTGCATAAACATGCAGAGTAAATTTAAGCCATATTCAATCTGAATGCACCTTTAAGAGGTTTCGTGTCACCCTATGCTTCCTCTTTTGGTAGTGAGAAAGGACAGAAAGTATTCACAGGACTGGCAGACTTCACTTGTCAGGAAAATGTAAATACAGGTCATTTTAACCTCTTCCACTCCCAACCCCCCCACCATAGACCCATTTTTTGGGGGGGGCAGGGGACATTTACATAGCAGGTCAACAGTAAATGCCACATTGAAGTGGAAAACATCATCTGGAAGCTGAGAGCCTGAAGATTAATTTGAGATGCAGTTCAGCACTGTGTGTCAGGTTTTTCTAGTAATAAATCTGTAATGAACATCGTGTTTTGGTTAGGCGCCTATTCAAATTTTGAAAGTTTAGAGTGTAGAAGGGCTTTGAACATTATGATGTAAAAATATATGATATGTGCTCAATTATGTCTCGTAAGTTGCCATTTTGGGGTTGCTACCATTTTTGACCACTTGAGGATTGAGAAATGGTCAAAAATCCAAAGCCCAAAATACCACATTAAGACACCAAGCCTTTCAGGAACACCTTTTCATGCTGTGATTTTGTATCAAAAACTTTTGACATTTGAAGATTTCTCTAAGAATTGCATTTTTCGGCGATTGGATGGCGAGCACTTCTGTTCTGCAAATTGCTCAGAAACCCCCTTATTGTCAATATACTTAGGAAAGCCATACATCCTCTGAAAGCCCTCAGTCTCTAGTTTGTGGTTGTAAAGTTTCCATAGGCTGTGATTATCCTGGAGGTCACAATAGGTCATTTTATACAGTGAGGTCAAGTTTCAAAAAATGGTCTCACTACAATGAAATGGCTACTATGGGGACTAACATCATCACACATGAATACAACTGGGCTCATTGAATCCACAAGAGTCTCAGCTTTCCAGTCATATCCGATTTATGCATTCAAGACTGTTTAGGGACCCCAGTATGCAGAAATATTTAAATACACCATTTTTTAGAATAGGTGAAAATAACACATTTATACTGCATGCAAAAAACTGCATGGATTTTGCACAAAACTGCATGGGATTAGCATAAAGTGGGCATGTCTGTAAAGGGCAGACTTGTGGGTACCATAGAACCCATTTTCATTCAGATATCTTGAGGTGAGAGGTCAAGGGACCCCTTTGAAAATGGCCTTGCCAGTTTTTTCCCTCACCAAAATTTAGCCTAATATTGGAGCATTACTTAGCCCCCTTCCCTACTAGCTAGCATTACGTAGCAATTCCTTAGGTCATCTAGTTTCATATGATACCAATATGTTCACTGTAGCTTTAAAACTGAGCCTGGTACAGCCTCTGAAAGACAGTAATGTCACCCGCGGACACTGGCATCCTCAGGGAGTGGAAGAGGTCAATTGTCAAAAGCTGTTATTTTATTCATGAGGCCCCTTAAGACAATAAAACAATGACAAACTGATCATATTTTAAGCTGCCACAGATGTCAGCACGTGTGTGTCGCTCCCTCAGCAGCTCCAACAAATCTGAAACCTCACTTGGCCCTCAGTCAATGATCTCATTGTGCTGCGACTTGTTATCAAGCGTCTGAGAGCGGCTGATCTGTCCCAAGCCCAGCGCTGTGTTCAAAGACCTCTGATTAAATTAGCTCACCAACGAGCTCACTGTGCACACTTTAATTCCCAACTTTCTGACTAATCTCATTAGCTTTTTTCTGTCTCGACCTACTCGCTTGACCTAAAGGGATTCCACACACACACACACACATCTATGGAGGAATAAATACACACACACACACACACACACACACAAATCGACAAACAGTGGGCTAAAGCACTTTTTCATTCAATTAGTCAAAAAGTGGGAAAGGTTCCTACTGTGGATTGAATAGAAAGAGTGGATTGTGTGTGTGAGAGAGAGACAAAGAGTGTTTTCATTGCAGAGGTTCTGCTCCTCATCATATGGTATGATGGGTCTGATCTGTAACCGTGGAGGTTGCTGAATGGTTCATTGTGGTTCTTGTGTCATTTGAGGCTTTCAGTTTGCAGAAGTGCTGACCCAACTCTTAAACTGAGTTTAAAGGTAAAGTCTCGGGTGGATTCTTTCAGAAGACACTGTGAAGGCTTTTTATGTACAGATCATGAAGGCTGCATAGTAATAACCTCAGCCAAGATGACGTCTAATGCAAACGTTTTAATATTCTCCCTTTCTACAATATCTATGCATGGCAACTATTATACTACTTATGGCAAATACTGTAAACTATTGTTAAGGTATAAATAATGGGAGGCAACTAATTCACTCAGTTAGGGAAAGACTGTGTGTGATAAATTAAAATGTGAGCGTTAACTGATGTTTCCTGCATCATTCCTAACCCTAACCCCAACCCCAACCCCTAACCCTAACCCCAACCCCAACCCCTAACCCTAACCCTAACCCCAACCCCAACCCTAACCCTAACCCCAACCCCTAACCCTAAACTTTGCATATACAGAAATAGAAATACTAAAATCTTTTTATGTCACACATTACAATCTGTGTCTGAGACAGACAGCAAAGCAAAGTTTCGATCATATTACACAACTGTATATTCAAGATTAAGACACATATCAGCATCTGATAGGGTGTGATTTTGTTTTTGTTTTTTTACAGTACAATGCACAAACTTTCAATCTTCAAATGTACAGTTTTTCACAAACGCAACAACTACGCTCACAGCACCATGGAGTCAAATAAAATCTAACCCTGTAAGGGGTCGTGAAGGGCTTTTGAAAGGGTTTCATGAAACTATTGGGTAATGTCAGGAATGTAGTGATGCTGATGGAGGTAAAAAGTCAAATTTCAACATTTTTTGGGAATACAAACTTTGATACATGAGCTAGTGCAAATGCTGTTTTAACAGAAAAGAGCAAAAGTGATCCTGTAGAAAAACTTGAAAACAGAATGAGAAATAATTAACATATTCTACAACCAGTGAACCTCTTTTTGAGGACAGATGATCACAGCAGCACTAAACTGTTTGTTGTTCACGTCTGGTTTCAGCAGAAAGACAAACCGGGTAACACAGAGCTCATTTATTCTCTTACTTACTTGGTTTAAAGCTTTAACTCGTTTTCTCAGAAATAATTTTGGCCTAAGGAGATAATTTATGAACTGAAATAACCTGTGATTCAGATTCAGTTTGTAGTTTTACTTTGTGTATCATGTTACTGTGCTGGTCGTCAAGGGAAACCTTTGGAAAATGTACCCAATTTTAGGTGACGAAGGACAGTCACATATTGCTGTTTAATTCTCAGAGGTGATGAAAACATTTAGCCATGAAAGACGGAGAGGAAAAGGTTGGTTTAGTTAGAAAATTTTAATTCAATAAACAATTTTTCACAAGTCAAATAACACATTCTTGTTAAAAGTGACCATGAAAGGTTTAATTTGCAGTTGGAGCTCTAAAGCCTAAAGTTAATATTCTGTCATCAGATTTAGAGGAAGAATATTACAGATTTTGGGTCTAAAGCTGCAGACAAGTACAGACAAGTATTAAGTAGGACTTAAAGTCAGTCCTCAGACGAATGTTAGAACAGTGATGTGAACTTTTTTCTTTGTTCCAGTTGTAGAAAACTGATACACGCAGCTCTTGTGTCATGGTTGGAAGTCACTTCTTCTCTTGCATAACACTTGCTGTGTCTGACAATAGAAGCTGCTTCACGTCAGTCAGTAACCCAGTTTGTCCAAACCTCTGAGGGCGTCACACCGTCCCAGGTCAGTTGATAATACACTTAAAAGTGTTCCTGTCTGTCCAAATCCCTGCCGGATGATTGCCAGAGGTCGAAACAATGAGAGCGGCTTAAAGAGGAGAGAAGTTGGCAGAGATCTGAAGCTTTAGGATGTCAGTGAAAGTTTGTGGGTGTTCACAGTTTTAGCAAAGCAGCATCTTTTGGCTGTCAATAAAAACTGGAGGTGACAGGGTCGCTCTGTTTCTCCTGTTTTTCACCAGGTTAAGACGAGCTGTATCCTTTGGACGGCAATAAAGCTTCACGGGGTCACTGTTTTAGTTTCAATCTACAGACACCATCAATGTTTTATGTAAAGAGGAGCTGGCAGCCCACACTATTTCTGTATTTATTTATTATTCAGGAAGAGCAGTGAAGGAATAAAAACAGGAATATGAAAGTGAAGCACAGGCCAGTTTTCACCCCAGGACACGAGCACCGGAGTTCCTCCCTGGATAAAAATGTTGTTCTGTTGTCTTGCCGCGTGCTTTCTTAACTCCTTCTGTGTCAATAGTTCCTATTGAATAGTACTTGAGTCAAAAGTTGAAGAACTTTTCTATTGATTGAGGCTGAGAATTGACTGAGCTGGCTGCCGTGGAGTCTCTGAGGTAGTCGGCTTTCATCTCAGAGATCCACAGCGAGGTTGTTTAATAAGTGATGAGGTAGCCGACGACTGTGGCCAGGCCTCATTATAGAGATAATCCATATCTGATATTATATTCACACACACACACACACACACACACACACAAAGTCTTTGGCACACCACTTAGAGCAGCATGCTGTATGATGGTAGATAACAGCTGCAGTCACTGAGACACCAAGCTGAGCAGAACTTTGCAGAGATACAGCGAGATGTCCATGAAGCATTCCTTACTCAAAGAAAACAAAGACAAATGAGCAGAAACTTGTTGAATTTCTTTTTTCAAATGTTGTGAACGCTGCAGTGTTAAAGGATAAGGCGAAGGAGATTTTCTGTATTTTTCTCATGTGCAGAGCCAAAGCAACAATGAACTGATCCACTAACAAGTATTGTGTGTGTATCCAAAGCCTGATATATCTTATTCCTCCGTGCTGTAGACCTCCACTGTTGTCCAAAAACTATTAAAAACACATCAATGCTCCTTCATCACGAAGAGTTTGGGCACAGTAGTTTGTTTAACTTGGTGCTACACTGTGAATTTATCAAAGAAATACAAAGTCAAGAGGTTGTGATATGTAGCACAACAAGCAAGTGAAGCTGTAAACAGAACCGCGTTCCCGCACATGCTCAGTGTTGTCTGCCTTACACAGAACTACTCTTCTTCTTCTACTTCTTCTCTTTTCATGAAAACGTGACTTTACAGCATCAGTAGAGGTCAAAAAGATAACTAAAGTTTGCAAAGTACAACTTCAGTACTTAATAATGAAGTAGTGTTTGTTGTGATGATGATGATGATGATGATAATGGAGACAACAAACTCTATTGTCCCCATTTGTGATGATGATAATGATGCTGATTATTTTTTCTTTCGATCGACTAATCAATTAATCGACTAATAATAATTGCAGCTCTAGTGGTGGTGATGATGATGCTCATTGATGATGACAATGAGGAAAACGCTGATGATGACAATGATGGCGATGAGGAGAATAATGTTCATGATGATGGCGGTGGTGCTGATGATGATGGTGGAGGTGTTGTTGATGATGATGAAGAATAAGATGAAGCTAAGTGTAAATGATTGGCTCTGTTTTATGAATGCTAAATGAGCTCTCATTATGTGTCATAATTGGCAGCAGCTCTGTGTTCACATATGATTAATTACTCTAAATGAGGATTAGAAGTCTGCAATTACTCAGTGATAACACAAGCACCGAGTTCTGATTATAAGGGTTAATTATCATGACCCGCCTGTACTCTGCTGTTTGTGTGTGTATGTGTGTGTGTGCGTGTGTGTTACAAACTGGGACTTTTCCTATTAGGGTTCTACTTCCCCTTTTTTCCTCAATGTCAATTAGGTGCCTGTTAATTCTTTGTAAATGTCACTTAGAAACATCATATCTCAAAATAATCGAATGAAGACACAGAGGACTCGTCTGTCTCTCTGCTCTGTCCTTCTTTATTGCTTTGGTTAAAATTAAAAACTGCTGTCTGCAAATACTCAGATCTCAAGGAATTAAGCATTAAAACTTGTTTTGCAACTAAAACCACAAAAGTGTGTATAAAGCTTTAAAGTTAATATATGAACGCTAAATCTGGAGTGTGTTTTTTATATTTATTTTGCGACAGCAGTATGTAGACAGACCTCTGTTTTGGGAGTGAATTACTGACGAAAACATCACTTTTGTAGTTCCATCTACTGCCAGCTAGAACTGGGAAATAAATGGAGTTATTTTGATGAATTAGGATGATTGCTTTTGCATAATCTATAAAATATCTACATCATGAAAATCAAGTTATTACAACAAGTACAAAAAAGGTTATTTTCAGTCACGTAACAGTTAATAGCTGTCCAATGAGCTATCCATAGTATCATACAGTGGAAATTTATCAGCGGTGGAATGTAATGAAGTACATTTGTTCAAGTATTCTACTTAAGTAGTAATAATTTTAGGTACCTATACTTCACTTGAGTATTTCCATTTTATGCTATGTTGTACTACGTTGTACTCTACTACACCTCAGAGGGAAATATTGTGATTTTTACTCCAATGCATTTATTTCACAACTATAGCTACTAGCCATTTACAGATCAATATTTTATACATAAAACATATGATCAGCTTATAGAATATGTATTGTTATAGATTAGACTAGCCAACAGTATAAGTTGTTAAATTAGCTTTACCTTGACCACACTGAAATGCTGTTTACATGTCAATAAATAAGTATATGTATATAGATGGATGACAAATTAAAGAAGGTGTTGGTCCACCACGTGCTGCCAGGACAGCTTCAGTGCTCCTTGGTATTAATTCTACAGTCTCTGAACTCTACTGGAGGGATGAACACCGTTCTTCCAAAGATATTCCCTTATTTGGTGTTTTGATGATGGTGGTGGAGAGCTCTGTCTAACACAGCGGTCCAAAAGGTCCCATAGGTGTTGAACTGGGTTGAGATGTGGTGACTGTGAAGGCCATAGCATATGATTCACATCATTTTTATACTCATCAAACCATTCAGTGAGTCCTCGTGTCCTATGGATGGAGGCACTGTCATCCTGGAAGAGACCCCTCCCATCAGGATAGAAATGTTTCATCATAGGATAAAGGTGATCACTCACAACAACTTTGTATTGATCTGCAGTGATGCTTCCCTCTAAGGGGACAAGTGGACCCAAACCATGCCATCAAAATGCCCCCCACAGCATAACAGAGCACCCAGATCCCCTCACTGTAGGGGTCAAACATTCAGACCTGTACTGTTCTCTTGGTGTAGTCACACATGCACTCGCCCACTTGTCGAGAATGTGGTGAAGGATGACTCATCTGACCAGATCACTTTTTTTCCACGTCTCTGTAGACCAGTGCCTATGGTTGCACCACTGAACTGTCAAATGTGCATTCATCATTGTAATGAGGGGTTTATGCACTGCGACCCTACTATAACATCCCTCTCTATGTAATTGTCAATGGACTGCTGACACAGTCTGATCACGTCCTGCATTGACTTTCTCAGTCACCTGAGGAAGAGTTGTTCTTCTGTTTGTCCTTACATATCGCACTAATGCACGAGCACCACGGTCATCAAATGTGAGCTGTCGAGCACAATGTCTGGCCCTGTTTACTGACGTCTTTCACATAGATCTAAATGCAGATGTCACTTTAGTCACTGTTCCTATTCAAACACTAACCAGTTGAGCAGTCTTTGTGACTGAAGCTGCTGCCATCTGTGCCCCAACAGTGAGCCCTCTTTCAAACTCACTTAGATCTTTTCCTCTTTCCATCTTGATACAAAGTCAGAATCAACTGGGTCTGCTCAGTATTTGTATACATGCCACGGAGCATGATTGGATCTTAACTGCATAATTGTACCACGCGGTGCACCTGTGTGGAAGCATTGTGTTCATTATGTTTCTCCACTCATTTATTCAGGTTTTTCCTTTAATTTGTCACCCGTCTACTTTTGATACTACACTGTAGTACATTTTTTGATAATACTGATGTTTTTCTACACATACAAGTAAGACTTTGAATTAATATCACTGTATTTTTTTTAAATGCATAACAATGACACTCTTGCAAGTGGTCGATCATATTGTAGTCTTTCGAATTTGTGCATTAAAAAGTGAAGATTTTATTTTTTCGGCGATCATCAGTAGGCACACGCACATCTATGTATTTTGCAGGTGCTGGATGACAAAAATCGACACGAAAGAAGAAAAAAGTATCTGCACACTGCCATGTTGTTTCCAGATCTTCTTTAACTCCACATGGACTTGACAACATTTCGTCTTCTTCAGGAGATTTTATTTTTTGACCATAACACTCAACCTTACCTTAGCGTTAGCTTCTCTTCCACTAGTTTTATCATCTTATTCTTATTATATCATATTATTTATATCAGTTTTACTGAAAAGCTGCAACATTATACTTGTGTTTCAGTCCATATTCAAAATTAAAATTTGACTACAGTGAGTTGTTAGCATTCAACAGCTACAGCTCGCATGAGGCTTTAGTTTGTTCTTCCTTAGTTTGTTTCTTAATCGGACTGATGATCTCTAAAGCTTTGCATGAAGACTTTGGTAAAAGCATGCCATGTCTACAAACTGGTCTGGGTGTCTGGTTTGGATTAGTTGAATGAAGTGAGTATTACTGTTTTCTGCAGAGAGCTGTGTGTTTTACAACTGGAAGCATGCTGGACTTCCCACCGTTCTACAGCGCTATAAATCTGACACCTAATATCTATTATACTATACTGCTGCTCATTAATGTTTACACATACACAACAGACGTGGTAACACAGGTTGGAGTGTGTATGTGTGTGTATTGAGTTTAATGATCTCCCTCCCTCTCACTCTAATAATGTCAGGAGCTTAGAAAAAAGAAACAAGTAGCTTTTCTTAGAGCCTTATTACTGTTTCCAGTGTAAGACTTTGTTGGGAGTAATGAGATGATTGTGACTCTGTCTGCAGCAGGAGGAGACGGAGAGAAAGACATGATGGATGGAGGAAAAGAGCATTATAATTTTTTTGCTTTTCAGAGATGAATTGGTCAGACAGACAAAGAGAAAATTAATGTTGGAGAGAGGAAGGCAGGGGAAAGAGAGATTAAGGTAAAATAACAACATCAGGGAAAAGAGGTTTTCAGGATTTTCTCTTACTATGGTAAAACTATTGGCATGTTTTTTATCCATTTGTTTATAAGGGCATTTTTAATTTGCACATAAAATAACTGTGGAAACATTGGAAAGTCAACAAAAAGCCAAAATATAACATTTCAACGCTTGGCTGAAGTAGAAAATTTGGCAGTGAAAAAACAGCACATGATAAACGCTGATAGAAACAGATTATTCAAATACACCCTATTGTCAAGATACTGGTCTGTGACAGTGTTACAGGTCTCCACCCCACCAGAAAATAAAATCTAAAAAGAGCAAAGATAATAGTAAAATCTGTAACCTCCTTTACATGCTGTCAGCGAGGTGTCCCCATGTAGAAAAAAAATCTCTGCGTGAAAAACAGTGAGGTTAGTATGAAAATTCAAAGTGAGATAAAACAAATGTGCAGCTTTGCCCACTTCTGCAACTCTGTAATTCTGTTATCTGGCAGCATTATGGCCCGGCTCTGAGACCGTAGTAAATAAGAGAAGAATACGTGAGGGATTAACTAAAAGAAAAGAATTTTATTTAACAGAGATTAATTTAGTCTAACAAATGCAACACAAATGTCTTTTCTAACAAATGAAGCTGGCAGGGAAACATGCTGCCAGGTTAACTAAAATAATACCAAATAAACTATACAAGAAATTAAAGAATTCCAGCGTAACAAGACGTGGTGCCAGGGAAGAGGGGGCCACCAGACTACCAGGATGGGGAGGGTTTTATGCAAGCTGGAGACAGAGGCCAGCTACGTCTAATTCCTTGATGGCCTCCAGCTCCAACCAACCAGGAACCAGCAACACTAAAAGACAACACAGCAACACCACAACACACACAAGTCCTGGCTGAGGCCCTGGAGCCGTCACAGGCAGTAACGTGTTCAAGCAGTCAGCGTGCAAAACACACAAACAACTTTCTTGTCCAGGTGCTGAGTCCAAAAATTGTGCCGGGATTTCTGATCCCCAAGCACTCACACAACTGTCCAATCTTTTATTTTATTTAGACAAAGTACATTTCAATCCCAAATTTGCTGTTGATCAGATACAGAGGTATCAGACTAACTCAGGTGTGTGTCAGGTGAGGGACTAAGACTACAGTCAGGTGTTTAAGGCAACACAGTTGCAGAACTGGGTGGCATGTGAATGGCACCAACCTGGTATTTACCCATGATCCCTAGTCTGATTATAAAAGGTCAAAGGTGGGTTCGGTTTCCTGTTTAATGCACAAGGTTCATGTATTAGCCCAGAGGAGCAGCACTGAGCTGTGAGGTGATTTAGGCGTAGTGGCCACACTCAGTATTGGAGCTTCTGGTGGCATCCCACTGGGAATTTGGAACGTCACTTCTGGTATCTTCAAACCCCAAAAGAGAAATTGGGACTCTTTCTATAATCAGAATATGGTCCAATAACACTTGGAAAGTCTGTAGGAGCCTTATGATTTTAATTATTTATCACATGCTTGTGTGCGGAGAGCAAACAGGAAGTCAACCGGCTCGTCCAGCACTTGGAACATCACTTCTGGCATCTTCACACCCCAAAAGAAAAATTGGGAGTCTTTCTATAATCAGAATATGGTCCGATAACATTTGGAAAGTCTAGAAGAGCCACATGATTAAAATTATTTTATCCCCATTCAAGTGGGCAGAGAGCCACCCGGTTAGCCGGCTTGGCCAGTGGTGGTCTTTACTGAGCATGCTCTATGGGCCCAACTATCAGGAATTTCTTTACAGCGGGAAGCCGATTTTTTAGCTTCATGCACCACTGAAATTCATTCCTAGTAATGAACGGGGCGCCATCTTTGAGCCCCGATATCCAGGGAAACAAACCTGCCCCACAGCGCTACTAGAGGTCAGAATCTCTACAGGGAACCTTTAATACATCCATGGTATTAGCATATAGAGAGCTTCCCATCCTCTGTTTTGTCCCTGCAGTGGAAACATGGCTCTGTGTGTGTGTGTGTGTGTGTGTGTGTGTGTGTGTGTGTGTGTGTGTGTGTCCAGTGTCTCGCCCAGCCCGTCCCCTCTCTGCCAGGTCGGCCTGGCTGCTAATGATGTTGTCAAAGTGGAATGTGGAGCAAAAAGATCTTTCTCCTTTGCACGCACATGGACACACACTCACAGCACAAACACACACACACTTTATTCTTCACAGAAGGACAGAGAGTCATAATAGAGAAACAAACCAAATGCAAAATCAACAAGCATGCTGCTACAAAAAGCACAAATGCTGTTTTTGAAGCAACTTTCTACAGAGTTTGTGTTACTACTCATCAGCTGGTTGAAGAGCACCAAATGTCCCTGAGGCCAGAAAGGATTCTCATAGCACACACACACACACACACACAAATACACACAAAATATATATTTTTTATATGTAACCTGGATTTTATTGTCACACTTACTGTTGGTTATTTTAACATTTTATTCACAATCTTTGTTGCTGAGATATGGGGATGTGAGGAGTGGTTACCAGGAAAGTGTCATTACTCATTACACAGTAAAAGTTCTGTCAGAGGTTTTTCCAAACACTCCAAAGTCTCACAAACATCACATATTCTGTATTCAACAAGTAGAAAATGAGGATGTTTGGTTTAACAAGCAGCCAGCTTAGCCCCAGTGACTGCTCACACTGAAGCAGGGTTCACACACTCTCCCACTCTGAACCAAACCAGGTGATATCTGGATGTACAGGTGGCAGCTAGCCAGCTTAGAGACATGTGAATAAGACAAAGGTGTATTTCACAGGTAAAAATCTAGTCCCTGCTTAAACCTTCACACCACTGAACACCCAGTAAGTCACCAAACAAGCCCTCCTTCTAAAATGTCTGACTAAGAGCCCGGTCACATCAGAATTATGACTAAAATCAATTCAGTTTAATGGAATTGCTGCAATGGACCAGTAGCAGTTCTGCCCTCTGTAGGACGTTCAGAGTCCCTCGTAGCAGACTGAATAGATTATCCCGGTGTCAATAAAACTTTTAAATAGTGGCAGATAAGGTCAGGATGGGCACTGGATGATCTTTTAATGAAATTCTTTGTTTTCTCCGTTTGTCTATGTACTTTTAGAACCTTGGTATGTTATTTATTAACACCTTTGTATATTTTCTGTATATGAAATGTTGTCTTTTTATGGGTGCAGCATGCTTGAAGAGCCCAAGACAAATTTCTTAGTGGGACAATAAAGTTAATCTTGAATCTTGGGATCACCAGCTGCAGCAGCACATCAACCAGGCCTGCAAGTGTGCCAATTTCTGGTCTGACCAGGCACTAAAGGATCATTACAATAATTACTGATTTTAAAATGTAATCTCGGTTCACTAAATCACATGACTGTAATGTGTAGCCATGTTCAGACCAACATTAGCTCTGCATGAAAAAAAGCAGCCCTCTCATTCATTTGAATGGGAGCAATCCGTCGAGAGCTCCAGCGAAACAATGCAGGATCATCGTGCAAAAAAAGTGGAACCAGTCTTAACTTTTGCTGCAACACAACATGACGTCATGGCAGGGCAGCAGATTACTTTGTACCGTAAACCCTGTATTTGGCCATTGACCTCACGATCGACGTGAGGAAAGATTAAAGAGGTGCTGCCCTGATAACTTTCCAAAGTTGTCAAATCCTGTCTGTGAGTTTTGCAAACCTCCTTCCAGTGTTTGGGTGTCTGATCAGTCTTTAAACACATAAATTTCTTACTTGAACTGGACTTCCTGGCTCATATTTCATTGAATCCCTTCTAACTCTTACTTGCCAACTAGTGCTCACTTCAAAATCAAATTTGGCGTTTGCTAAAAGGCAGTCAAACATGCCACTGAGAGCAAATGTCAGTTTACTCTGTACTGGCTGTGACTGTTCGCTCATCTGATTGCTCATTTTGTTTATTCTGTGGTTGGTTTTCTGATCTCACATTGAAATTTAATTTAGATCTGTATAACAACGAAAAAGTAGATTTATCCTTGAAACATTCACGACGGCCATGGCTACACGACCAAACAAACAAACAGACATCCACACACACACACACACACACACACACACACACACACACACACTGAGAGTCACACACATTTTTAACCTCTCTCTCTCTCTCTCTCTCTCTCTCTCTCTCTCTCTCTCTCTCTCTCTCTCTCTACCCACATGTTCATGTTTTCACAGCAGCTGCTGACAAATTGATGCGATCCTGGGAATTTTCCCCACATGGAAACCTACGTTTTTTTTTTGTTTAATTTTGGAGCTCTCTGCAGGGCGAGGTCAGACTAGGAAAAAGAGAGAACATGCTATCCCTGTCAGTCTCTCCCTCTCTCTCTCTCTTTTATTCTCTCATTCTCTGTGGTAGCAGCTTTTCCCAGGAACAGCCTAACTGACGTATTGGCAACATTTAACACACTTAAGAGAAAAAAACACATCAGGACAAAGTGTGTGTGTGTGTGTGTGTGTGTGAGAGAGTGAGCTCAGGCTGCTGTGACCTCACCAGAAAGTCTAACAGCTAACAGGTTATCTCTTCTTCACTGAAGATGATCTTTTCTAATCTTTTCTTATCTTCCAACCTGAGCCGTCTTATCTCATATTTTATTTTGCTCAAATCCTGCTCTTCCTGTCTCTCTGTCGAGGTCTATAGGTTTGTTTCAGCCCTCCATCCTCTGAACTCCTCTTTGTTACAGTATTACCTGCTCATCCTCTTTTATATCTGCTTTCACCAGCTTAAAGAACTGTCCATTTGACCCGGGCAGACCTGCAGACTCCTCACCAATACACTGAGCAAACCCATCACAGCTACAAACACTCAAAAATGTGTTTTTCTTCTTCTTCCTTCAGCTGGATGTTGTTCTTCTCTGTGCAGAATGATGTATGTGCAGAGTTTGTTTTCACATTCATCTGCTGAATGAGAAAAGTTTCTGATTTTAAGACGTGTACCTACGAGCAGGATTTGTGACGTCACAACTGGTTTGGAGCCAAGGAAGGATCCCTCTTACAAGACAGACAGATGTGCAATAGATGTGTGTACAGAATAGACCAAGAAAGCAAAATCACAGAAATACAGCCTGGAAAAACAGGATGGCAAAATTATTTATAGATTGTAAACATACGTTATATGAAGAATATGATCAGGAATATGATTGTGACTGCTGAAGATGATCTGCTGCCACGTGATTGTGTTACTCATGGCTGCATCAGAGCAGCTTGCATCACTTATAAATGCATTAAATTTTGTCTTTACATGCATACAGCAAAACTAGCCACACTAGCAGTGTGTCTCTAGGATTAGTCAGTTGGTAAGCCGGTTCATCACTTTAGTCCAGACTGATATATCTCAACAACTACTGGATGGATTGTTGTGAAACAGACATTCATGTTCCCCAGAGGATGAATCCTACTGGCTTTGGTGATCTCCTTACATTTCCTCTAGCACCATCAGCAGGTCAGTATGTCAAAGTTTTCACTTTTCTAGTGAATATAGCAATATCTCACAGATGTATCAGCCATTCATGGTCCCTAAAGGATGTATCCTGATGACTTTGATCTCTCCTTTAGCAACACCATGAAGTTGACTTTTGTGGTACTAGAGAGATGATATTTTTAGACAATTGAATGAAAGACATCCTCAGTTAGAATAGCCTGGGTGACATCACTGCCACATTAAGTAAGCTTAAAAAGGGAATCTTGCTAAAGTTAGATGAACAGAGAGGTACTGTTACAACACATCCTCATAAATAAATGACAGTATAGGTCTAAAATTCAGGCTGGCAAAAAACGACCTATAGTTACGTTTATGCCATCTATCGGCCGTCGTAATGCTCTCCAGAACGACAAATAGGATCGCAATATGCCACTTTCCCAAAAGCGCTACAAATCACTGTTAAAAAATAATGATGCTTTATGGTGTGACAGCGCTGTGATTAAGGTCTGGTTAGGTTTAGGCACAAAAACCACTTGGTTAGGGTTAAGGAAAGATCATGGTTTGGGTTAAAATGATCACTTGAATAGTGGTTTATACTTCCTTAAAGTTATGCAACCGTCATCGTCATGGCAACAGTAAACACCACAACGTTGTCCCGACTGGCGGTTGGAAACATGACAGTCGCAGCTGGAAACAGGAAGCAAACAGTGGTCTCCTGCAGCAAAGTCCACTTATTGCCATCTAACTATCTGGCCATCCACCCAACCCGCCTCCTCCTAATAAGGCAAAATCATCTTATCAAGTCACCTCATACTGACGTCATCTGATCTGTGTCACTTCCCCGGGTCATAATTACTACGGCCGCTAGATGGTGCAAACGTAACTACCGTTTCTGCCAGCCTGAATTTTAGACTTATACTGTCGTTTTCCTTGTGAGGACGGGCTGACTGTGATGTAACATGAACTGGATGTGACACACTAATAACAAACACAAAAAGAAGAAAGCTCTCCCTCCACACCCTCACTGTCTGTCATTAAACATGGCTTCTGTTGCATTTCTCCACATCGTTTTCGTTTCTGAGGAGTCAGTCCAAACCAAGAAAAAGTGGCGAGTTGGGTCAAAGCCCAACACAAGAAGATTTGTCTTCATCACAGGCAGTGTTTGTTCACACCTGCACTCAGCAGTCTGTGCTTCTGAATATCCTGAGTTGAAATGAGCAAACACACCCGCCCTGATCATATTCAAACTCTGAGCTCTCGCTGCTGTAATTCAGTCAGCTCCATCTGGAAGTGTTCTGGCACGCTCTCCACACAGACTGCAAGTGAATTTTGTAAAAAGTTTAAAACTGAATTTCTTAGCTTAGAAGCTGGGAAACCACCCTGTAACTTGATGGAGTGTGTTCACACGTAGTTTGCTGTGAGACAATCAGCCTCGAGCTTCAACCTTCCTCCTGTTTTTTTTGAGCGGACCTCTGAGCTGCACGGTATCGGTGTATGAGCAAGCAAACGCTGCATCTGTTTGATATGCAGCAGGCAATAACGTGCTCTGTGTGGCAGCTACGACTTAGATTACCACTAATTGCAACCAGACGGGCCAGAATGAATTTACAACCTTCATTTGTATGCAGGCCAGATAAAAATTAGTGACAGTCTGGATGCTGGCCACAGTGCTTTGTTTTGTGATCTGAAGTTGAAGGAATTTGGATTTAAGTAACTGGATTGTCTCATTACACACTGACGTTTCTTCAGACGCTGAGGCCAGCAGGGGCCAAAGGTTATTCATCAGACTTCGGCAGTAAAAATCGGGGGCTGATGCACGTTCTGTTCGTTTTCAGTCATGATGATGGCTCTACAGGTGGCAGTGTGGTCATTTTGTCAGTCCACCAATTCCACACTTCCAGACAGAAATGTCTCAATTTATTGCCAAGACATTTGGCTCAGACATTAATGTTCCCCCACGAGATGAATTGCAATAACTTTGGTGATCCTCTGACTTAAGTGCCATCATCAGTCAACATTTCAATTTGTCCCATATTTTGGGGTATGAGCTCAGCCAGATACCGCTGTAACTGGCTAGTGAAGCAGCCCCTTGGCTCTGCATTGTGTTGTGTCATGTGAATTAATGATGGACCTGAGGCCTGCATCTGTTTCTGTGCTGCATTTATTGTCTGGTTTGTAACATAATATGAATGCATGTAAGTCATATTGGCTCAAATCCAGAACTACTGCAGATTATATTTGCACAATGGTTAGCTAGCTAGTTTCTGAGTGCACTTAAATTTATATGACATTTTATATATAAATGCATTTCTTCCACTGGTTACATGTTTAGCTGCATTTCAATAAGTCGCAACATGTTCTTACAGAAGACATAACAACTACCAGTACCAGTCAAAACGTTGGACACACCTTCCCATTCTCTTGGATGATAAAGTGTGTCCAAACTTTTGACTGCTAGTGCAGAATGCTGAGCTTAACAACCTGCCTCAATCATACCTCTTATGAACTGGCAAATGTTCACAGCTACTAGCAGCATTTACCTACTGAAAGGGGAAATCTTGAGGCAATAAATCTACACTATTGACTTTATGGCAATTGGATTTGCATTCTGTAAAAACCCTACGAACATTACCTGTCAAACATCAGCATGTTAACATTGTTATGGTGAAGCTCACTGAGCTGCTCACATGGCTGAAGATCCATCAGACTGTACTGTTGTTCTCTTTGAGAACAGTTATTCAAAGCCCAACTAACCCTGGATAATCAAACTGAACTGAACTCATTTTGTTTCACTTTATTGTATTTACTATATACTGATATTATCATTCATCATTCGTCTTTTGGATGTGTGGGTTATATAAGTTATACAAGTTGTATATTGTCTGTATTCATTATTTTTATTATTACAATAAATGTAATGTGGGCAGAAATTCAGAGGTCTGGAACCAGGTTAAACCTGTGTAGTTCAGTGCGGTTGAATGGGACTCTGGTTGGTTTTCCTCCTTGGTACGATTCGTTTGGGCAGATCTGAACACAGCATTCATACTCGGACCAAAACAACTGCACAGAGACCCTTTAGAGGAGGTGGTCTCAGTCTGGTCACAAACAAATTCTGGAGCAGTGTGTTTGTGGTGGGAACGTGATCCGAGCTCCATCTGACCGACTACAAGGAGAATGAATCCAGGTCCAACCTGGACTAACAATGAAATATGTTGTCTTCTTGATATTTATGCAGATTGGAGCTCCTTCAGGACCTTCTTCTTGTGTTTACTTTCTTCCTCCCGCCCCAGGCACATCTGACCAATGAGAGGAGAATGTTCTCACCTGGTCGTGATGCTTTTTGGTTTGCTTGAGTTTTTCTCTGTGTGAAAAGAAACCGAACCAACTAGTTAACCAATTCTTCCACTGATCCAGACCAGAACAGAAACTGCCCTAACTCCTCATCCTGCAGCTTTTGAGACATTGCACATTTGAATGTATGAATGTATGATCTGGACATTGAAGTGAGCAAAATCACTTCTCATTACAATTTACAATTTCATTTAGCAGACGCTTTTATCCAAAGCGACATACATCTGAGAGCTGATACAACACAAGCAAGGATCTAGTCAGGAGAGAACATCATGAGTAAGTCCCATAAAGCTAAATTCAAGGATGACAGGATGTAGGTGCCAATAGGCAGTGCACAGAGGCAGATTTATTTATTTTTCTTCAGTCCATCAAGTGCAGAGGTGTTCACGAAAGAGCTGGGTCTTTAGTCTTTTCTTAAAGAGTGAGAGGGACTCTGCGGATCGAACAGAGTTTGGTAACTCGTTCCACCACCGGGGAACTACAGAAGAGAAGAGTCTGGCTAGCGACTTAGAGCCCTCTTGTTGTGGTGGTACATAGTGAGCAGGAGGGAGCGTAGACCTGAATGAGGGAGTTCAGGTAGGCAGGAGCTGTTTTAGTTGCTGTTTTGTAAGCAAGTGTGAGGGTTTTGAATTTGATGCAGGCAGCAACTGGGAGCCAGTGGAGGGATATGAACAGCAGGGTGACGTGCTGTTTTGGGCTGTGCCGCCGCGTTCTGGATCATCTGCAGAGGTTTGAACGTACATGCGGGGAGGCCTGCCAGTAAGGTGTTGTAGTAGTCAATGCGTGATATTACAAGAGCCTGTACCAGAATTTGTGCTGCATGCTCAGACAGGTAGGGTCTGATCTTCCTGATGTTGTACAGGGCAAATTAACACGACCGAGCCATTGAGGCCACATGAACCTTAAAGGTCATTATGTAGCTTTGCTCCAACTGTGTCTGAATGTCGACTTTGTGCTGGCAGCGCTGCTTTTTGGATAGAGCCCAGTGGAAGTACGGGTTCAAACCCTCGTCACACAAGCTGAAGGGTAGAAAAGATCCTTTCAGCGATGCAGCATTGTTGATGTCAAACTCATTCAGGCTGCCCTCTGGCTGACACCCACATGCCAGCATGTCCCCTTTCATACTGCAGCCATGAATATGAAAGATTTGTATTATTTATTGGGTGGAAATGTTCGTGAACCCGATTCTTTTCCCCCTCTGATTTGTTTCTGTTCCTCTTTCATACACATTTTTCTCTCTGTTGAAAGAGAAAGTCTGTCAAAACTCTCTGTCACACACACACACACACACACACACACACACACACACACACACACTCACAGTGGGACACCCTGTCCTGTGGGTTGCCAGGTTGGTTATAAGGGCTCATGCTGATGTGTGATTGTCCCCAAACATTCAACATCTCTTAATTCCATTTTACCTGCATCATCCAGGGATTTCCTAGAATAAAGACCCACCTGTCAGTAAGCACACACACACATTCGTGGACACACTCACATACAGTCAACACATAATCTCAGTCTCGTAGACACGTATTCTCCCTCATTGTCTCTTCCTCTTGTTGTTTTTTTCTCTTTCCAACACGCACACAAACATTTTGACAGGACACGTCTGAGCCTGTTATGTCACTGTGTCAGCATGATGTTTAAAGTCAGCAGATAGAGGAGCTTTTCTGCTTCACAGCTGCTGTCCTCACTAGTTGACATTCACACACTTTAACACTTTAACACGGATTTTTCTCCTTACATTTCCCTCATATTGGTCAGAGTATAACATCAGCTTTTGTATACCATAACCTGCAACATCTATGTTTCTATACCATAAATTCTGTCAAAGTAAACAGCATTGTGGAGAGGTGCAATTCCTGTACTATGACTCAAAAATTGGGTATAATGTACATTTCTGCTGGATTATTCTATCAATACAATCACAAAATCATGTCATCATATCATCTGCTTTTCCAAAATAACTTTTTAACAGAAATATTATTTTCTTTCACGTTAATTCTAATCACTTCTAGTGTGACTTTTTTTTTTGATCAATGTTATATTACTGAAAATGAAACACAAATGTCCTGCAAATGTATCATATTAAAAACCCTGAGCACGTGGAAAACTTATGAGAAAACCCTTAATTTTTTATTAGTTTTATTAACACCAATTTAAACACATTTTAGAGCACACACACTGTGGCGCTCTGTATCCTTAACATGCCACTTACCTCTTCAGGTTCAGGTGATTCTCATACATGAAGTGAGAAAGTTGTTGTGTGACATGTTTGTGTTCAGGTGGTAAATCATCACTAAAACATTACAACTTATAAACTCTGGTATCATCACAGAGATGGAGATTTATTTGACTCCATCATTATGAGATTAAAATCCTTGTACAAGTAGTTTTGCTTTCTGATTCTCTGCAGAACTTCCCCTATACTGAGGGGGAGCAGGTTCAGACCCGTGGATGTTTTAAGGGAACCAAATATTACACCATTCATTCAAATGTTTCCAAGCTTCCTCTGGCATTTACATTTTTAGCCCATACAGCATGAGCATTAGAGTTATCCTGTGGCTGAGCAGCTGACTTCCAGCTGACTCTTCGCACACATAAATGACACAGGATAATTACTGTGTCAGTTTTTGTTTACATTGCAAGGCAGCTGAATTCACAAGATCACAACATCACAAGAGAACCTTTTCCAAACTGCTTCCAAGGACGACTTCTCAGATGATTCTGTGTAACAAACCATCTGGTGCGTCAGGTTAAGTTTTTGTTAAGCTCAGGAAAAAAAAATCGCTTCACAACCATTTCTTATCTAATGAATATTTGTGGGTAGAAGTTGGGCCAGTGTGCATCACTTGACCTGTAATTCCAGACATCAGTGCTCTAAAACATACATCTTAATAGGCAACATCCTTCCATCTAAGTGGAGCCTGAAAAGAGAAACAGCAACTGAAGAATTTGAAAGAATTTGTGACACATGGCTGCGTCACTGGATCAAACAGAAAACAATCATTTCAAACACGTCTTCATAACTCAGCCTGATTTATTTAGATTCTTTGGAAACTTTGGGATCTTCACACAAATTTCAGATTACATTCTGCAGTTTTGAGCAATGTTTGTATTGTAAAACAATTATCAGTTTATCAAAAGTTATCAAGGTTATCAAAATAGTTCCTGATTAATTTTCTGTCAGCAGCTCACTCTGTCATTAGCTCATAATATAACTCTATATAATATAATAAGAAAGTGCTCAGAGGCCTCAGTAATACTGTAGCTGAGGTCTGAATCTGACAGACATCTGAAACTGAAAACTGAAGCAACATCTGTGACTGAACACAACTGAAATATTTTATATTTCTATGTTTAAAAGCCTGAAACAGTTTATATTTTTGAGGGACAATCAAGGGGTGATTGAAGGTCCAGAATATGTCAGAATGACCAAAAATAATTCAAATCAGCAACATTATTGTTGGACCATCACATTTTGGCATCTAGCTTTCTTCAGGGTCATGTGGATGTCCTTCGAGACTTCTCAGATGTCCGTCGAGGATAAGCATCCAAAAATTCATTTAAAATCATATCACAAAGAAACTCTATTTTTCTTTCTGTTTCAGAATGATCCAATTCTTTGTTGTTGGTGCATTCAAACGATACCACTCGTCACCACTGCTGTATGACTTTCATGCTTCAGATTTGCTAAAACATAAAGGAGCAAGTTCAGGTCCAGCAGCCTATAGCTAACTCAGCACTGTACTTATCATGCATGATGGAATCCTGAAAGCAAAAACTCAATGACAATCTCCTCCATCCATTCATACACATATCTGTGTGTTGAAAGCTTTTTGACATATTGACCAAAAAAAAACGTAAAGGGGACATATCATGCTTTTTGTGTTATTATATCCGACAGGCGTAAGCCTGGAGGGGATCATGCATTTGGTCGTGTGTGTCCGTGTGTGTATCTGTCCACAGCTAATCTTACATATTACTGGACCCATCAGCCTAATATTTTTTTGTGCACATTTTTCATTGTATGTTCAAGGACCTCTCGTGGTTGTGGTGATTCACAGTTTTTGAAAAACTTGTTTTATAACGCCAGTCCTTATGAGCCTATTGTAAAGCTTAGACTTTAGTCTTTTCATCAGTCAGCCATTTTACGATATGTGTTACAACACAGCAAAAGGCATTTCTGGAAATCAGCTAGGCTAAAAACAAGGCTTACCTAGTCTGTTGCAGGCCACTTTTAGTCATACATCCATAGAAAAGTTTGGTCTCATCTTGAACCAAAGCATCAGCAGATTAATTCCATATCTGATATGTTATGATCCACTAAAGTTAGGCATGATACGAGATGAATAAATCCCGGTTTTTGTTATCTTCACCACCATCTTGACTGTAAGGGAGCCAGGAGGGACAATTGAGTGAGCTTCAACTCTTCTTTGTTTGGGAGGGGAGAGGAAGGTAGGGAGGGGTTTCATTTTGTGTGGTGTGCTCCAACAAAATGTTCTAAATAAATAACAATGATTAAATTGAAAAGTTTGGACTTATTGTCCTGTTTATGGGGAGGGGGGCCTTAAAGAGACAGGAGCTAAAACGGCCTGTTTCAGACAGAGGCTGAACTGAGGGGCTGCATAAAGGGCCAGTATAAGATAAATAAGGAGTTTTTAACTGGAAATCATGCAAAGATATTCCAGTAGAGCCCCAGAATATAAATATAGGCAGCTTCTTAACTCAACCCCATCCAACACCAACGAGCCAGACCTTATCACCCAACATCAGTGTTTGGACTCACTAATGCTCTTGTGGCGAATCCCAGCAGCCAGGTTTCAACATCTGTTGTAACCACCAGGAAACCAGAAGAGTGGAGGCTGTTAGAGCAGCAGATTCATTTATATGCATGTGATGTTTGGGTGTCCACACACATTTTCAGGCCACATGTAGGCCATGTACTGTTTGTTTAACTCAAAAATTCAAGTGAATGATGTAAAAAACACATCGCCCTCCAACACCAACCCACTGGTCTGGCTGATGTGGGTTTCCCTTATTCACTTGTAATCGGTCAGTTTGAGTTTCAATGAGCCAAATCTAAAAATGAAATAAAAAGGACTTTTCCACTCTTATTTGGAAGTCAGCTCACTGTCTGACCAGCTGGAAGAGTGTTTTTGTGCCTACCTGTGATGCACACATGGCTGCACTGATGGACAAGCCCATTCTGACTCATTCAGGTCTATATAAATATAGACCTGAATGATATGATATGTCCCCTTTAAATATTTTCAAATTGTATAAAATCTGTCATGTACAAACATGTATAGCATCAGTCACATGCCAGTTGCTGTCAAATCTCAGTAGTTTATCCTGACAATAGCAAGTCATACCGAGCTAAGACTTGTAGTTCTCAGGGGGAGCAGAGACTGAACAGAAACAGCCTTGGGTAAACCAGGACTGAGCAGCTACATTTTGTTTTTTATCAGTAAAAATGTTCCTCATGTTTCTTTTACACATAACTCTACAATATTCTATTATGGAGGAGATGAAGGTGATGAAGTTTCATTGAGTGTGTAACAGAAAAGCTTGTCCAGGAAAAAACACTGAGCCGGAGTGATGACTGCTTTTATAGAAACACACACACACCGAAGGGCAACACGCTTTCTGCCGAGTGATGAACTGAAGCATGCAAACAGTCAGAGACGTGCCACCTTCTATCTCTACTGTGAGTGTTTGGTCTGTCACACAGTCCCTCTGAACGCACACACACACACAAACACATACACATATAAACACACACACACACACACACACACACATACAAACACATACACATATAAACACACACACACACATACAAACACACACACACACACACACACACACAGCGGGCTCTCGTAGTGCTGCCCTGTTGCGTGACAGAGTCTGACATGTTTCAGCTCTCTCGCTAGAGTAGTTCACTCACTCCGGGAAAAGCCAGAGTGTGTGTGTGTGTGTGTGTATGTGTGTGTGTGTGTGTGTGTGTATAATACAGTGAATAAAAGACCAGTTCCGTGTTGGTTATGCATCATGGATCCCTGGAGAGCACATTTTCTCTTCTGTCTTCAGCTCCTCATCCAACATCTTTTATCTCTCCTCTCCTTCTCCCTTCCTCTTCTCACCTCTCCACACCCCCTTCATCCTATCCTTCCTCCTCTTCTTTCCTCTTGTCCTTTCCTTTATGTTGCTTTTATTTCTTCTCCTTTCCTCTCTTCTTCTTCTCCTCCTCCCTCCTCTTTCTTCCTCTTATCTCTTGATCTCCCTCTTTTCCTTTCTCCTCTCCTTCTTCTCCTCTCTCTTCCTCCTCTCTTTCCTCTTCCCTCCTTCCTCCTGTTACTCCTCTCCTTCTTCCTTTACTTTCCTCTCTCCTTCTCTCTCTTCCTCTTCTCACCTCTCCACATATCCTTCCTCTTATCCTTCCTCATTTCCTCGTTTCCTTTCCTTTCTGTTACTTTTATTTCCTCTAATTCTCTTATCCATCTTCTTCCTCTCCTTTCCTCTTCCCTCCTTCCTCCTGCCATCTTCTCCAATCTTATTTACTCTCCTCTTCTCCCCATCTTCCATGATGGATGGCCCTCAGGGGCCCCAGTGGTCTTGACAGCTCTGAGATGCTCATTGGCCCACAGGAGCCTCACAGGAGTGTTTGGGTTAAACAGTGACAAGGGAAACTGTGTGCTTGTGTGTGTGTGTGTGTGTGTGTGTGTGTGTGTGTAAAGCTGGAGGCTGGATGAAAAAAAAGTCTTAAAAGCACTTCAGCACATGTGCTTTTCTTCTCTGGAGTTGTCTCTCCAGCAGAGAGTGAGGTTGATATAATGTGTGTGTTTTTGTGTGTTGGTGTGTGAAAAGCAGCGCATCAGACACTCACACACACACACACACACACACACACACACACACACACACGCACAGAGGGTGGGATTGCGTGCCCTCTCCATCTCCCTCTCACGCTACCTCTCCCTCTCGTCCTCTTCTCACCATGTCAGGTGGAGGAAACGGCGAGCGGAGGGATAGCTCTTGACATTGCTCTTTGCGTGACACAGGATGTAGATTGATCGGCTTTGCCTGCATGCAGAGGAGCATAAACAGCGAGTAAACAGCCAGACACGAGGACAGGTCGATGAATCTGAGCTGAACTTTCTCCTAGAAGCTCGCTCTCTTCTCCCTGTCTCTTGAAGCCGCAGTCGACAATGTTTTTAATGTAAAAACACAGGCTGCAGGCACAGGAATAAGCCTACTTAGACCCCAAATATTTACTCTGTGTGAACAAATAGAACACTCAAAACTTAGCATTGATAATATTTTTGTTGTGTTCTCCTGTTTAAAGCCACTGTACAGTGGGTCCAAACTGACATTGTGATGCAAAAATCTGAAAAATGTGTGTGCATAAATTTCACATGTAACAATGCACATCAAATCCAAGACTTGTTCATGTTCTATTTCATTTCCTTTCTATGCATCTGGTCAGGAACCATGGTAACAGCGATCAAGGTGTTTTGCTATTCTTGCTTGTTAACAAAAGAAAAGAAAGTAATGGCTTCTACCAATCCTGGCGAGGTCATGAGGTGAAACTCACACACACTCGCTTTTACCTGTTGGAGGTGTGCTGGTCGTCTGCAGCTCTTCATCAAACATCATCATCACTATGGCTGTGTCTGCTTGTACTATTCCTCCCTGCATTATTTCTAACTGATCGGCTGAACAAAGAGCTCCCAATATGCCCATATATTGTTGTGTTAGCACCGTTAACGAAGCTCTGCTAATTCAGTGAAGCAGTAATATGAAGCAGTAAAGCAGGAAATATTGGGTTTACATCAGCGGTAACTTAACACGACTTTGCTGCCCGTCGGCTTCCTGGCCAATCAGAACAGAGTGGGCTCATTGGGAGGCGGCCTTAAAGAGACAGGACAGGAGCTAAGACTGCCTGTTAGAGACAGAGGCTGAACAGCAGACCTGCATAAAGGGCCAGTATAAGATAAATAAGAAGTTTTTTTAACTGTGAATCATGCAACGCTACTCTAGTGGAGTCCCAGAATAAAAATATAGAGCTGGAAATGAGCATCATAGGTCCCGTTTAAGCACTGACGTTCTCCTCTATCTATTCATATTCAGATATTTTCCCTGAGGACATACAGACAAAAAAGTCATTTAAAATGATTTTTAATTGTGTTAAACTACATTTTTCCACAAAAACTGTTTTGAAACATGTAGAGTACAACTCACATGCAAATTGACATACTTATTCTTTTTCTGAAAATAACAATACAAAGAGTGATTACATGCCTGGCTAAGACATGTAGTGACCCTGCTAAAAGCCTGTAAATAAAGGGATTGAAAACCAAGCAAAAAAGCATTAATGCAACGACAATAATTAGTCATAATACAATAATCAACTTCAAAGTTGAACTTGTGCATTATTTTCCTGTATCAGAACATCTAGCTGTGCATTATGTCACATATTTTTCGGCTCATAAAGTTAAAAAGCACCATTTATATTCAGAACTGTTTCCAGTTTGTGTGTTCTGTATTTACTCCACAACCTCCTGGTTCACAAATGCTGTTTAAAATATATCAAAGAATAAAGCTGTTTGTTTTTTTTATCTCTGGGGGAAAAAAACTGCTGACAGAAAATCTTTGCACCACTGGCCAACTTTCCTATCTTAAGTCAGTCATGTGTCAGTGTGTTAGACCCAAACACTGACTGTTTTGTTTTGATTTGGTTAATTAACTTTCTACAAGATTTATTGAATACAACATATCAGACTTTGTCAGTGATAGACAAACAAGTCTCAGTGTTTTCACAGTCCAACAACCTTAATCACAGACCTTCAATGACCAAAGAAAAAGTGAAATGAAATCGTAAAAAGGAGACGATCAATCAAAACATTTCATGGAGCAACCATGACAGAAGGTAGAAAAGCTTAAAGCTCAGCTGTCTATACTGTACACCCTGTTGGAAATGTATACTGTCCCACTTGTGTGTTTGCTAAATGCATTCGAGGTGTTCACTGCACACAGTTCCCTCTCTGGGGAATAGCGACTCAGAGTGTGAATTTTCCACTGGAAATTTAGACTGTTGGACATTTACCACACTATCCCTCCCTCTCTCTCCTACACACAGATGTTTCCTAAAGGTTTAATGCATTACCACACACACACACACACACGCACACACATACAATTACTTGAATTAATAAACCTGCCTCTCTCTTTGTGGACTTATGTTCTCTCTGAATCTCTTCGCTTTAATGCACTCTAACCTAAGCTCAGTTTCGTAACGTCGCATAAGCTCCTGCAGCGCTACACGTTCCCCTGCTTTTACGTGCACTCTCATGCACTTTACATTACTAAAAGCATCAGTTAAATAGGATTCGGCATGTCTGGCGTGTTTTCTGCCCCTATAAGCTCTGCAGGCTTTCAGCTGTGTCAGCTGTTTGAGTGCGGGTGGATGTGTGTGTCTGTGTTTCGTTGTGTATGGATACAGTATATACAGTATGTTGTGAGAGCATCTTGTAAACGGAGGGAGAGTGAGAGGCAGAGATCAGTGTGGGTCAGTGGGTATGGCTTAGCGTTGCTGTGTGGTTTTAGATGCAGCAAGGGCTGCAGGGATGCCATGCTAAGCTGATTAAATGTTCACACTTGGGGTCAAGTCAAGCAGCCACTCAGTGTCCCCAACTGAACTGCAGCCAGCACTGAAAGCTTTCTGTGATATGAAGGGAGCGCACGGCAACTACTACTGAGTCAGGACAAGGTTTTTTTAACATTTATATATATTTTTTGTATTTGTTCTATTTCGTACCATACTGTTTACAAATTTGACTTTGTACTTACATGCATATACTTGAAATGATAACCAGCATAACGTGTGTTAGTAAAGTGTTGTTCCAATACAAGCCTCCAGAACAGCTTCAGTGCACCTTGGCAAAGATTCTCCAAGTCTGTGGAAATCTTGACTGGTGAACACCATTCTTTCCAAACATATTCCCCTGTTCGGTGTTTTATGATTATGATGGTGAAAAGTGCTGCCTTAATGGCAACGCTCACCAGGGCAGCTAACATAACTGTAAGACACACAGTGTACCTACAACACATTGGTCCAGAATATCCACAAAAATCCCAAAATATGCAAAACCCCAGTAATATTTTTCCTCTTTTTTGGGAAGGCTGATGAAAGTAATCTATAAGAAATTCAATTCAGCTGCTGTAGCCTGCAGCCAAACCTGAATTGGCTGCTCACACTTCTGTCACATTAAGTATTTTCAAATGCAACAACGCTTGGAATTGGTTTTGTGTAGATAAAAGTGTAAAAGTTCATGCTGCAAGCTTACAATCATGAATTGAATGAGAGAATACACAAGAACTGACATCTGACATTTCTGAAAAAACGTCTTTATTCTTACATTTGCTTTTTGCATTAAAATATTCTCTTATATTCAGGCCAGTACGTTATTCCTGAAATGGGCACATATGCATCCAAGAAAGTTTAATTTTATTCAAAAAGAATCGCAGTCACATGGGTGATGTTTCACTGACTGAAAGTAGTAACTAGATCTGATCCAAAATAATGAAGGTAAAGTCTGATTTCACTATAAGACATCAGTCTGGAGAAAGTGGAACCACTGAAAACCAGAATAACCAGTGAACTACAGGAAGTGATTCACATGATGTCAGTGACAATCAGCACCACATTTAGTTTGCAGCTCTAAATGGATAAAGGCTGATTCACTCACCTGTAAAATAAGCGGCAATGCTTCTAACCGGAGTAAAAACCCTTTGAACCTTGCCAAACCGCAACATTTTTGGCTGGCTCAAAGGGTGGCGGCGTAACAGTAGCTGTGAAAAGATCTCCAAAAACCATACAGACCAGTTTTACAGTACATTACTGTGATGAAGGCTCGATGCAGAACAATGCAGTCATTGCTGCGATGCAATAAAGGCTCAACGTGTGAGTGACGGGTGTTTAGAGGCAGGCAGGCGAGCAGACGAGGCTCCGCTTTTACAGGATTAAAGTTTATTGATGGTTTTTCATCACAAGTCATCGATCCATTTTCCCCATCTCCTTCATCTCGTCATAACCAGCATGTTGTAGGTCTGTGAGTGTGTGTGTGTGTGTGTGTGTGTGTGTGTGTGTGTGTAGCATGTTATATGTACACTGCTCCTAATAAGGTGCTATATCTCCTTCCTTTTGACCACAGCTATACATTAAATACTGTAGTCTTTAGGAAGAGCTGTACACACTGTTTACATATTGAAACATCACTGTGTGCAGAATCTGTCACACAGGTACGACAGTAAATTACACCCTTGGAAACAGGTGTAATTTTCTCTACACCATCCCCACTGTCATTTAAATAATTTCTAAAAACCCTGCACAGTCACTGATTTTTTTTTTTGCATTTGTGGACAAGCCGTAATGTTAAAATGATCACTTTCTTAAGATTAGAGAAACTTGTCTGATATCAGGCAGAATTGTCAACTCGTTACACTCTTGTAATGTGGAGCGGAGCAGGTGGACCCAAATGCAGGAGACTAACGAGGGCAGGTGAGGAGCACAGGAACACAGAAGGGAAACACAATATAACCATACACAAACCATCCCAGAACTCACATGAACACAACTTAAATAAGTGCACAACGAGCACACAGCAAAATAAACTTCATTATACGATGCTGTTGACAAAAACACGAATAAATCAGTCTGTCAAGCAGAGTGGCTGCATATTAAGACTGCATGTAACAACATATTTGAACTAAAAGACAACTGTAGCTCTGAATAGCATAACTAGTGTTTCAGTTCACTTTAACACTCAGTTCCTATGAGAGTCAATATAGCAAGCATCAGTATCTCAAGTCGTCCTTAAATATAATCTGCAACCCCTCTTATCTGTGCATCTTCCCACGCAGTCCAGTCCTAAACAGGCAGAAAAGTCAGAGGGCATCTGGTGGACTGGTGGAGGGACATAGAGCCAGACTGGGACGAAACCATAACACCGTTTCCATCTTCAGTCTGACGTTGCCTCCACTGATTTCCGTGGGAGAGAGGGATTCGATTCGATCGCCACTAAACGCTCCGGCTGGTGGTGGGTGACGTACTGTTGGGCGGTGCTTGGTTTCGGCTCGTTGGCATCTGTCACTCAAACGTAACTATATGTTGTAACTAATTGTTTGTTTTTCTTGGGAGGACAGTCTTTTACAATCATCCAAAAAGGGGCATTGAGACAAATGATGCAGAAATTTGGTTTGTATCAGACACTTATATACACACGTTAGTGTTGAGTTGAAGACAGAGTGTGTGTGGATGTGGAAGATTTTAGTAAAGATCAAGGTTGCAGGTATATATCTTTCTCCCTTCCTTCCTTGCTTGCTTATTCCCTTCTCCTTTCCTTACTTTCCTTTCCTTCCACTTCTCCTTGAACCTGACGCGCCAGATGGTTTGTTAAACAGAACCATCTGAGAAGTCGTCCTTGGAAACTGTTTGGAAAAGGGCAGGCACTTGCAAAAAAAATACTTGGCAGGTGATTGGATGAACCATCTGTCTATCACCGTCTATCACCACCACCAGTGGTGCATAAGTGCATAACAGAAAAGATGGATTCTCGTGCGATCTCGTGAATCCAGTTGCCTCGCAAAGTAACTTTTCCTTCCTCCTTTCCTCTAAACCTTGCGTCCTTCCTTGCTTTTTCTTCCTTTCTTCATAATTTCTTCTTTTGTTTAAGTTTACGCTTTACATTGTAAATGTAACCATCAGCTGAAGCTACTCTGATCAGGGTGCAGATCTTCAGATATCAGATAGTTTAGTTTCGAGTAATTTAGTTTTTTTTGCTTTTTTACAGATAATTTGCTCTGTATGTGTGCGTGCAGGACAAGACAGACGGGGTAATGACTCTCTCTAATAGGGCTTAGTTCAGCTGTCCGCATAATGCCGTCTGGCTTTTGTCTAATCTAAGCTGCGCTGTCTGACTCAACACACTCGGCCCCCGGTCAATGAGGGGTTAACCTACAAAGAGAAAGAGGGAGAAAAGGAAAGGAGATGTCATGAAAATAGAGAGACAAGGGAAGGCTCGTCGATGTCATGCGGAGACAGATAGCATCATGGTGGAGATGAGTGATCTGGATGAAGAGGCTGCAGTTAATGACCGTTCAGCATTGACCCTGAGCAGAGGTAATGATGCTGCGATACAGGGACAGCAAATTAGCTGTGGAGGGAAGGGAAGAAGGAAGGAAGAGGGGGAGGTAAAAAATGAAAAGAGGGAAGGGAAACTAATAGCAGGGTCAAGACAAATGCATATACAGCATCTACGAAAGAGTGTGACAATGATGTTGAACTTTAACCCTGCAGAGGTAATGATGTTGCTAGTCGGGTTTCGGACAACAAATCAGGAAAGGAAATTAGGACAGAAGATAGAGGAAAGGAAAAGGGAAGGAAATAAAAAGAGGAAAGGAAAGAGAGAAGGAGACAAGGATGGAAAGGATACAAAATAATAGGAAAGAGGATAAGAAGAGAGGAAGGAAATAGGAGGGGAAAGGGGGAAAATGAAATAAGAGGAAAGAAGGTGAGAAATAAGGAAATGGAAGAGTGGATAGAAAAGGAAGAAAAGTAAAATTAAAAAGTGCGAAGAGACGAAAGAAAGGGAAACGAGAGAGAGGAGGGGAAGGACAAGGAAGTGAAAAGACAGAAGGGTATGAGAAAAAAGAGGGAAAGGAAAGAAAAGGATGGGAAAAGGAAGGAAAGAAAGCAAAAGAAATTAGTATGAGATTGAAAAACAGGAAAGAAATTGAAGTAGAGGAGAGAGGAAAGGAAAGGAGAAGACAACCACTTATCAGGTATATCACAAGAACTGCCTTCTTTTACCTCAGTAACTTAAAATATGGCCCATTTTATCCAATTCATACACTAAAATCCTCCCAGAATCAACAACTGTAATGCACTTTTCTCTGGCCGACCCATGACAGCAAAAAAAAGTCTACATTTGGCCCAAAACAGAGCTGCCAGAGTCCTCGCAAGAGCTAAGAAGTTTGATCATATCACACCCGTCCTGATATCTTTACATTGGCTACCAACACAAGCGAGGGCTGATTTCCAAATCCTCCTCCTGACTTACAAGGCCTTAAACGGCCTCTGGATGCTGTTCCTCTATTTAACAAAAAAAACATCTTCTGGTGGTTGAGCGTTTGCCCATCGAGCTACCTTCCTTTGGAATACGTTTCCACCGACATTCAGGAGGCAGGCTCTGTTAAAATGTTTAAATCCAGGCTGAAAACAAATCTTTTCTCTGGCTGCTCTGGTCAGTAGTTTCACCGGCTGGGAAACCGAATCAAATCTGATTTCCTCTTAGACAAGTAGTCCAAGTCTGCAATTCTGTTCTGTTGCTACTTGAACTTTATTTAATTTCCTAATCTCAATCCTGCTGTTACATTAACATTATTACCTGTGTGTTTGGGACTCTGCCTGTGTTTATTTTTACATGTAGTCTCATGTCTGATCTCATTTTGTTAACTTGTAAAGTGAGATTTGTCACGACCTGGCTCTTGGGCCATGACAAATATGGGAGACACACCGTATTAAAGGTTTTAACAAAAGTAATTTATTTAATCAAGGCGAATGAATTAAAGGTTCAACTGAAGGTTAACAAAGCGAGGAGTGTGGACATCAGTGAAATCAGTGGTGTAAGGTGTGCATGGGGGAGAGATAAGGTGTGTGGGTGTTGTCAAGTGCATAACACAACTTAAAAAGAAACTAAGGAAACGCTGCCACCCTCACATGACTGGCAGTGTGCCTGCAAGACAAAAGAAGAAGAAGAGAGTGAGAAAACAAACCAGCCGAAACCAAGGAAAAGAAAGAGAAGCTTTCAATGAGTGATTAAACATAGAGAGATAAAGCAAAATACTGTGCTAACTGAAGGCTAGCTCAGAGACAGGCAGAAAGAAAGACGAGGTGATGAAATGGAAGAAAAGAGATGTAGAAATGAGCGAGTGAGTTCGCTGCCATTATGAGGTTGAACTGTAACCTCTCCGAAGGTAATGACACCGTGAGGACTCGGCTAACGGATTAGCCACAGTGCTAACTAGCAGAGTGTGAGCCACAGGGGAGCCATCTGGTGTGGAAGAAATGAATCTCATGTATGTAGAGAGAGAGGGAGAGGTGGACCTGGGCTGGGGGTTGTTAGATTGATGGACCCTTATCTCGGTCATGGTGGCCCACAGTCCCCAACTAGACGGTCAAGGCCTCTACCTAATGATAATGCTCATGTCTGTGTGTTTGGCAGATGAGCTGCAGATTGCAGAAAAAGCAGCAGCATGATCTTCCATCCAAATATCAATGTGCCATTAGAACTACGTTCGGCACTGATGCCGTCCTTGTGAGTCACCAACCAGTCAATTGTGTCAGTGTGTGCGTGTGTGTGTGTGTGTGTGTGTGTGTGTGTGTGTGTGTGTGTGTGTGTGTGTGTGTGTGTAAAAGACATTTTCTCAATTGGGTGAACACAGATGGTCAGTAACAAGTATGAGGCCACAAGGATAAAGTTGTTTCTTTTTACTGTTACTAACATCTTTTAAAGACATATAATAAACTTTATTTATATACTACAGTTTTCTTAACAAAGTTACAAAGTGCTTTACAAGAAAGGACGCAAATAAAAACAAATCACAAATAAATAAATGGACATTAATAAAAACCTTTCATCTGATCTGATTGACACAATTACAATCAAATATTACACTGCTTCTTTTCATTTTACGATATTTGTTACAACACAGCAAAAGGCTCACCTGGTGGAGATCTGCACTCTACTGAGTGCACTCTTCTAGTAACGCAGCATGACTTTTCATGGTGCAGTATTACCAAAAACTAACTATGGTTAACATTATACTTCCTGTTTACATCATCCAAAGCATGAATTCACATTCAGAACTTTCACTCACCATCGTCTTTAATACTCAATCAGCATGACTTACTCTTCCCAGTGACACCAGTATGTTCAGTGTCCATACAAGTCCGTAAATTTACACAGAAGTCATATAAATAGTGTTATAACATCAGATTTTGCCTCATGATCATTAAATGTAGACTTCTTCAGTGGCTCTGTATGAAGGACATGTATACAGTGCAAACACGACCTGCTGGTAACGCAGTCAGACTTTTAATGGTGCAGATTCTCCAAAATGTAAAAAAAATATTGTCCAAAAAAAAAAGCCCACAGCTAAATGACCGACTGGCAACATTATACATATCTGACAATCCCAACTCAAGGCAGCGTGATTGTATACAAAGTCAATGAAAAGACGCGATTAAATGGGAATTTGCCTGCGAGGTGTGAATTGACGCGTCCACACAAGACGCAATAGTTTCAACTTGAGTGAAAATTGGTGTTTATCCTGAGGCTTAATGAATCTGATTCATAAACATACAGAGATGAGGGTAAAAAGGAGAGACTGGAGGAAAACAACAAAAAGAACTGAAGTTTTCTGGCGAGTTCAGTCAGAACACAAACACACATTATAACTCCCACAGTCACGGTTGGTGCTCTTTTGCTAACTAGCTTACAGCTAACATTTGTGTAGTTGGTACATTGACTTTTTGGGGCAAATAAACACAAACTGTCCAGAGGTCAAATTCATGCAAATGACTTGAAGTGAAAATTCGCTTCTCTTTCTGTCTGAACACACCTTATAGGAACAGAGCCGTTCACTGGCAGGAGGAGAGCTCAGAGTTTATTTTTTAAACTTTTGGGGGTTAAAAAGTAGATTTATCTTCACTCTCGCTCTCTTTTCATCCATGTTGGCTGTTGACTGGAGGGGAAATGGAAACGTCAAGGATATCAGCGTTGATTTTGACCAATGAAAATAGGGTTCGGTGCGCAAAACTTAAAAATAGAGGCAAGGCAAGTGACACATCACTGACGCACAGAGCAGGTTAAGACATCTTCATCTTCTTTGGGAAACACTGAAACAATCTGATGCTCGCTCACTTGCTCAGTCATTCTCATGCATCCAGTTAGGAATCGGTGTGAGAGTGAGGTAAATAAATAGAGAGAGCCGTGCAGAGGAAGGAGGCACACCTGAAGTGGAATTCTATAAATAGGAGGGTACAAATATCTGAGTCAGCACATATACGCAACCTGTGTGTATACATACACACACGTGCAGGCGAGTCTTTGCATGTGTGAGTTTTACTGTGTGTGTGTGTGTGTGTCTGTGTGTACATGTGACTGTCTGAGAGGTCAAAGGTCACCATGAAGAGGTCTTTAAATTTTTGATTTCCTTTTTTTAAAAAATTGATTTAATTTTATCAGTCAAATCATTTTATTTATAGCACATTTAAATAATAATAAAAAAATATAACTATAAAAATAGTTATGAAGATGAAGAGGAAAATGTATAAAAATGTAGAATAAAATGAATTAAAATGGGATTAAATCCTAAAAACACAAAAGCATTGCACAGAGAACAAATAAATAAGAGAGAAAAAAAGAGAAAAAAGTCATGATGACTGTTGAGAGGCTGAGGAAAATATATGTATACACTAAGTTAGTATTATGGTATGAATATCTCCAGGAATTTAGCAAAAATGAAAATTTTCCCCCTTTTTCTCCTTTATTTTCAAAATTACCGTCCACATTGAATCCAGTACTCAGCCTCTCTGAACAACCTGCAGCTCGGTGTGAAATGATCTCAGCTTGTAGACCGACGATCACACAGACAGGTTTACATTTTAATCAGAGGACAGACATAAAGAGAAGGAGACAGGCTGTACATTTTAATTAGAGACACTTCAGTGAGACAGACACACAGACACAGCTAATATTCCCCCTCAGGAACCCCAGCAGGCAGTCGGGCTTATAGCTCAGCCGCCTCACTGCCTGATTGTCCATTTTATAGGCCTATTGATTCCCTATCACCTCCCTGCATCAATACACCTCAGCTCATCTCTCCCTCCTTAACATGCATGGAGGTCATGATAAAAGATCTAATGGATGGAAATCCTATTAGAGGAAGAAAAGGATGGAGGGAGGGACGGACAGGTGGAGGAGCTTCTGGATTTTTCTATTGTCTGCTGTAAAGCTGCTCAATACAAACTGAAAGGGTCAAAAGCTCCATTTTAGTGTAAATAATTATTAGTTTAGAGGACATTAGCCTGAGCCAAAAGTGCACAGTTCTTTACATAATGAGCTGTGGAGAAAGTGGAGGCAGCAGAGCTGGGTTAAAATCCCTTTTCTACTGCAAAGATGATTAGCGTGTTTCTCTCTACAAAACGTACTGTATTTATTCCTTTTGCTGAAAATTCCCGATAGAGAAGTAGAAGAGTTTTTTCAGTCTTCCAGGGTTCATTTTCTCCAACTCTGCCTCCTACAAATGATGTTTCTATACTACTAATTTCTTGTGCCAGATGTATTTCAAAGGAAACGTAATTGCTGCCTGGATTTTGTTCACTGGCAACATATTTCCAGACATGGAATGAATGCATTGTTGTACCGCACTGAAGTTTGACACGGGAGACATCCTGAGTCCCTCCTGTGATTGAGCGTAGGCTACTAAATCCCTTTCGTTAAAATGAGAGAAAGATTATTTTAAAGACTGAAAAAGTAAATGTGTCCAGTCTCGTTCTTTAAAGGCCCCGTCACACTGTGTGATTTTCAGCTGAGACTAAAGTTGACAATCGTCAGAGAAACGTACTGAAATCTTTGGTCGCCTACATTTCACTTTGAGACACATTTACCGTGAGCTGATTTGAAGCTGTGTCAGAAAGTTAAGACCAAATTCTCAAAGTATGACTGCAGCTATGACCCACGTCTACAAACAAACCAATCAGAATGCGACATCAAGTGACGTAAAATACACTGACTGGTGCAACATTTTGTAAGCGCCATTTTTGAATAAAGTTTGGGGGGAAAAAACACGCAGAGCTGTGGCAGAAAAATCCATGTTCACAGTATACGATGTGTCCTCCTGCTGCGACCACGACAGGACAACAAAGGACGCAGTTTTGTTGCATTTTCAAACATCAGAGCTGCAGGTGAATGACGAGCTGATGACGTGTCTCTGCTTTCATTTACTTTTTACTATTTACATCATATCGCTACGATTCACCACACAATCATCACACAATCTGACTCAAACTGATATCGTACAGTCTGACACAGACTTTTAAGATTTAACCAAGACCTCAGCGTTTCCTGAACTACAACCAAGTGCTTTGATTGGCTAAACGTGACCATAAAAACATTAATCATGCTTAATCTGTTATGAGAAAATATTGTAGTCAGTTAAAGTTAAAATTTTGCAGCAGTGGTTTGGATTTCTGACTGGTTTCGTCACTGAGGCTCAAGAGTATCACAGTATTTAGAGAATTACCAAACTGATGGAAACAACATGATTTCTCAGAAATAAAAATGTGATGGAATTGGGAATTTACAGAAGTAAGAAATACTTCCACAATTCCTCCCAGCTCACTGTTGATGTTTTGAAACTAAACCGTGAACTGTGATTGAGTAACAAAACCAGCTAATGTCTCTAAATAGTTGCAGGTGCAGTAAAATATAAAGCAGCAGTTTGTTGTCCAATACTGAGGAATACTGGTGGATGACATTGCAGCATACTTTGTAATCGGAGACATCTGAATGACTGTAACTAACAGAAGGATCATTTCCAAGAACACACTCATAGCCTCCACCTCCTGTGCCGCCTCAACCTCCCAAAACATCAGTTTGTCCTTGAAAGGTTTTAGGCGACCGTGCCTGACTGGTACGAGTGTGACACAGCACGCAATGACACCAGAGCACAGCGTGAGGCTCACTTAGTGGGGGAGAGGAGAGAGAGAACGAGGAGAGAGGGGATCTGTGTAATATCTGTATGAGGTTACATTTGTGCCGAAAATAGCTCTGTTTTATACTCTGTTTGTTTCTTCTGTTTAGGCTAAAGGACAGCTGCTGATTTGTCATCAACATCTTGTTGTGTCTTTCTCCTTCTTAATCTAATATTCCACCTGTTATATTGACCAAATAACCCAAAGTAGTGATCTTAGGTTTTAAAGTCCAAGTGAAATCACATTTAATCGTCCCTAAATGAAAAAATGTTACATATAAATTTCTCCCTTTCGGTTTCTCTTTTTCAAAGGAGACCGCAGGACAAGTGATTCACAAGCATAGTATGCTGCAGCAGACAAAGAAAGGCAGTTTAATTTCAGTTTGACTTTAAATAGACATTAGAGTCATGCTTATGATTGGGTTTTTTGAGTATTGCAGTTTTGTGTTTGCACATTCTGGTTTCAGAAACCTGTCATGTATATTTGATTATTCATGCGTTTATTTCATCCTGTCTTGCAATTTCCTCTTCACCTGCCTCAGTAAGACTTCTCTGGATCACTTACAGGTGCTCCAAAATGCTGCTGCCAGCTCTGATAAAGTCCTCTGAATGGTCTCATGTAACACCAGTTTTGATTTCTATCCACCAGTTTCCCATTCCTCTACCATCTTCTTGTTATCGCTGTCGTCAATGTCATTGATGTCTTTGTTAGTCTTTGTCTGGATGTTGTCGATTCCATGTTCGATTGACTTTAACTTGCCAGTTTTTTTTATTTTGTTGTGTTGTTGTTGTTGTTGCTGATGTTGTCTGTATTTTACCGTCATTCACCTGGATACACCGACAGACACAACGAGACAACGATGACCAAGCAAACACACGTTCTGACCTAAAAACTAAGCAAGAGCGTACGAAGTATATTTTTGACACAACCTCATACCTCTTCCTCCTTGTTCGCTCTTTATTGCATCTCTCTCCTTCTGTCCCTCCATCATCTCATTCATGGATACATATAAACCAGGCCCAGACTGAGAATCAGAAAGGGCCAGAATCACCTCACTCCTCCAGATCCCTGCAGGCTCTCCTCTGCAGAGCATTTTCCTTCACATTCCTCCTTTTCTTTCCATTTCCCCTCCGCTCTCTCCGTAAACAAAATTGCTTTTGTTATTGAGGGGAGGATTGTGTCAGTCTAATCTGTGTAATCGAATTGCGACACTCCACACAAGCATCTGCAGCCCACTGAGTGCTCCGAATGTGTTTGCTCGCGTGCAGAGTCAAGTGTTCAGATTTACATTATTGACCTCGTGTCTCCATTGTGTCTCAGAGTAAGAGAGAGAGAGGGGGAGAGAGAGAGAGAGGCATGGGGGAAATTACAAAGGCTGTTACAGTCAGAATGGGCTTGTCCATCAGTGCAGCCATGTGTGCATCACAGGTAGGCACAAAAACATTCTTCCAGCTGGTCAGACAGTGAGCTGACTTCCAAATAAGAGTGGAAAAGTCCTTTTTATTGCATTTTCAGATTTGGCTCATTGAAACTCAAACTGACCGATTACAAGTGAATAAGGGAAACCCACATCAGCCAGACCAGTGGGTTGGTGTTGGAGGGCGATGTGTTTTTTTTACATCATTCACTCGAATTTGTGAGTTAAAGAAACAGTACATGGCTGAAAATGTGTGTGGACACCCAAACATCACATGCATATAAATGAATCTGCTGCTCTAACAGCCTCCACTCTTCTGGTTTCCTAGTGGTTACAACAGATGTTGAAACCTGGCTGCTGGGATTCGCTCCCATTCAGCCACAAGAGCATTAGTGAGTCCAAACACTGATGTTGGGTGATAAGGTCTGGCTCGTTGGTGTTGGATGGGGTTGAGTTAAGAAGCTGCCTATATTTATATTCTGGGGCTCTACTGGAATGTCTTTGCAGCACATCAGGAATTACTGTTATATTCTCTCACTTTTATCGGACAACAAGAGACAGTCCCCAAAGTATTCAGCCACTCAGAGCATAAGAACATAGCATATTTTCATTTGATTTGATCAGTGACCTCTGAGCAATACTTTTATACTCAGATGTATTGGACACTTTGAATATTCCCTGTGTGGGACAGATTGAAAGATAGTAATAATATAATTATGTAGCATCTTTCATGCAAGAAATATAACTCAAAGTGTTTTACATGGAGAGAAAACAACTCAAATCGATTTAAAAGAAAGCGCAAAACTTAATGATTTAAAAAACATTGACAACGAGAAAAAGGCTCTGAAAAGTTATTTTTCGTGACAGATGTGGGCTGCGATCTCCTCCCTCTCCATCCAGTAGATGATAAATATTCTACACCACTCCTCTTACATCTTACACCCCGCAGACCGCCCGAGGCCTGGAAGTCTTTACAACCCTGCCGGCCCGTGCCTACTCATCAAAAATGTTTCTTGCAAATTTGTTCTCATTTGCCAAAATTCACTAATAGAGACAGGAGAGTTATGACAGACACGCCTCATGGTGAGAGTGTAAAAGTTCTGATTTCTGTGGAGTTCTTGTCCTATTCGTCCACACTGATGGTGGATAATTTGTCGGGTGTTTATTTTGACTTTTTTTAGAAAAATGATTACAATTAAAAAATCTGAGTTGAACTGAGTTGGAGATTCGGGTGTGTTATACATCACTTGAGGCAATTTATCAGATTTCACACAGCTCCCTCTAAACTCAACAATAAAATACATACAGAACTGCACAAAACACAAACGTCAGTAACACATATAAATACATTAAAGCACAAAACACAAACAGTTAACAAACAATAATACAATAAAAGTATCATAAAAGCACCAGATCACTCATGACTACATGACTGATCCTTCTTTAAAACCTGCTTTAGGTTTGTCAATCTCTAAAAAACTAAAGCAACAAGCCAGTCGGTCAGTAATCATTTGGTTTAATTGACTTCCCGACAGCAGATGTCACATTTATTAGACTTTCTGGGCTGACTAGTGGCTTCACACCTGCTTCAGACCCAGCTTTACTATCTAAAGGTTCTTATGTCTGAGAACGAGACCAGACTGAAACACTGAGGTCAGAACACTAATTGAAAATGCCAAATACTGATCCTTCAATTACTCTGAACATGGACTGTGTCTGTCTGCCCTGCACCCCAACCTTAAACCTCACCTCATCCCCCCGACTCAAGACTCCATATGTGATCCCCAGACCTCTCTCGCTCACTGTCCAGCCCATTGTTAGCAGTAGTGCTCGCCCCTAGACGCCACTGCCCTCCCCCACGAGAGCTGCGGAGGCTTCCCGTGGACGACAAGGGCACAAGGTCAAGACACGGGTGGACATAAATCTGTGGCCTCGTCATGCCATCCATCCTTCGACACCCCCCCCCCCCCCAACTCTATCTACAACACACACACACACACACACACACACACACGGGTCCAGCTAACAATAGGTCCCCTCCATCTGGGTGTAAATAATGATGATATTGTGGTGGTGAATGGTGCCCTGTGTCCAGGCGATAAGCCCAATATAGTTCTAGCAATATGGGGGGGGGGGGGGCTTAGGGGGTGCATTATCCTTCATCTGTGTCATGGCTTACCCACTGTGTGTGTGTGTCACACTCTTAATTATTAATGCTTGAGCCCTCACCATTTTTCCTTATTCATCTCTTCATAGCCAAACACTCCCCCCCCCCCTTCCTACCCCCTCCTGCCGACGCCTCACCTCATTCTCTATAATATTGCTTTTGTTCTCTCTCCTCTGTCGCCTGCCGTTGTGTATGTTCAGGGCTTTCCATTGTTCTCTAATATCTTCCTCACCATTAATTATCCCCACACCACCACAATGGGCTGTTTAGCTTCATTTGCATGTTGCTTTTTATGCTGTTGACAATCAATTAGCTGCTGATGAGAAAACCGGAGACGGGCGAGGAAGGAGAGGCAGCGACTGGATGCAGTGTGTGTGAGGGAGGAGTCAGCTGGACAGGACTCAGTGATACTACTCAGGAAAGGCCTTCAAGCTGAATTATATGTTATTATTGTTATCTGAATGATCTGTTTTCTTCATCAACCTTCCCATTGTTTTTTTGTGTCACCTTCAGTTCCTCTTGCTGCTTTATAAAGAAGAAATTTGAGGTATTCATTGTGGAACATGACATGACTTTTACACATCATCAGAAGCTGCCAGCAGAACAGAAACCTCATATAAAGATCGACAATAAGTGCGTTTCTATCCATCCGTTTTTAAAAATGCCAGATATTCAAAAATAGTTGAAAAATTGCAAAAAAGAGTTTTTTCTGCTTCTCTGAGGTGTAAAAGTTGGACAAAAAGAAAACAGACTTGATGACGTACGTGAAGCGTGTGACTCAAACTTCCACTGACGAGCTGAAAACATCAGATCTGTGTGGAGCGTTTAGGAGACTGTAACTCTTCTCACATTAATACATGACATCAAACAGAAATGTCATATTTCCATCATGTTTTCCACATGGTTTTCCATCGCTTGAGCTTTGACTGCAGCTTTTTTAACGACGTCATCTCGTTGTGTCCACTTCTTCTGCAACGGTTTAATGGCACCGACTGGAGAATTAGTCTGTAGTGGAGACAGTAATGGATGGAAACATGTAATAATTTGCATTTTCCTTTGCTGATTTTTGGGGAAATTGCACAATTTGGATGGAAACTTGGCTAATGAGGGTGTAGATGGCACCAGTTTGTTACTGTTTTTTTTTTTTTTCTCAGAGAATAAAGATGAATTTACACTTGTGTGTTAAGCTAACGGTTGCTTAACTCAAACAACATGAGTTTTGGAAGTAAAAGTCCAATTAATTTTCCCCTCTGACAAACAGAGGTGAGAGAAAGTTGCAGAACTTCAAGGCCTGGATGGACATGAAACTCTGGTTGAATCATTAAAACAAAAGATGAACAACAGTGTTGAAATTCTGTTGTGAGTGCTGCAAACGGCTTTATTACACTTTTTAGTAACCAGATAAAATATTTAAATGAGTTCAATTGAGATTCTGGATCAGTTTTACATCGTTGTGTTTTATTCTGCATTTGAATCATGAGTGTCATAGTAGTTAGAGCCAATCAAACTGATGGAAAAACAAGATTTCTCAGAAAATAAGTTGGAACAATTAAAAATTACTTTAAAGGACACTGAGGATTTTTTTTAAAAATACATCTTAAACCAGCAACTTCTCACACTTCACACCTCTGTAAGACAAACACTTATTAGAATAATGTGAGATAAAGAGTCCAAAGTTTCAGAGTGCAGAGTGGATTTTTGTACTCTGACAGTGTTTGTTCAACATACATTGAGGACCAGATCGGCTGTGAGGAGAATCTTATTAGTGTAATAAATTCAGGCAGCCGCGCAGACGGCCTGCCTCATGTGTCACATCCGTTTGAAGGGAGCCAGAGCAGATGTCACTCTGTCTTTCTCTTCTCTCCCCTTTTTGCTCTTTTTCAACGGCAAATCTCCATATCATCATTTTCTTTTTGTTAAGACCCCCTCCTCCTCCTCCTCCTCCTCCTACACCTCCTCCCTCTCTTCATATCGGCATCTTTTTCTGTTTCCACGCCTCTCTATCTGTCTGTCTCTCTGACCACTCTGTCATCCCTCTCTTCCTCCTGCTCGGGCACAGTAGGGAGTCTGAGATGCTCACACACACACGGTTGTCATTCATCGATGTTGGAGGCGTTTGTGCATCTGGCCAGTGTCAGAGTGAGAGATGTCACCGGCACGTCATTGTCATTAATGTTGTGCTGATGTTCCCACAGTGAGGCTTGTGACATGCTGACAAAGAGACGAACTGACAGAGAACACACACACACACACACACACACACACACACACACGAAAACAGTTGGGGACAGATGCATAGTGATGTATAGAGAGAGAGAAAAGGGTGAGGATGCAAGGTTATAAATAACAAGTCTGATCTCACCGGGAATGTAACCTAAACTTTTTGTTTTTATCACGAGTTCAAAAATTGTGAATGAAGTGGCCCAAAAATGTCTTTTAAAGGAACATATTCTGCACATTTCCAGCTCTATATTTATATTCTGGGGCTCTACTGGAATACCTTAATTTACAGTTAAAAACTCCTTATTTATCTTATTCTGGCCCTTTATGCAGCCCCTCAGTTCAGCCTCTGTCTGTCTCTTTAAGGCCCCCCTCCTGATGAGCCCGCTCTGTTCTGATTGGCTGTCTTCCGCCAGCTCGGGAAGCTACGTCAACAAACCATGAAACAAGCTATAGTAGTAGGATTTCACTTTTTTTCTTGTTCTTTACTCGAAATGTCAACTTCTCAAATACATGTTCGAACCGGAATCTGATCCAAAATATAAGAGTGGACAAAGCAAACCTTAGCAACAACCTTAGCAACCAAGGCTACAGAACGGACGGCCATTTATGGGCATGCATGGCGAGTCAACATCAGCTCGCTAGCAAAGTAGGAAAAATGTTGCAAACGAAGCGTTCAGAGCAGGTTGAAGCCCTGACTTTTGACTTGCAGGCAGCATTTCTACATATGTTCACTTCAAGTTTTGGAACTTTGACCATGTTTAACATCCAACATCAGAACAGGATATAAATAACAGAAAACTACAAAAAGTAGAATATGTCCCCTTTAAAAAAATAATGAAAGTCAGTTTAACCATATCCCCAAAAATTGGAGCCCAAACATTTTTATGAAAAGTAGACGTGTTGTTTGTTGCAAGATATGATTTGATGGTAGGCGTCACAGAACCAAAACAACCAGTATCACTTATGTAACGTCACAAACAATCACTGCAGTAACCCTGTAACACTAAAACATCCACTGTACCCACAAATTATAAATATTTAGATTAATTTAAAATGCATACATGCTGCAATAACATGTATACATGTCATCCATCACTGTTAAATATAAATCTAAGCAGGCTATGTACACATGCATATACTGTACATAACCACTTACTGTATCTATATAAAGGTACTTATTACATTACCCATTCAATATTTATTACAGCACTCCTTGCACTCTTACACACTTTTGCACTATTTGTATCCTTATTTGCCGTTTACAGAAACAGTTTTTTTATGTTTTATTTTATGTTGTTGTCCATTTGCAGTTTCTATATGTCTGTTATTTCACGTACTTGCTTGTATATAATAGTTATAATATAATATATTTATGTTTACTTTTCTTTGTTCAGCTTTGTTGTCCTTGTTTTGGCTGTATGTCCGTGTCTTTCTTCCTGAACACGGCGAGTCACTGGAGTCATATTCATAAACATACTTAGCTAATAAAGCTGATTCTGATGATTTTAAATTTTAGTGTAACCTTGAACAGCACAGTTTGTTTAAAAAAAATAACACTTCCCTCACTTTGCAAGCTGAATTACTGACTGCTTGAATATACTTTAAATAAAGTGGATTACTAATGTCATGTTTGAATTTGGTCCGATCATTGATCAGACATCGTCTTCCCTCGTGTTTTTCTCTAAATGTGCTTTCAGACAGCGAGCAGTTGCTGCTTTGTTGTCGATGTAAACACGACGAGGTGGGTGGCAGAGAGAGCGGCTGCCACCCTCACACAGCTCTTTGCCGCTGCATTCGGAGTTGATTGTTCAATGATGGTTCAACTTTTTACACTTGCCGGCACGGCTCGCAGTGTGACGATGGTAACCACAGAAACCACAGCGAGAGAAACGATACGGGAGCTAATTTTACTGGTAACTGAGTTTTCTGAATGTATACACCTCTTCACCAGCAGAAAACAGACAGCTCAATAAAGAGTATTACTAGTTACAATAAAAAATAAACTGATTTTCTGCAGTTCAAACTCATATCTTGTAGTTTAATGTCTCTTTGACACGTGTGCTGGGAAAGTATTTCAGTGTGAAACGGAGCCTCTGAAAATCAATTTTCGCTCTTCGATGAAACATTTTGGCTTTAAAGAACTTGAACATCTGCACTCTGCATTCGCCCGCTCTAATCTAATCTAATCTAATCTAATCACACTGACTGAGTTTTCAGTTTTGACTTTTTATTTTGCGGCTCATGTGTGATCTCTTCACGGCTGTCTGGATGAGGAAAAATCCGATTGTGTGTGGTTTCTCCCGCTTTAGACAGCCATGAAAAGATCAGATATGTGCAATAAAGAAACCTGCCGTGCATGCATGAATCTGAAACACATAATTTACTTTCAAAAAGTTCAACCTGATGGAATCATAATCATCATATGAGAGAAGCTCCCTGCTGCTTCTTTAAGCTGTAGTTTTGGCCTCGCAACAAGATTTGTGCCTTTTTAAAGTTTTTTAAATCCAGTTTAAAAGCTCCAGGTTTTGAAAAAATACTCAGAACTAACTTCCATTTCTCCTCATAACCACTCTGGGATTGAATTGTGTTTTGAAAGATTTGGACAAAAATCAATTTTGGGACAGAAGCAAGAGAAAGAGTTAGAAAAGAGGACGCACAGATGCTTATTCTGGGTGGGTTTTAAATCCACACTTCTGGGGAAGTATTCTGATTTCCTGTTTGTGTGTTTGTGGCGGGGGGGGGGGTTAGGTGGGGCAGCATTGTAGTGACTCAGCTGGTCAGATTAGTGTAGATTAGTGTGTTGACGATTTAACTGCTGTCAAAGGGCAGAGTTTGTTTTCATGACTAGTTGATGATGATGATCTGTGTGTGTGTGTGTGTGTGTGTGCACATTTGGCTCAGGTCACACTGGCTGTTTACATTCCTATCCTCAGTGGCTGAAGAGAAGGTGCATGTTTGATTGTGTATTTATTTTTGCTTAGAAACATAATCAGGACGTGTTCATTACTTCCTTCTGCTTGTGTTTCATCAGAAATTCCACACAATAAATAGTTTCTGTGGCGTCACTAAGCGTAATTAGAACAGGTTCTAAATCTGCAGATAACATCTAAGCACAAACACAAAAAAGTTGGCAAACGTATACTGACACCTGTGCACAATGAGCAACAATAAATCCTTCCCTATCAGTTTGATAAGAACCCACAATACACTCAATAGCAATGTTTTAATGTTCAGTTCCTGCAGATGAACATTTAATATCCAGGAATTCATTATAGACACTACCACTGACTATCCCTGTAACACACTGACCTTACACAGTCAGTTTAGCCATATAATGAGTTCTGAACTGGTCTTGTTTCTCAGGTCATGGTTGTGGCATATAGTTAAAGTGGCTATAATCAATATTTTTTTATAAAACCACTGTAAGACTGTATTGTGTTGGTCGTGGCTCGTAGTGATGAACCTACAGAGAATTATCAGTGACTCTGCAGCTCCCCTCGGCTTTACGGAGCTTTATAGTAAGTTTCAGCTCATTGTTTATCTGTCCGGCTGCAACTTTACTGTTTTGGTTCACTCTCAGCGCTCTCATAGCGTCGTTTTGGGCCGCAGCAGGCAGCTGTTTTCAGAGAAAAAGCTGTAAAAAGCCACTGTACACTACCTGCTCAGCACCAAACAGCAAACAGACACAGTTAGCTGTAGACTAGCTGGTGAACATAGTGGAGCATTTAGCAGCTAAAGAGCCAGATATTTCCCTCAGGAGTTGGTAGAGAACAAAAACAGCTAAAAGAGAGTGAATATTGGACTTACATTCACCAGGTGGACAGAAACACGACTCCTAATGAATGATAATGTTGCTCCATAACTGCTGGATGTGGAAAATAAGCAACTGTTTGATAACAAGTTCAACATATCAACTTAAAGCTGATGATGTCAGAGTTGTGTTCACTGCTTGTTTCCACTGAAAACAAAAAAACAAAAAAATCAATGAATGCAGGTTTTAGGTTAGATGACTAAAAAGCCTGGTTAAGGTTAGAGTTAGAAAGGAAAAACAAGAAATGGAGTCCAGTCTCCTGAATAAATGTCACATGCTACACACCCATCAGCCCCTCCTGAAGGGCAAGGCAAGTTTATTTGTATAGCACATTTCAACAACAAGGCCATTCAAAGTGCTTTACATAGAGTGTAAAAGGCATCAAGATAGAATATAAAAGCAACACAAGACAATGTAAAAAGACATTTAAATACAATTAAATACAATACAATTAAATTAAATACAATTTAAAAAGTGTTAGTGGCACTCAACTTTCTTCACTTGTACTGAACATCAGCACTGGACGTAAACAGAATCATGAATATGAACATAATTCCTATCAGGATGGATAAATCCCGCCAATTCTACATCCATCTGCTCGTGCACCAAGAGGCTCGTGTACTTAAAAACACCTCCAAAACACCATATATTGTCAACAACATCCTTTGTAAAAGTCTAGTGGCCTTAATGTAGGACTTGTTATGTACTTTACAGAAAAAGAGGTTCAACCAAGAAACCTGATTTTCAACTGAGCTTATCAATTCCTGAAAGCAAAGTCTGGATCCACAGAGACTCTGTCCAACTTATGCATAGTAATATCTTGTCATCAGTCACTTATCATGTATGACAATGTACTATTTATGACAACCAGGTCTGCCAAAATACAGGTGGTTTGGGTTTATTTTCTTAGTCAAATAAAATGATGAGAACAGTTAAGAACCAAAGATTGTAATAAAAGTCTGACGACTGTCAATATTTATCATTTAGTCAACAAATCCCATGAAAAGACCAATTTAAGCAATGCATTGATCATACTAGGAGTCTGTGCATCCAAAGCCTGATACCTGATATATCTTATTCCTCTGAGCAACAGAGCTCCATTGTTGTCCAAAAACTCATGAACATCATGATCATCATGAACACACACTGTAGAGCACAAAATGTGTATATTATTGTTATAGTTCCCAACAAATGCATTATTTCCCTTTTGTTTGAGCAACATTTGCTAAAAACTACAGTGGTCAGCTGTGTTAGGAAATTACTGATCCCTTTTTAAAAAATGAAATAATATATATTTGTGAGTCGTTTTTAAAGATTTATTAGGAATGAATGGGCTTGGAAAACAAACAATATTGGTCTTTCAAATTTTCAAATTGGTCAAATTTTTTTTTTTTTTTTTAATGGGATTTGTTGACAATCAGAAAAATAGAGAATAACACCAGCTTTATCCTGTGAGTGTGTGTGAGCGTGTGCCAGGTTTTTCAAGGTCATTTGTATACAAAAGTAGCCATGCATCTGGGTGCATAAATGCCTCAATGAGCTGCATACACACACACACACACACACACACACACACACACACACACACACACACACACTGGTCAGCAGTTGTCGGTAGCGTCTCTGCCCCAGGGCAGAGCTTTCATGCTACATTTCCACCAATCCTCCAACCCTCAACCACTAATCCATCATTTTGGACACACAAGTGCCCATTGTACAAACACCCACACACATATACATTCACTTGTGTTCAAAGCTGCAAACCTTCATGTCTTCTTACACACGCAAACTGAAATTTGATGTCTTTTTTTATTTGTTCTCACACACACACACACACACATACACACACACACACACACCGAATCTGCCCTGTGGCCAGTCGGTGGTCTGGTGTTGCTGCCCACTGGGTTTGAGCAGGAAACAGCTGCTCAACCAGATAAGACCCCCTGGACACGCACACACACACACACACACACACGCACACACACACGCACACACAAGGGTTCAGTCCATTTAAAATCATGTGTGTCTAGATTAACACATCTCCTCATCCTGAGCTGTGAGTCAGTCCTCTGGTGGGCTCGATGGACGTCACACTGTAACTGAGCTCTGGGCAAAAAACTGTCTCCACACACAGCTGATTCCTCTCTGAGCTAACAGGAGAAGCTGTATTCACTCTGTGCATTAAAGGAGCACTCCAGCATTGTCTCTGAAATTGTTTTGTTTGCTGTTTCACTCAGCAGTCAGCCAGATGAAAAGATGAATATCGGTTTCACACCACAGAGTGAGGTTCACATCCTGAGTCCCACTCGTGGTTCAGTTTAGGCAACAAAAGCATTTTGGTTAATGTTAGAGAAAGATCGTAGAATTCATAGAAATCTGTTAGTAGCGGATGTTGTACTGCAAGATCAGATATTTTGGTGGAAAAGAACTATGTATGTAAATTTAATTCATAAGTTCAGTATTAAAATTTAAAACTTGCCAAATATATTAACAACATTTTCCTAAAACCTAATTTAGCCAGCATTATGTTTTATAGCAAAGCATATTTGCTGTTGCAATTTAGTCGTATATGAATGTAATTTCCAGGAGACGGGGCAGTGCGTAAAGTAGGATGTGTTTAAATAAAATAAACCAAGAAAAGGGCAGAACAAACCAAATATTAACATCAGAATAAAAGTGAACTAATTGAGCAAATGGAAGAATAACAACAGCAATTAAACAAGGAAAACGGAAACAAATGAAAAACTTCCCATGGAGCGAATTAGAAGCTGTGTGTGTTTGTGTATTTGATTCAGCAAATGAGAGCGCACACACACACACACACACACACACACACACTGACACACACACACACTGTGCATAGCGTCTCTCTCTCTGTGTAAAGCCTGATTAATACATGTTACAGCTGACCTCTCTAATCTTATTACACAATCTGCCCATAGAGGAGGAGCTAAACCAGCACAGTCAGTGTCAACACACACACACACACACACACACTGTAAAAGTGAAGATATTAAATGTCCAACTCAGTGTTTTGGGGCAGTTTTATCATGTTTCAGGACTCTTCCAGAAGCGGTAAACTTGAGACTTGGACTCAGTCAGTGAAGACTTGAGATTTAATTTGAGACTCACTAAAGTCTTGACTTTACTCAAGACTTGAAAGCAAAACATTCAAGGTTTGTCTGGGTAAAATCCTGTAACAGTTAAAAAAAAAAGATGTCAACAAGCAGAACCTGCACATAGCTTTACAGCTTGAATGTTTAGTTATGCAATTTTCTTATAAAGACATGAGACTTCATTTGGACTTTCCTCCAATGATCTGAGATTTTGCTCAAAACTAGCTGTGACACAAGCATTTACTTGGCCGCTAAACACTTAAAAACAACTCTATCAATCCATGATCTGAGCTACAGTACATTAAAGAAATCCAGATTTTCCATGATGCATGAACTGCAAACAAAAAACCTCTTATTAAATAATTTGAGTCTTAAAAACCTTATCTTTGTAATACTAATTTAAACATTTCAACATGTTTCCAACAGCAATCATCTTGTTTGAACAATTTTCTAGAAATACTGTAAGTGTCTATATCTCAAAACAAGAGAGAATAAAGCTGACTGCATCAATAGAAGATAAAAGCTGACTTAAAAATAAGTCGATTTTTATTCTGAACAGGCTGAAATATTCTTACTGCACTGACAAAATGTTCTTGTTTTGAGAAAAGGGACTTAAATTACAGACAAAAATTTCTTTATATGAAGTAACAGCCACAAAAATACAACATGCTTTGAAAAAAAATGAGTATAAATGTAAAGAATACAAATGAGCCAAAAATATGCCTAAAACATGTGGTATTAAACTTTAAGGTTTTTGCAGACATGAAATATTAATGGTCAGAAACAAGTAGATGAAGCAGTCCTGCCCCTGTGTTCCTGCCTGGTGCGTGCTCTGGTTTGCATGTGTCTTTTTTAATTTGCGCTTAAGATATGTGGATGTCACTGTCAGCGCAGCTATAATTATTCAGTAGACAACATGTGGGTGAGAGCGTGGCCTAGATCTGAGTGAAGTACGCCGCCCGCCTGGTCCCTATGTACAGTACAGACAAAGAGCAGGAAGAGACGCATGAAAGGAGAGACAGAATGTATGTCAGAGAGAGGAGGGGGAGAAAAAACTGCATATGGAACAAAAACAGGAGGAACTTCCAAACGAACAGCTCTGTATTTTCTGATATTTATTTATCTGCTCCATCTCTTCAGTGAACCTTTCAGCCTGATTGGCTTGGAGGCATCGTAAATGAATGAGGCTTAGGTAACAGCTGGCCAATGGTAAAGAAGGATGAGATGTTGACCTGGTGTCACCTCTGTGTGTTTGTGAGGTACACACTCACAAACCTGAATTGAAGCCAGAGCAGCCTGCAGAACTGGTTCACTGAAACAAAAACAGAAAAAATATCTACCTGCAAAGTTGTGTGCACAGTTTATTTTTACAACTGAGAGCTTAACAAAGAAAGAAAAAGAAAGGTATTGTCATACACGGTATTTTTCACTTCAGTGTTGTTAAATTCCATTTTAAAAAGCAGCACTGTGCCGTACACTTCATAGATCTGTCCAAGGCTTTTGATATCATCTATCACAACACTTTCCAAAATAAGCTGCTGTCACTGCTCTTGCACACTTGCAGCTGGTACAAATCTTTGTAGTTGAGTTCAAATAATTTGTTGCAGATGGTTTTTAAATTAAGCTGTTGATAAAGTTGTCTCACAAAGAATAATATTATACGCCCCCGCTATTAACTTTCTTTATAGATAACGTTTCATTTTTCCAACTGACCCCTGCTATGTTTATTTATATGCTGATGATACCATCTTGTATGTTTATCATGTTCCAGTCTGCTTTTGAAGCTTCTTTTAATAAATTGAAGCTGTTTGTAAACTTTAAAAATAAAAAATATGTTTTTTAAAACAGCACAGACCTCTCACACCTGTCCATACCCTCGATGGATTTCTAACTGACACAGTACAACATTTTAAATGCTCAGGAATCTGGTTGGATAGATGATTATTCTACAAAACTCAGGTTGAACACCTTTCTCACAAACTCTAACCACACCACAGATAACTGCTCTGTGTGGTTGTACTTTGGCACAGCAGCGCTTTCAACTAAATGCTGACATCAGCTTCCTAACATGCTCACAGTGACAATGATAAAATGTTGATGTTCTGCAGTTAGTGTTTTCCATGGACACCAACAGATACTGAGGCTTCTTACCCTGAACCAAAAGTGGTGAACCGACCAACAAGCCCCCGCCCCCGCTAAAAAAAGACTTTGTTCTAGGCTTTAGACTTTATAGTGTAAACAATGTTTTTGTTCTATCAGTCAATTTTAGAGAGTTTAATAAGGAATGGTATTCAAGCATGGCATGGTTAAAGGTTAATACAATTAAAGTCTAAGCTTATTTGTCTTTCGCCAACTGTTATGGAGGCTATAGGGAGGAAAGAACAGCATTCTCTTCAATTTATATATGAGAACTCTGTTAAAAGAGGCACAGAAAATAATAGATGATCCATGTCACATTTTTCATTCTGAATATGAGCGTTTATCTTCTCTCAAACAGTTTAAAGCTCCAACTGTTATAAAAACTCATTAGTCCCATCCTCCATTAATATTTTAAATAGCAGCAGTTAAATGGTGGAACGTTACATGGTCACAGAGCACTTTATAATATTGTCTATTGGCATGTGCAGAACTATAGTTGTCGATTTATTGCGGTTTTACTGGTTTTATCGGTTTTATCAATTTTATTGTTTTATATTGGGGGGTTTTCTGTTGAATGTATGAACTTTGGCTTTTTTAATGTATTTTATGAATGAATGATTGTAAGGATTCTACTAAGTATGTCTAGAGATAAATGCTGTGATCACTGTGATTTAGTGATGCTGAGCCCAAGAAAAATTTCCCCAAAGGTGTCGATAAAGTATATCATATCTTATCTACTTATTTATTCCAGAAAGGAGATTCTCTCTCCTTTTAAAAATAGAAAACATTAGATCACTATTTATTTAACATTCCCATGTATACTCATTTTATGTATATACTTTGGCAACATGTTTTTTATCTAAATGTCATGCCAGAGAGAGAATAAGAAGCCCCTGCAGAAAGAACAACAGCTCTCCACCAAAAGGTCTTAATCAAGCTGAGTGAGGAAACACTTAAAATCTAATTAGAATTAAACGCCTACTGAAGCAGCTCTTATTACCGCAGCTCAGTGTGTTTGTGGATGTGTTGTGGAGTGTATCTGTGCCTGTGTGTCACATTCATGACTTTATGGACAGGATACACTATTAAATTTCCATTAAACTGAACTCCGCTGTCACCCTGTGAGGACCTTTCCTCCATCTCTGCTGTCCTGAGCTGAACCAGGGTGGAAGCTCCGGTGCAAAGTGCTTTTCTTCATACCCCACTTGACAGAATAAAACATCTGTACTGTAGTCTGCTCATAGACAAGCAGATGCCAACTCTCTGACGTTGCTTCCTTAATTTTAATGGAGAGATGATTATGTAACTGGGATTCCTTGGGTGAGTGGACTTGGTTGACTGCATTTGCCCTTTAGCTAAACCTTCCATTTACCGCTCACAGCTCTCCCTGCTCGTCTTACAGTCATTTTCAGTTTCACAGAGACAACACATCACCTTCATATTCTAACTAATAAGGGCAAATACTCACAAGAAAAAGACAAAGAACCTGAACTCCACCTCCAGTACGTTCTACCATCATCTCGTCAATGGATTATGTTGAGTTGCCTCTTTACTAGGACCAACATGTTTGAAGAGGCTCACACTTTTGCCTCTTTTACTTTGGTACTTTGATGTACATTTCATTACACATCAAAATATAACTTTTGAATGCCTTAAGAGTAAGTAAGTAAAGTTTATTTAGTATAGCACCAAGTCACAAAGTGCTTCACAAGAGTGAAATTATTAAAAGTAAGACCATGAAAAGCAATAAAGAAAGAAAACAAACAATACAAACAAAAAGACATTAAAAACACACAAAATTACAAACACTAGACAGCATGAGGCGGGACAAAGGCCAGTTTGAATAAATGAGTCTCCAGCTGCTTTTTAAAGGCATCAACCGAGACCGCAGATCGTACGTCTATAGGAAGAGCGTTTTTACAGTGTCGGAGCCACAACTTCAAAGGCTCGATCACCTTTTGTTTTCAGTCGAGTGCGAGGGACAGCCAGTAAGCCCTGGTCAGAAGACCTAAGTGACCTAAGGGTGATATAAGGATGGAGCAGGTCACAGATGTACGCAGGTGCCTGACCATGCAGGGTGCATGTCTGTATGTAAAAACAAGAACCTTAAAATGAATCCTAAACTTGATGGGAAGCCAATGTAAAGATGATAAGATGGGTGTGATGTGAGTCGTCATGATGGACCTGGTCAGCAGCCTTGCAGCAGCATTCTGGACCATTTGTAGACGAAGTCCAGGGACGACTTGCTGAGGCAGGTTAAAAGGTAAGGACAGGTCCACGTTACCTCATTACTGAACAGGAGACTGTTGCCGCACTGTGTTTGCGAGAGAGGTGATGGCGGTGAGCTGAAGGTTTACAGTGGAAACGGTTTTGCGATATGAGTCTGTCTTCAATTTGCTTCATGTTGTCTTCACTGGCATCAGAAAACACAAGCAGCCCACGCTGACCAAACACAGTTCTGACGATCCCCACATGGTATCCCTGTAACTGCTATAGTCCCGACATGTAGACTGTGTAGACTCAGAAATATTAGCAGCAATATTACCTATTGGGTACCTGTGGAAATGCTGCTCAGCTTGATTTACTAACACTATTGCTTTTGCATTTTTCACCAAAGCTCATTATTGACCTTTCGGAACAGTATGTTTAACAAAAGCTCAAAGGTTCACTTACTAGATTTCAAACTTTCAACTAGCTTTCACCCACATCTTATAGTCTTCAGTCATAAGAAGCAGTCATAAGAGATTCAATGAAAGCTCTGAAAAGCAACAGAGTGGACCTCAGATTATTTTGGTGCTTAACACCATCACAGTTCTAACATACACATCTCCATTTTCTTTTTCAATGAATCTATGAATTATCAATAACTTTTCTTTATGGTTACACAATCATGTGTGCGTGACCTTTATGAGTGACATCACTGATTAGCATGGATTTTTGAACACACACACACACACACACAGAGAAGCATACACACACAGAAGCATACACACACACACTATCAGTCACGTCTGTGTTCAAAAGGGCAACAAAGTGATGTGGCCCCGTCAATTATTCAGTGTGAAGGGCCACAAAGTCACAAAGCAGAGAAACACTGTCACTCACACTCACACACACGTACTGTATGTTTCCACACACACACACACACACACACTCACAGTGGTGTCAGTTGTCACAAGTAGAGAGGTGATACACTGACTAACATCCTGCTCTGATCACCCGGTCAGCTCTGTCACCACCGGTTACTGTTGCCCTTGGCGACCACTGACTGACCACAGGGACATAAAATGCAAAGATGTTTTGGCACTGGTTAGATTACTTTAACTGGTTATTGCGTAGGCTTGTTAAAGGAATAATCAGCAGTTTTTTAACCTCTTCTCCATAAGGAACAACACATAAAAAGAGTCTATCCAGCAAAATCCAAAATAGCTCGAGCCATTAACCTGAAACCATCGTGCGAGCCGACTTTTTTTATTATGATTATTTGGCTCTCGTGGGCTAAATCTGCTCCAGTAGCCTTTCACAAATTGAGGAAAATGAATTGTAATGAAGCATTTGTTATTGTCCTTATATCTTCTATTTGGGCACTTTGTGTAAAAACCTTGACTGGATTTGCTTTTTCCATGGCTTGTTCTAGCTTCCTTATTATCTGCAGGCTGGTTCTGCATACATTTGTGTATTTTCTTGCTCTATAAAGTTATTTTTTCAGGCTGTTATGCTGCATTGGCTGCTGAGTTGAGTGGAAGAAGGCGAGATGAGGTAGAGGAGGGAGCTAAAAGAGAGGTATTGTGCCTCTGAGTTATTTCCACATTACTAAGCAATCCTTTCTGTCCACCACCCCCCCGCCCCACTCCCCCCCCCTCCCTCCCTGCCTCACTTCTAATCTAATATGTAGTGGATCACAAGCTGATCACACTGTGTGCAACTCACTGAGAGCTCTCACACACACACACACACACACACACAGTGCATCGAGGCACTCCTGACTTTAACAAGGAGCCTCAGTTTTGCATCTAACACCAAAGGTCCTTTTTATGTCAGACTAAAATTAAAAATTTGCCTCACAGCAAGAAGGTCCTGGGTTCATCTCAGGTCCTTTCTGTGTGAAGTTTGCATGTTGTCTCCGTGTTTGTGTGGGTTTCCTCCCACCATCAAAGACATGTATGTTAGGATTAATACTCCTGTCAGTGCCTCTGACCTCACAAAAGTTTGTCCCCAGGCGCTGCACCGCGGCTGCCCACTGCTCCTAGTGTGTGTGTCCAGGATGGGTCAAATGCAGAGGATCAATTTCATTTCAATCTCTGCGAGTAATAAAGAAATCTTAATCTTAGAAGTCTTTTCAGGTCATTTCATCTTCACTGCCAGCGATTCACTGTCCAACTGTTGTATTTCACCAAAGAGCTCTTATGACATTTGACGAGCAATGAGGTGAGAAGGTTTAACATAAAAAACGATCAAGAGGTTTCTTTAAAACGCAGCACCTCTGATCAGTGCAGCAGGAGCAAGGGGATTTGGGGGATTTGGGGGGGGGGGGGGGGCCTTTGGGGATGGAGGATGGACGGCAGGCTGGCTGCTGTTTTATCTCGGTCTTTGGCTGTCACAATGATATTCAGATGCTTAGTTACACATTCTGTTCACCCTCTGTTTGGCATGCTGGAGTTAACCCTTTGCAGGGTCAGAGACTACAGACCAAGCTGTGTTTGAATTAAAGACTGAGCTGCAGATTATCTGCGTACAGTACATGGACTAAATGAGCTGTTTGCTACTGTAGTTCAGTTATGGCCTTTAATGGTCAGGACAAGGATTCATTCTGTGTTTGTTCATGGTTGCATGTGGGAAAACAATTAACATTTAAAGGACAGGTTCACAATTTTTCAAGTGCGTCTTAAAACAGCAGTCAGGTGTCCATATGAACAGTGAAAGAGGTTTTCCTCGCTGTAATCATTCCTCCTGTTCATACTGGATATTAAAAGATCCCCTTCAAATGTGCTTTAATGGAAGTGAAGGGGGACAAAGTTTATATGAGGCATCAGCAGTCTGAGTTAGTGTGATGTGTTTCCTCGGACAGTGTTTCCCTGTTGAGCTGCGGTGGAAGTATAGTAACAAAAAGAGGGACTTTGGCACTAAAAAGACTGTAACGTTGAAAGATATCTACTTGATTTGACTCATTTGGACGCTGAAGCTTCATATTAACTTCAGATAAACTTAAATACATGTTTGCACAGAAGGAGGACTGTGGATTTTGTCCCCCATCACTTCCATTGTAAGTGCATTATGAAGGGATCTTCTAATGGTCAGTATGAACAGGAGGAATGATTATAATTGAATCCTTAATAACTGGCATGAACTGGCTGACAAAAGCTGCTGCAGACTGTTTACAGAAAAACCTGCAGGAACTAAGAGTTTGATACTGCAAACATAGATTTTGGGTGGGGTATCACTTTGATGTAAACAGATGGCTCTTAAAGTGATACACAGAAGGTAAAATTGTTGGACAAAACATTCCCAACTCATGGTCCACTTACCAGCTTTTTCTGGCTTTGAAGAAAACCATGTGATGCAGTTGAACATGTAAAAAGCAAATAAGTGGACCTTGATTGGAGTTGAACTTTGATGCTAAACTGTCAAAAGTCCTACAAGAGATATGAGGATGTAATCATAACACCTACTGAGCTTGCATGTCAACAAGTTTATCTCCATGACAACTGAGCAAACTCCAACTGCTGATAACAACCATGTGATGAATTTGAAAGCTCCTTAAAAAAAGCTAGTAAGTGGACCTTGAGTTAGGGATTGTTTTTTACAACTGTTTTCAATGTGATGCCAAGGTAAAAGATTAAATATTTTAAGGTAGATATGTTTTACTAAAAGTTGAAGATGGATAGATCGAAGAAGAGAAAGACTCTCTTTCTGTCTGTCTGCCTTCACCTTCTGCCCGGTTGCCTCAAGGACCGACACACAGAAAAACACAACTTCACAGACTCGAGTCAGCACAGCTATTTCTCCGACCTTTTACCTTAAAACTCTAAACTTTAAGTTTTTTAGAATCGCTGATTTTGGATGAATTCGATGTTTTCATCTGTAGATCTTTTCCTTATGACCTCCATGAAATGCATTTTTAAGATTGTATATTTCTATGAAATAAATATGGTAGATATTTATAAGAAAAGACGGAAGGACTCCTTTATTTTGAATATTTAATACCCTTTTTTCATCAGCTGCTGGTATTTTTGCTGGTATTTCAGTTTATTGTGACAGGGCCTGTTCTGTACCATGTTGGCTTTTATTGACTTTATTTTAAAATACCTGAGTTATGATGTGATGGAGAAGGTGCTGCTGGCACTCACTGACTGAACAGACCAACGCACTGTTAGGAACTCTTCTGTAATCCTCTGTAAAAAGTATCACAAGTCATGATTTAAATTAAACTGAAGGAATAGTGAGTACTGAAATGTTGCTCATGTTTTCTTGTCATTGTTTGTTTAAACTGAAGTTAATTGCCGACTGTAGAACGTGTTGTGTGGAAGTAGTCATTTGCTTATGTCATCATGACCAAAATGCTGAATTACTTTTTGTAGCACAGTTTTTGCTGCATACAGACTGTGTGCAGTAACAACATAAGTCTGTCTTTCTGTCTTTCTGTGAAGTTTAATGGGCAGTAGAAAGATCACAGTTTGATTGACGTTCATTTGTGCATGTGTTGCATCATGTCCTGTTTGTACAAAACACAAGTACATTGATTTCTTGTCTTACTAGCTGCAAAACAGTATGCTATTAAAATTAGTATATAGTGTATACTGTTTGTTTGCAGGATGAAAATTGGACACAACACAAGTGTGTTTTGCTCGCATCACTTCCCTCAGTGTAATCTGGGTATCAGCTCAGTCGATGCCCACACTCAGAAGTGTCTGCTCTGGATCTGCAACACCCACTGCTCAGCAGCTCAGCAGATCCAGCTCCGGACCTGTTGGCACTGTCACTGCATACTTTTATCCGCCACAGGACCGTCATGTTTACTCCACATGCTCCTCTCTTCCTCTTCCCCTCTTTACTTTTCCTCTCTGCTGGCAGCAAATCCTTCATTTTCGCCCCGGGGTGTTGGAATCCCTCTCATGTCAGGCGGCTTGGCTCGCTCTGACGTGTTTCATTTAGTTTTGTGTAAGCTGTGCGTGTCATGGAAATACAGTAACTGTGCGTGCGTGTGTGCGTGTGTGTGTGTGTGTGTGTGTGTGCATGTGGTTGCTATGGCCCTGTGACCCTCCACCTTTGTCCCCTCAGCAGGCAGTGTGTGAGTGTGACAAACACAGGCTCTGTCTGTCCCTTTTGGCTCTCAGGGTGAATCTGTTTGTACACCTGCCACAGATTTCCCTCACCACCCCAACACACACACACACACACACACAAACATCCTGTAAAGGCTGCCGGGGGTTGCTGCTGCTTCTCTCACTGTCCATTCAAATGACCTGCTTTTTTGCTTTTACACCTCGCTTGCAAACACTCTGCTCTGTATCCATTCCTACAGGAAGCTACAGCAGTGACAGTTTTAACTGTGCTGCTCCTCAACCTAAACTGAGTTAGACAAGGTTTTCACTGGTTCTCGTGGGTCAACAAACTAGTGTGATGAGGTACTTAATTGTGTGTCTCAACTTCAAAGTGTCACTTCACTTCTGTTGTTGGTTCCACTCAGATATTAAAAGCACTCAGCAGTTTGGGGACTCGTTGTCAGTACCAAGTGGTACCGTCCTCTACCACATATTTTACTCTCATAACAAAGTGATGTGAATGTAGCAGAACTGTAGACGTGAAACTTGAAATCTGGACTCAAGTTGGACTTCAGCATCACAGGAAATGTGTACTTGAATTTCCCAGAAAATTGCTGCTTCCTGCAAAGAAGCAGTTCCTCTTTATGCATGATGTCATGCAGCAATTGCGGATGTAAATGAAAAGTCCAACCAATAAAATCATCACAATTTTTTTTGGCAAATCCCTCTTTTCTACCCATTCTTTCAAATAAAGTTGCATTCCTCCCTCTATCTAACTGACACTTTCCAAACCGAAATTTTGGCGCCGACAATAAGCTGCAACTGTGGGCTTCAACTGGCTCCAGTGATAACCAACGGGTGACATCACACCTCACTACGTCCATCTTTATATACAGTCTATGGCCTAACCCCAGTATGTATAGATAGGTGTTGAATCCTCAGAGACAAAATCAAAAATCAGACAGCACTCCACTTAAATTATTTATTCATGCAAAGACCATCGGAGAGGCATCCTGATCAGATGCTGAAGCACCTCAATTTGTTTCTTCTGGCAGTAAAACAGGGTGAAAGATGTGTCCTTTGTAACAAATGTTGTATTAGTCAGGCAGATTGTTTATAGAGGAAGCTTTGCAGTAGATTTGAACATGTGTTTAGTTGCAACACAGTTGGTTCCGAACTCTGTATTGTTTTAAGTAAAACATGATGTGCTGTATGCAAAGCGAGTGCTTGAGTGAGACCCATCCACAGATAACAGAGAGAGAGAGAGGTGCAGGGGAGGTCTGGGTGGAGCAGGGGAAGATGGGAGGTCGTCCTCCTGACTGATGTACTGTATTAGAAATCAGATAAGGAGTGTTTGTTCTCTTCTGTAATCTGTTCTAGAGCTGCTCTGCCTCAGTGCTGCTGTCTCTCTGAGAGCTTGATCATTGTTCACTAGCTGTTGATAAAACAAGGCCTCAAAGGATTGAATGGGAACACACACACACACATACACACACAGATCTTGTAAAGCTTAAATAGGATTATGTGCATTTATTTGCATCATTTCATCAGGCTTTTATTGTTGAAGCATTCTAAAGAACCATTTTAGGTATTTTGTACTTTTTAGCCCTTTTACCACGAATCACATGCAGTTTACATTTTTCAAAGCATATATTGCATTTAGGATTTCTTAAATATTCATCTTCCTTCTAAGCAGACATTGGTTTCAATTCATTTCTGTACAATATGAATGTATGGACATGAACAATATGATTTATACACTTTAAAGTTGCTAAAATAGGAATCCATCACAGTCTACTTTTATTTTTGTCAAATTTGTGTTTGTTACTGTTTCAAGATTATTTGATGCAGACTTTTCAAATTAATCTGCAATAAAACTACATTACTCTATAAAAGGGAACGTGGTTCTGTTTACAGAGCGCTACCTTGTGCTACATACAGTATCACAACCTCTTGACTTTGTTCTGAAGTTATTTACAATGCACACTGAAGTACAAAGTCAAGAGGTTGTGATATGTAGCCCAACAAGCTACTGAAGCACAGTGTTGCCGCACATGCTCAGTGGCGTCTGTCGGACAAGGAACTACTCTACTGAGACTGAGAACATGATCGCAGTTATTAGTCTTCAGAGCTGTTTCTAAACAAACTAATGTGACCAAACTCTTCATAATGAAGGAACATGTCAGCCAGTGCAGCGGTGTGGCTCACTGACGTGTTTTAGTTTTTGGACAACAACGGAGGTCTACGGCACAGAGGAATAAGATCTATCAGGTTTTGGATACACACACAATACTTGTTAGTAGATCAGTTCATTGTAGGTTTGGCTCTGACCATCAGATTTGTTAACAGTAAAGAAAAATGTAGAAAATTGTCAGCCTTATCCTTTAAGATGGAGAGAGGAAAGAGTTAAATGCTTTCTGTAAGCAGGTCTGTCTGACTCTGCAGGATAGGCCTTGCTGCCTTTTCTACTTGGCTCTCTGCCCATCGGACTGCCTGTCTGTCTGACTGTCTGTGTGTCTGAGCGGCTGGCTGACTGTGCTACTGCATGAATAATGCTGAGCCATGGTGCCCCGCTGCCTTGACAACCAGTGGAGAGCGAGGAAGGGGGAGAGGGAGAGGGAGGGGAGGTCTGTGTGGGTAGAGAGCAAATATAGAAGAGAGAAAAGTAGGAGGGGGGTCTGATCAAATGAAAAAAACGAAACAATGAAAATGTAGGGCAGAGGAAAAGAGAGATAGAAAAAGAGATAAAGAATATGAAATTATGTGGGGGGGGTAATAAGGGAATACTTTATTTAGGGCAGAGGAATGGAGGAGAGATGCAAAGTGAAAACATAAAGGAGGCATCAGGAAAACACACAAGCGAAAAAAGAAACGAGAGAGGAGAAAGAGAGGCGGCTCAGCAGTTTTGGATGCCGCCTGCAGCAACAGCAGCAGCAGCAACCTGTTTCACAGTGTCACCAGAGTGTTGCATCATGGGATCAGGACCACGGGGACGCTCACATTGCAGGATGACATCACCCGTTACCGAGTCAGCTCCTGTCTGCTCTGTTCTGTCTGCCTGACCAGAGACACAGAGAGAGAGATGTGGATTGTTTCGGTCTGTCTGTCTGTCTGTCTGTCTGTCTGTCTGTCTGTCCGTCTGCTCATCTCAAAGCAAGCGAAACAAAGAGCCAGATCGACAGATGAACAGACCGACATAAATGGAGAGAGGAAAAAGGACGCAGATGCTTGTGGAGGGTTTCAGTCTTGTGTGCCAGCATGATATTGCAATCTGAAAAAGCGAGACAAGGAGGAGGCAGAGGAGGAGGAGGAGGAGGAGGAGGGGTGTAGAGATTTGGGTTTGGTTCAGTTGGAAAGTGTGTGTCTATCTCCTGCCCTCCCGTTTCTGCCTGTTCTAAAGCTGAATCCCTGTTTGGCTCTCTGACTGTCCACCTCGACCAAAAACAGAGAGAGAGCAGGTTGAGAGGCATCATCCCTATTTCTGAGTGCAACAGCAAAAACCCATCTGACAGCAGTACAACAGTACAAATCATATTTTTAGTCTTTTTAACACCAAAATGCAGACGAGGGCAACATATCTTGCCCAGATTACTTCTTCCTTTCCAGTTACAGTCTCATGCCTTTGTCATTTCCGTTGTTGCATTCACCCGATCCTGTAATTGTTTCCTACATACTTCATAGAGCCTCTCATCTTAAAAGGTATAAATATTATCTTCTATTTTCTGAATGTAGGTTTAGCAAACAAATGACCCTGTGCTAAAATGGCTTTTGTCATTTACATGGTTGCCTTCACCCGATCCTGTTACTTTCAGTCCTGATCCTGTAATTATCTCCCACTTGACTATTCCAGAGATACATTCACACACACGGATGCAAAGTAGTCGGCAGTATCTGGCCTCTAGAAGTTACCTGGATGTAACTCCAGTTCTATGAGTATATGGCTTTGCTATTGGTATATCCCTCCGAGGCTCCACCTCGACACCCTGAGACGGATCTTTGCACTCAACAACCAATCAGGAGGTAGCATCCACCCACTATAAAGTACCAGTGCACTCGCTGTTCGTCTCCTTTTGAGTTCAGCAACAGGATTAAACGCTTGTTAGAGGGCTATCCATGTACTCATAGAACTGGAGTTACTTCCAGGTAACTTCTGTTTCTATTTCGTACATGCTACGTCCTCTAACAGGCTGCGCTACTGGTAACCACCGGAGTTGAACACCCAACAGAGGTGTACAGCCCATTGCCTCATAGTCCTTGTGATGCGCATCGCCAATCCAATGAGCCTGCCACTGACCTGACAATGGAGCCATCTGGGCTCACTGTCCGTGGCCGATAGAGTCAGTCAAACTTCCAGAGGTTTGTTCTGTTGTCTCAGAAACAGTAAAATGAAACAACAGGACACAGGATGTGAAAAACCCCTCCTCCCTTATTCCCCCTGAGAGGGGAAAAAAGTCTCTCAGGCCAGTAATGATCCTCAACTGGAGGGAGCATGCAACTGGGTTGAAAAAGCAATAGCAGCTCCACCACACCCCTATCCTCACTAATAATCTGCAGGTGGGGTGCACAGGCAATGCCGAACAATCCCCCGCTCTCTGGGTGGAGGAAAGGGCTAAACTGAAACAAGAAATTCAGGTCTGTCCACTCCAGGGGCTCAGGAGGAGGGCCTGAGGGACCTTCTGCAACTGTCTGGAGATTCCACTGAAGAATGAGGTAACAGGTGGGGTCTCAGTCTGCGGACATCCCAGAGAAAACCCTTTTACAAGCGGATGGCTCTCAGCTGTGAAGCAATCGAAGCTATCATGACCAGCCACAATTGCCACCCCAAGGTGGACGTAGTGAAAACTTATGCAGCACCTCAGGAAAGCATGGGATTGGCCCCCACCACCATCATCCAATTCAGGTGTGAGGACTACCTGGTACCACTACACCAGACAGGCACTGCACCTCGCCCCTGTGGGACAACAGCACCATCAGCTGCAAGGGATGACCAGCGTGACGCAGACACAGGGGGCCACACTGTGCGGCTGCCCATAGCTGCACGACTGGCTGAGCAGCTAAACATCTCCATCCTGACCCAAGCAGCTGTCTCCAGCCACTGTAGCAGGTGCAGAAAAGACATTGTGCTTTTACACATGCATACGTAATGCATAAATCCAGGTGGAGAACTGAATACAGGTTTGCCAGAAAAGTGTTATCAGTGTGGAAGTGAGGTGAAGACATGTGACACCAAATCACCAGAGACATGTGGGCTTTAGCTTCATGAAGTGATGGGTCAAGAAATAGCCAATTGTCAATGCAAGGCAGAACTCTTGACCCCTGACTCTGAGAGGGTTAGGCACATTTTCTACACACTTGGAAAAAACATGCGCATAGCTGAAAAGGGAGGCAGAAGCGCTGAGAAACCTCTGAGGAGGCAAAATAGCATTTCCTGTGGTGAGACAGTAGAGGTAGAGACAGTCACCTGTCAGAAGGTGAATGCATCAGCATATGTTACAGCATACGATAAGGAGTCTTGTGACATAGCAGTCTGCCGGTCCCCATGTGAGGAAAACTGTAGTGATGGCCATGCATCTGGACAGAATCATCACCAATTTACCGTGCCAGACTGCGGCTGTGCGCTCCTGTACGTCTGCCACAGTAGGGCGCAAGAGAAGGTGGGAGATTATAATGGAGATAGGAGAATTACTTGCCTTGCGCCACCTCTTTGTTGGCATGGGAATATAATGCTGCGCGTGACACCCAGTGTGTGGGCTGGCAGGGTTAGTGTGCAAAAATATTGGAGACAAGACACTCGGCCACAGTGCCATGCCAGAGCTCCATCTTACATAAGATGAGTAGGGAGATCAGTGCGTGCCAGATGGACTGTCTCACCAAGAAAACACTGAGAATAGTAGTTACCTGAGTTTAACACCAGCTCTTGGAGTGTGCCATGCACCCAGCATGGCGAACACACAGTGAGCTTGAGGTTACGGTATAGAAGAGTATAAGATGACAGGCCAGGGAAGAACGAGCAACAGACATCGCCTTCCCTTTATTCACCACACCTGAGCTAGTGAGGTGCCTCTAGCCAACATGTGAAATGCATCTGAAACAGCCTGTGTAACAGTGTAGCAATGTGGAGGTGCTTAGGTTGCTCTTACTGGTGAATGGGGGGCATGTAGGAGAGGAGATAGAGGCTGGGGGAGACACACGAGCCTCAGACATTGTCTCCCCCTCATTCACCCCACCTGAGTCAGGGAGAGAGGAAGCAACGCCATCCCAGGTGGGGTGCCTCTAATCATCATGTGTATTACGACTGAAAAACAGCCTGTGCTTCAGTGCAGTTAACAGTAAGCTGCAGCACATGATCTTATAAGATGTAAATGCTCAACAGATGAGTCTAACCGAAGTTGGCTGCAGATATCCCACTCGGTCCTGGCGAAAACTTGAAGCAGTACAAGGAATGTGACCACCGTAGTCAGGATGTAGATCGGCTTGCCCACTGTACAACAAACCAGAGAGCGAAGCAGTGTTAGCTTAACATCACGTTCTGGCCAGCCATTATGTAGGTAGACCTAGCTTGTGCTAGCTAATGATGCAGCCTGAGCAGCAGTAGCCTAACTATTAGCCAAAGTGCGTTCCACCTAGGATCAACATCGACATGAGGCCTCTGCCTCGGACATGACGAGGCCCGCAGTGTACTACAACCCACGAAATGTAGCTATCCACCACCTTTCTCTCTGCTGAAACTGTTGTAATCTGCTGCAATAAACTAAATGTCCGGAAGCTGCCGCAGAAATGGAAACCATTTTTTCTTTGCTGGTTTTCTGTGACTGACTTGCTCATCTGTCCTCCGCACATGCCCAGTAGGAGAATTACTTATTTTGGTGTTTAAATGTAGATGGAGGTATTTGCAGAAACAAGCTGAAACTCCTGCTGTGGACACGTCATTTTTAGAATTTAGCTGGCTTAATGTAGATGTAGTCCAAGTTAAGCAAATACTTGCACATCATTACTCCTTTTTAGCTTTTTATGTTTCCTATGTCTTGCCTTCCTGGGTACGTGCAGTATAAGCATGATTTTCTCAATTTAAGTTGAGCAAACAATCACACGTGATGAATCTGTGCTAAAATATCTTTTGTCATTTCCAATCTGGCCTTCACCTGATCCCATGTGACCATTCCAGCGTCTCTATCTAAAGACCCTGTGTAGGTATAAATATGATTCAGGATTCAGGAACGACTCTGGAATATAAACAGGAAAAATCACTGCACGTTTACATCCTCCACATAGCAGCAGTATGGGGGGGTTTCTGTGGCCATATGTAACTGTAACAGAAATTATGGCCTCTCTGCATGGCTCGCTGCAGTGGCTCCATCCCACTGACACTATAATTGCATGATACTTGCACACGCACACACACACACACTTCTATACCTCTGGCAACCCTCATTTACTAGTCCCTAACTCAGACAGACACATACATATGCACAAACATGTGTATTACAATGGTTGGATGACCTTTTATTCATCTTGATACCATGCTCATGTCTTTACAGTGAATATAAAGCTATAGCCAGGCGCTGGTTAGCTTAGCTTAGCATAAAGACTGAAAACAGGGGGAAACAACTAGCCTGGCTCTGTCCGAAGGTAACAAAAGTCACAAATTAACATGTTATATTTCATTTGTTTAATCTGTACAAAAACGGAAGTGTAAAAATGAGTGTTTGTGGTTTTACCAGGTGTAATGTTATACCTATTTCTAACTTTAGTACATTGTAAATAACTTTAGTACAAAGTCAAGAGGTTGTGATATGTAGCACAACAAGCTAGCAAAGCTCTGTAAATGGAACCACGTTCCCACACATGCGCAGTAGTGTCTACCTTACAACGACTGAAAACGTGATCGCAGGTATTCATCTTTGGAGCCATTTCTGAACAAACTAACGTGACCAAACTCTTCATAACATGTCACCCAGTGCAGCGGTGTGGCTCATTGATGTGTTTTAATAGTTTTTGGACAACAACAGAGGAACTTTGGGATCTTCATTAAAAGCTGTTTAAAGAAAAAGTTTGTAGAGATGGTGTTTCTGGAAGTTTCTGTGGCTTGAATATTAACAGCAACAGAAAATCTAAAGTTGAAACAACAGTAGCACAAAAGGTGACTGCTCAGTCACACTCTGCATTTTAATGATAATTGTAGCACAGATGTAGGCAGATGACACACTGTCTACATCCCTGCATGGGTCCCCAAAAACGCTTATGCATAATATATGAAAAAGTGCCGCGCCATATTATGCAACTGCTCTCTGTATGTGTGTGTGTGTGTGTGTGTGTGTGCTCCCCCAAACCCCACTCCACCAGTGTCTATGTTTAGCAGCCTATTCGTGTCTACAGTTAAATTGTACTTTCCACTCTAGTTATTACAGCGGCAGACAAAATATGAAAAGCGCTGAGGGCCATGGATAATAAGCACAGAAATAGAGAAGGCAGTGAGCAAAACTACAACCTCATCATCACTGTACAGTCAACCCCACCCCTCCAAACAATGTCGACGATTTGTTTCCACACACTTTCGTTCCTTTAACAGTCCTGGCTCATTAAATTCATGTCGTAGAGAAACTGGAGACAGCGACGATCAGCTTTTCCTCCATTTTGTTTATGTAGCCGAGTGGAGCCGTAAACAACTCTGTGCTTCAGTTTCCACAGGAACCAAAATGAGTGTAATTGGCTCTCGCTGGTTGTCGCTCGCACTGCGTCAGAGGACATTTGTGTAAAGTTGAACCTTTTCCAATTTTCCCCTGTAGTGTCACTGGTTGCTTTCTGAATCGCTCTAGCTCAGCAGAGGGTGCTGGGCTGCAAAACCAGGTCTCGTTTACAATGAATAGCCGTCGCTGTCCAAGCTTTTGAGTCCTTATGTGTGAACGGCCGTAAGTAGGTATACATATGATTATCTGAATTTAAGACCACGTCCACACTAAACCCGCTAATAAAAATAAAAATTAACACATCTTTTTCTCTCCGTCCAGACTAAAACAGCGTTTTGCTCCCCTGAAAACAGAACTTTTCCTAAACGGCCTCCAGAGTGTGTAAATCTGAAAATACCACCTTGGTGTTGTAGTGTGTACAGGGAAAACGGAGCTTTGTAGAAATGCTGTCATATCAGTGACAAAACAGATGGTGGCAGTAGTGCAGCGTTTCATTGGAAGAGAAAGAAGAAGAAACACAACGACAAGTGGACGACTACATGCGAGTGTTGTTCTCTTTATTGTTTACTTTGACAGCTTGTTTAGAGTTATACATACATGTTAAATACGTCATTTTTGCACATCATTACTTCTTGATTTTTATATTTCCAGTCTTGCCTTCACCTGATCCTGTTATATTTACTACTGATCCTGTAATTATTCATCATGTGACTATTCCAAAACTTTTACTCAAACACCCTGGATAGATACAGTATAAGTATTATTTGAATATGATCTGAATTTAAGTTAAGTACATCATGATCCTGTGCTAGAATAGGTTTTGCCATTTCCCTTCGCACAATCTTGTTACCTGGTTACGTACAGTATGAGCATGATTTTCTCAATTTAAGCAAACAATCACACATGAATCTGTGCTAAAATATCTTTTGTCATTTCCAATCTGGCCTCCACCCGATCCCATGTGACCATTGCAGAGCTTATATCTAAAGACCCTGTGTAGGTATAAATATGATTCTCTGGATTTGAGTTGAGCAAATAATCGCACACCATGAGCCCATGCTAAATGGCTTTTATCCGTTTGGTCTTGCCTTCAACCGATCCTGTAATTATTTTCCATGTGACTATTCCAGAGCTTCTATCCAAAAACCATGGACAGATATAAATTTGGTGTTCCAAATTTAAGTAGTAATTTAAGTAAATAATCATGCATGAAGAGCCAATTCTAAAATGGCTGCAGCATATAAGTGCACTATGAAATGATGATAAAGCTATAGCATATAAATTCCTTAGTTTTCCCATCTACATCCCAACAGCATGTACTAGCACTCCCATATCATACGACTCCTGCAGAGTCCTGCGGGATTCCTGATCTGAAGTCAGACTTTATTTGAGACTGCTGCACTTTCAAAAGCAATATGATATCAGATGTTTGTAAAGTAACACTTAAATCAGCTGCTTTACAATAGACTAGACAGCAGACTGCAAAGACACTAGACACAGGCTTCTCAGCAGGGCGTTATCAATATTTAATGTAAATCCTTTTAGTTTCTTTGAGACTTTTCTTCCTCTTGCAGTTCGAGACAGCCTGAGGCCCAATCCCAATGCCCCCCCTAAGACCTAAGCCATGAACCCTCATGGACTTCCACGGGGGCGTCTGCGCCCTCGGCCAAAATTACTGTCTTTCAGAGGGTGTAATGGGCTCAGTTTCAAAGCTAGAGTGAAGATACTGTATCATATGAAACTAGACAACCCAAGGCATCCACTGGTACCAACCATGTCATGGGCTAAATAATGCTCCAAAGTTAGGCTAAATTTTGATGTGGGAAAAACTGGCATGGCCATTTTCAAAGGGGTCCTTTGACCTCTCACCTCAAGATATCTGAATGAAAATGGGTGCTATGGGTACCGACGAGTCTCCCTTTTACAGACATGCCCACTTTATGCTAATTCCAGGCAATTTCTGGCAAAAACCATGCAGTTTTTTGCATGCAGTATAAATGTGTTATTTGTTGCCTATTCTAAAAATGGTGTATTTGAATATTTCTGTATACTGGGCTCCCTAAACAGTCTTGGAATTGCATAAATTGGGTATGACTGGACCGTTTTTATCAATTCTCAAGTGGTCAAAAATAATTAGATTTTGCACCAAATTTGTGTAACAAATGGTATCAACCCAAAAATTGCTGCAACAACTTATGAGACATAACTGAGCATGGGAATGGCCATCATATACTTCCATCGTAATATTCTAAGCCCTTATACACTCTTCTTTCTACTTTCAAAATTTGAATAAGCACCTAAACAAAACACAATGTTTAATACAGATTAATGACTAGAAAAACTTGACACACAGTGCTAAGCTGCATCTCAGGTTCCCAGCTTTCAGATGATGTATACTACTTATATGTAGCATATACTGTTGACCTGCTATGTCCCCCTAAAGATCCCCCTAAAAAAGACAAAAATGGGTTTATGGTTGGTCTCTAAGGGTTAATTGACATCACATGATAAGTGCTTGAGTGCAGGAGGCTGCAAGGGCTTGAAATGATATAAATAGGAATGGGACAGCACTTTGAGACATATCACGTTATCTTGAACACCAAAACATACGTATGATTGTGGCTTAGGGACTTCTTATTTTACCTTTTTACTTTCTTCACAGCTATGGTACATGGTAGGGACCGACTGCCTGATTTGAATGTCTTCCAGGCTTTTGCCTTACAGAGTGGACAAGAGGTACTTGTCAAATAATCAATTTACTCATTTTTCTAAAAACAGCATAATTAAGCAAAAATTTAAAGAAATGGTTGATGAATAAACTAACTGTGTAATATAACCTGTGTTTGCATTCCTCTGATTTCATGTATTTTTTATGTACCATCTTAAATCCTTGTTAATGTAGTGTTACTTTGTAAATTTGGGCATACCTGCACACCAAATATGCCAGGCTGAACACCCATGTGTCAGTCCTCAGGATGTACATGGATGAGGAACGAGACATTAGGATCAACTTCAGGGTGTCAAGCCAGGCTTTCAACGGCCTTCTAAATATTTTGCACCAGGGCAGGGATCATGGCTGGGGACATCATTTTTGGCTGGCCCTTACCGAATGACGGCACGGGCTTTTGATGTGCCAATGTCAACCATTTGTAGAGTTATACTCAGGATTGCCAAGGAGATTCTCAGATGTAAGTCTTAGGTCATCTTCTTCCCCAGTCCAAACACCTTGGAGGAAGTTGGCCGAGGATTTGTACAGCTGGCACAGCATGAGACCTTCAGTAAGACAGTGTGAGCCATAGATGGCTGTCACATACGCATTAAACCACCCAAACATAACCAATTAGATTATTTTAACTACAAACAGTTTCACTCCATTCAACTTAAAAGCATCTGTCACTCCTCTGCAAGATTTCTGGACATTTTTGAGAGAAACAGCTCTGTTTATTTTAATTTCCTGCACCCCCCACCTATTGTGTTTCTTTTGGGAGATGGAGGCTACCGTTGTCTCCGGCTTCCAATTACAATTATAACCAGGAGGGATACAGGAGCACTTTAATAAAATGCGTGGCAGGGCGCGTTTTATAAGTGAGAGAACATTTGGGGTCATGAAGGCACGGAGGCAGGCTACCTTATTCAAGGCACTGGAGGTTTAGGCCCAATTTCTGTTCAGAAGTTGCCTCAGCCTGTGCGTTCGTCCACAATGTGTGCCTCACACATGGAGATGTCAGAGCTCCAGTCTGAAGAACCTGGTCCCCCTGCTCCACTTGACCTACATGACATCCAGGAGAGGAGTGGAGCCCACATGATGGACAGGCTATGTGCCCACATATCAGCACCCCAGCACCTTCAGGCCTCATCAAGGGATCATGATTATGCCAGCTATAAATAACTACATTACAGCCTTCTGTGATTCTTGTTTGTGATGGATCTAAAAGTTTTTTGATACTCAAGACTGACATTTCAACAGGCATTTCTGTTTTACACCCACATATCTCACTTAAAGCAAACTCTTTCAATATTCCTGCTGGAGATCTTAATAACACTGCACTGAGACAGATGCAAATCAACTTATGTTTAATGTCACACAGCTTTGAATTGAGCAATCATTTGATTTAGGGAAACAGAAACCTATGTAATTTATAGTAAAATAATGTAAACCCACATACAGAAATAGCCTACATGTGATCCAGTGGCCCATTCATCAGATAATACCAGAAAATAATTAGTTTACCCACTTTTTCTTTAAGTTTCCCCATTTCTTAGTGGCTTGAATTGTTGTGAGATCATTCTCCAATCCCATCTCTTCTATGACCAAACTGATGAGAAAAGCAAAGTTGGGGGTTCATTGTGTGTTGGGATAAAATGCTAAATAATGTCGGAGCAGGACATTTACCACAGCAGCAGTAGACTGTCAGTACTATATGCCACACACACACACACACACACACACACACACACACAGTTTATAGCAGATGTGTTAGCTCTAGCTGTTGTGTTTACAGTCATCCATTGGCTGGCTAAATAATCCTGAACTGACGTTTCTAAAGTTTACTAACTGAATACTTACTCGAAACCTTGAGCAGGAGCATTTTGAGGCTCGTATTCCATCCGCAATTACATGAATTGGACTGTTTGTTGTTTGTTCCCTGTTTGTAAACAAAATAGTAATGTTGTTGGATCAGATCTGATGAAAGCATATTTATAAATCCTTATCATACCATCATAGGACAAACAACTAAGTTACACACAGTTCTGGCTATGAATCACCAGTGAGTTATGTGTTTATATTTATATGTAAACTTCTTTTTTCTTGTAGTTGCTCCTTCCTGTTTGTTTACTTTTTTTTCCAGGCTTCCCCTGGTAACCCTGTATGTAACGTCACAATGCTATGAACTGTGGGTAATTCGTTCAGGCAAAGTCTGCAGAAATGCGGACTTAAAGTGTGCATAAAAAAAGTCTGTGAGAGAGCCCTCGTGCACTTGACAGTTTGACAGTGGGACAGCCCTAAACCCTCACGGACTTAGCAGGAACATGCCTCAAAGTCCTTGAGTCTGTGAGTGTGTGAGTGTGGACATTGGGGTTGGGCCTGAGTGTGCACAGGTGGAGCAGTTTTTACTGGTTTGATTGTGTGAGACAAGATCAGTCGATGCCAGAAAAGAAAATGAATCCATTCTGAATAGTAATGAGTCCACTGGTTCGTTGGACAAAGGATAGATCAGGAGAGCGAAGGAAGATCTTCTCATTGAATTAGCTGAGCTGGAAAGTTTGAGACAGCGAAGCTAATTGGTGTGCTTGAGTTGGAGTGCACATGACTCGCGGCCAGCTCTCTAAGACCAAAGCAGCCGATGTAAATCCAGGATCCAGGGGAGGCAGCGATGCATCAAAAAGCCTGATCAAACCAGCCTGTGTGATGTGAACAGCAGCATGGTGTCTGCTCCGTGATGTTTCAGCTTGGTCCCCACCTGGAGATGTTCATTCACTCAGAAGAAATACACTTAGTAGGAGTCTCCTGAACTTCTTTGTTCTGGGTGTGGAGCTACATAAATGTCTCTAAATTAGCTTTTAGTTTCATAAGATGAACGAGTTAACAGTGAACTACTGTACTCATGATGAGGGCTAGAGAGGACAACAATGATTTGATTAAAAGTTGTTTTCTTGTGATACAACAATGTCATTTGGTTGTCTCTACATAATCTTTTTTTAATATATTTTTGGAGCATTTTTAAGCCTTTACTACAGCAACAGTAGAGAGTAGACAGGAAACAAGGGTGGAGAGAGAGAGACTGGGTGGTGAAAAGCAACAAGGGTCCACTGCCAGAATCGAACCGTGGATGTTGCGGTTATGTGGCGTGCATCTTAGCCAGTAGGCTACCGGGGCACACCATCCCTAAGTAATCTTAACAAGTAATCATTTTGTGATCATGAGGAAACTATTTTCTGATCTCAACTTTGCAAATCCATACTAATTTGGTGTCCCGAGCACAATGATAGTGAGGGCAGGTCACAGAAAGTAAAAAGTCTAGGACCATTAGTCAGCACGCAGGTTTCGGGAATAGAAACAGGAAAAATCACTGCACGTTTACATCCTCCACATATCAGCAGCAGTATGGGGGGGTTCTGTGGCCATATGTAACTGTACCAGAAAATATGGCCTCTCTGCATGGCTCGCTGCAGTGGCTCCATCCCACTGACACTATGATTGCAGGGCACACACACACACACACACACTTCTATACCTGTGACGACCCTCATTTCCTAGTCCCTAACCCAGACAGACACATACATACATATACACAAACATGTGTATTACAATGGTTGGATGATTCATCTTGAGGAGCTGGTTAGTTTAGCTTAGCATAAAGACTGAAAACAGGAGGAAACAGCTAGCCTGGCTCTGTCCGAAGGTAACAAAAGTCACAAATTAACATGTTATATTTCATTTGTTTAATCTGTAAAAAAACTGAAGTGTAAAAATGAGTGTTTGTGGTTTTACCAGGTGTAATGTTATACCTATTTCTAAGTTTAGCCCCAAATTTGTACTACAATGTAATTTGTAAATAACTTTAGTACAAAGTCAAGAGGTTGTGATATATGCCTTACAAGGAACACCTCTCCTGAGACTGAAAACGTGATCACTGTTATTAGTCTTTGGAGCCGTTTCTGAACAAACTAACGTGACCAAACTCTTCATGATGAAGGAACATGTGACCCAGTGCAGCGGTGTGGCTCATTGATGTGTTTTAATAGTTTTTGGACAACAACAGAGGTCTACAGCACAGAGGAATAAGATTTATCAGGTTTTGGATACACACACAATACTTGTTAGTAGATCAGTTCGTTGTTGGTTTGTCTCTACAAATGAGATTTGTTGACAGTAAGAAAAATGTAGAAATTCACCAGACATAACCTTAAGTGTAATATTCTAACCTTCATGGCTGTCCCACCATGTCAAACAGCAATATTCTAGATGCTCTGTGCATCATTTTATAAACAATTCCCCAAAATCACAACCAACATTTTGGGAAACTTTGGGATCTTCATTAAAAGCTATTTGAAGAAAAGTTTTCTGCACTACAAAAGTTTGTAGAGATGGTGTTTCTGGAAGTTTCTGTGGCTTGAATATTAACAGCAACAGAAAATCTAAAGTTGAAACAACAGTAGCACAAAAGGTGACTGCTCAGTCACACTCTGCATTTTAATGATAATTGTAGCACAGATGTAGGCAGATGACACACTGTCTACATCCCTGCATGGGTCCCCAAAAACGCTTATGCATAATATATGAAAAAGTGCCGCGCCATATTATGCAACTGCTGTATGTGTGTGTGTGTGTGTGTGTGTGCTCCCCCAAACCCCACTCCACCAGTGTCTATGTTTAGCAGCCTATTCGTGTCTACAGTTAAATTGTACTTTCCACTCTAGTTATTACAGCGGCAGACAAAATATGAAAAGCGCTGAGGGCCATGGATAATAAGCACAGAAATAGAGAAGGCAGTGAGCAAAACTACAACCTCATCATCACTGTACAATCACCCCCCCCCCCCCCTCCACCTTTCCCACACACACACACACACACACACACACACACACACACTCATAAATTCATGGACTGTTCTTTCTAAATCCATGAGACAATCATGTCCCGAGAAAAACTGTCTCTCCTGCATCGTTTGCTTCGGTCTAGCCCTGCAGCCAGGCAGATTAGGATCTGTCTCCTCCCCGTCCTTCCATCCAGTCGACTGCTTCTGTTTCTCACATGACAGCAAATGAGCAATCTGTAAGCTTCTGTAAAAAAAAAAAAAAAGGTTTAACCACATGCTCAGTTGTTGATAGATTGTACAGTCATGGTTCTCTGACACCAGGGAACATGTCAGGGAGATATACAACCCTATTGTGTCTCTTTCTGAATCACTGCTATCATACAGCACACACACACCCACACACACACACACACATACACACAGAAAGTTACTCAGGCACGTGCACACCCAGGGGACCAATTAAACCTATAAAACACAAGACTGAAAACTGCACATATGCCAATTTGTCGACACAAGCAAGGGGAAGAAAAACTTAAATCTTTTGGAAAAATAAAGTAGAAAATCACCAGTAGAGCATTACTGAGAGTCCTCCCATTTCCAAATGCCACTTGTGTTTAAAGGCACAGTACATGATCCAGTTGTTGACAAAAGTTGTTGAAATACCAAAAATCAAAACCCACAACTCCAAAAAATGAAATGTACTGCTTTTCCATACAGGGGACAATAAATATGAATCCACAACCATTTCTCAGTTTGACTGCAGATGTTCAGCAGTCAGGTGTCCATATGAACAGTGAAAGAGGTTTTCCTCGCTGTAATCATTCCTCCTGTTCATACTGGATATTAAAAGATCCCCTTCAAATGTGCTTTAATGGAAGTGATGGAGGCCAAAATCCACTGTGTGTCCACACAGTCATTTAGTGCAAAAATGCATTTAAAAGCTAATGTGAGCTTATATGAGGCTTCAATTTTTTCTTGCTAAAAAGACTGTAACGTTGAAAGATATCTACTTGATTTGACTCATTTTCTGAAGCTTCATATTAGCTTCAGATAAACTTTTAAATAGATTTTTGCAAAGAAGGAGGACTGTGGATTTTGTCCCCCATCACTTCCATTGTAAGTGCATTATGAAGGGATCTTCTAATGGTCAGTATGAACAGGAGGAATGATTACAGCAAGAAAAACAGCAGGAAAAACGAAGTCTGTTTCAGTTGTGCACAGTAGAAAGTTAATTATTTTAATTACACTTCCATAAAGTTTCCAGAAAAGACAGAGATTTTAAAAAAAATGAAAATCTTTAAATCAGAGGGCAACATATCCTAACTATAAGTAAAGCTGGATCCAACACTTCTACACACTAAAACTAAGACCTGAACTTGGACTCATGTATTTGCAACTTGAAGACTGGACCCAGCTGAATCCTGTCTAACACTGCTGATTATTGCTGCTATATTTTCACTTTATTTCATGACTGACTGTTAGCTCATCAGGCTCATCAACGCATTGGCCAGTGTTGGCCAGTCAAAAAGAAAAAGGGATATTTCTTAAATTACCAAATAACCAAACCGAAACTGTATATGGAAATGTCCATTTACTTTTATACAATGTTCTCTGTTTCAGTGAGAGGAAATTCTTCATCTTTGGAACATTAAACTACTTTACAGATGTACACACACATACACACACATACATGTATATACAAAATAATGCAGATAAGCTGGTTGTTCCCGGGTGTTGGAGGGTCATGACAGCTCCATTCAGCCGTGTCAGTGTATGCCGCCCTCCAAGTGGCGTCTGGCTTTCTATCTCGTTTCACAAAGTACAATAGCTACAAATAAAAGAGCGTTTTTAGTTAAATGATTATATAGAAAATGACACTGTGTTCTGATGTGGCTTTTGGAAGCTGCGGCTCGGGGCACAGGTGGTGTTTGACCTCAAACGTACTCCACACAGTTAGATAATATACAACACTGCACACACACACACACACACACACACACATAGAAACCACAGATTACATCTAGTTTACTGAACTCGCTGTTCTTAAGGAGCCACAGCAGCAGTTGAAGTTTTTGGCCTCAGACTTTACTCCAGGGACGTATTTAGACATCGGCTTTTCAAATGTAATCTCGTAGACTAGAACACAAAAACATGAACAAGTTTTTAAACCCAGACAGACAAACAGGTGGGTCCATGAGTTCAAACATGTTGGACGACGAAGCATTGTTCAAGCTTTATTTTTAGTTCTAAGAATAACGCCAACATTTCAAAAGATATCAATTATTATAAAATGAATTTTGGGGAAATGTGTATAAAATAATGCACATGATATCCTGAATACTGTGCAGCCATGAGGGTTTGAATAATTCACTCATCAAAATTTATTTAAGGGGACATTTGTCTAGAGAAATCAGAGGTTAAAGAGCACATGATTTTAGGTTTGACATGCTTTCACATTTAAAAAATCATGTGCATGGATTTGTGTTTCCCTGCTGCATTTAACTCAGTAGGCATATGATATGAGCTTCCAGACAGAGTCTTTGTCTGTGCTTAAAGCCCCTTAAAAGAGACATTGTTAGCGCCTCACTGGACATTGTGGTCTCTATGGCGACAGAAATGGCAAACTCAACACCTGATTCCCGGGAGCTCACCTGGGCTTCTCTCTCTCATACACACATGCAGATTATTTCGTTTACTTATACACGCTCTGGTGGAAGTATTCAGATCCTTATTGTGGCAAAAACACAATATACAAATAGAAAAGTGTTGTGTACTTTTATTCTTTATCAGTAAAATACTGTTATCATAAGCAGTTCTGCCTCTAAACAACGGTCCTTTCTGAGTGTTTACTGAGTGTTTTCATGGAATAAAAGATCTCTTAAAGATGTTTATCGTTGATATAGTTACACACAGCAACCAGAAACATCTTTAAGAGATCTTTTATTCTGTCCTCTTACTGTCATCTTACTAAACAAATTACTTTTTATTAGATATTAGTGACTGCTGCTGTTTTTATGATGTCTATTTAAGATATGTATTTATTATATGTATTTATTGTTATTATTTTAGCATTTTCATCCCAACTGTTTATTATTACAGGTCCACTTATGTATTGTCTTTATCTCATGTTTTCTAATAGCAGAGGAAGTTTTTAAGTGTATGTGTGTCTGTGAAGCCAAAGACAAAATTCCACGTGAGTGGACAAAAAAGATGTTATATTCTAATTATTGATGTGTGAACCTGTGACCAATTATCTGTAGTGTTGTTCCTGCCCCAGGTGCTGCCAGACTACTGCTGGGTAATTTAAAGGAATAGTTCAACATTCTGGGAAAGACACTTACAGTATTTGTTTTCTTTCTGAGACGTTCAGATGGGTATCAATCTCATGTCTGTGTGTTAAGTAGGGAGCTGGAGTCAAGACGTGGTTAGCCTAGCTTAGCATAACAACTTGAAGCAGGGGGAAACATGCTACCAACAACAACTCTAAAGCTCACTAATTAACATGTCATATCTTGTTTTTTTACTGGCAGTTCTCAGTTTTAGGGGGACTTAAGTGGATATATTTTTCGAGGAACAACAGTTTATTCATCAGCACTTCTGTGCAGCGTCTCCGGCTCCAGCGCAGGTTTCCAGATCAAGTTTAGGTTTTGGTGTCTGTACAGGCGTGATGTAGCCACCTCACTGTGACAACAAGACTTCAGGATGACGCACACAGTCACTGCACCCGGCTGTCGTTCAACAAAAAATAGTTCTAACATGTAACTCCCCTTTAAACAACAATCTGTGGTTTTTACATTTGTTTGTTCACAGGTTAAACAAACCAGATACAGCATGTTAACTTTTTTTTAAACTTTGAACAGAGCTAAGCTAGCTGTTTCCACCTGATTGCAGTCTTTATGCCAAGCTAGGCTAACCACATCCTGACTACAACTGTCTTTAACACACGGACATAAAATTGATATCAATCTTCTCATTTTACTCTCATAAAGATAATTTAGTGTACAGTAGTTAAAGTATTCCTTTAAAGTCACAGTACAAAAAAAAGAAAGTTGAAGCAGGTTCCACAGCATTTATTCCAAAAATGTTTCAACCAGCCATTAATGCATATTTGCTTCATTAATTTACCAACTTTTCCACCTCAGCCATGCTTTTAAAGTTTGGGGGGGTTTTGGAATTTTAATTTTTGTTTTTTATTTATTTATGGCTGTCTGCTTTTTTTCGTGTGCAAATTCAAAATGCACCAAAAACAGGTGGATGGAAACATATTAGAGTTTTTATTTAGAGTTATGGGAGGGGTTGATTCATATGTGACTATACTTTATATGTGATTATGCATACGCTATGCAAATAGGCCACTTGACGCCACTCTGCTCTATTGTTGGGAAGGTTAAATTGGGAGCAGTGTGCTGATGGCCGGGGACAGCGCAGATTAATACTGCTGCTCCCATCATCCTCCTCCCTCCGTCTGCCCCTCCTTCTTCCTCTCTCTTTCTCTTTTGTATGACGAGGGGCAGAGTCAGTTCCTGTGTCATTGTTAGGGATCCATCTGCCCGGCTGCAAGCACACACACACACACACACACACACAGACACACACACACAGCAGCAGCAGCAGCAGCAATTAAACCTGTTTGACACACTTGACAGAGAAGAGCTTTGGGCTGTGTGTGTCCGGCACGAGCCATCTGTGAAACAACCACCCACACACACATACACACACACACACACACACACACACAGAGACAATCATAATGTGTGTGTGTGTGTCTGGTGCATTAAATAGATTTCATTCACTGACATTCCCCCAGCCCCCCTCTCTTTTTTTTTGGTAGTAGGATACGAGGAATCCCAGTCCTCCTCCTCTTCTTCTCTTGTGATGGACAGACGAGACAGACGAGTTTAGGGAGGGAGGGTACGGATGGATGGATGGATGGATGAGTGGGTGGGTGGATGTAGAGGGAGGACAGAATGGATGGATGGCAGATTGGGGAGCCGACCTTTCATTCATTTATTGTTGTCCCTGAAGTAGGACACCAGGCAGACAGATAGATAGACAGAGCAGCAGTAATTACTGGTGGCAGCAGCCCCCATCTGAAGATATTGTATTGATATTAGGCTGTTAACGGGAGATTAGCATGTGGGTGACTGGGGGTCTGGGCCAGTCTGGGTCTCCACTGCTTTAGGAGCAGCTGATCATGATGATGCTATTGTCCTTTTTTTATCTTGAAAGTGCTCCACTTTCTGCTCTTGGCAAGCAGAGAGAAGGAGTGATTGACTCATAGTTTTCACCCAAAAATGCCCAGACTTTTAGGAAAGAGCTCCCAATATTCTGTTTGCACAGTCAGAACAGTTCATAATAGAGGTCCCACCAAAACAGACCCATAGAAAACCACAACCCAATGTGCATAAATTCATTTTCAAAAACACAAAACAAAGATATGATCCAAAAGGGACCCAAGGGTTGTCAGACCCGGTCCAAACAGAGCTGAAGATAATTAGACCTTCTTCAAAATGCAGTGGACCTAAACCAACCTAAACTGAGAGAGAACACCTTTTGCACTTGAACACTTGTGGCAGCGTAATCTTCCACCAATTAATGAGCAGCCACGAATGAAAGGAGCAGCAAAACATGGCATCATAATAAATGTAAAGTTGTCTAAAAACACATTTGACGCACCGCTTGATCAGAGCTGATAGAGTTCACTGGAATCTCCTCTGCTATTATATCGACACACAATCCGAGACACAATAGCAGCAATAGAACGGGACCATACTCAACCCTGTTAAACTGAAAATAATTTGGACATTATCACCTTTCGAGTTGACATGGTGAACTTGTTAGCGACCAGTTGATGATATACCCATCCATGGCTTTCAATTGGAGTCATGTTTGTGTTGACCTGATGAATGTAAGTCCAATATTCACCCTCTTTTAGCTCTTTCGGTCTCCACCAACTATATCTGGCTCTTTAGCTGTGAAATATTCCACTTTCTTCACCAGCTAGTCTCTAACTAGGTCTGCTGTTTGGTGCTGGGCAGGTAGTGTACAGTGGGTTTATCAGATCTTACTGGAAACAGCTGCCTGCTGCTGGTTGATAAGAGCTGTGAGAGTGAACCAAAACAGTAAAGCTGTGGTCCGGAAAACCAAAACAAAGAGCTGAAAGACGCTATAAAGCTCTGTACAGCTGAGGGACACTACAGAGTCTGGTGATAATTGACTATGGGTCAATCACTATGAGCGACCTCACATTACACGTAGTCATTTGATTTATTGTCAATGTAAAATATTGATAACATCATCTTTTAAAAAAGTAGAGTCTAAAAATAAGGAGCCTACACATGCAGTAAGTCCTGAAACAGAACTGAACCCACAATCCTGTAAGTCCATAATATCCATCTTAGCAGGTGTGTGTTTTGATGTGTGTGCAGTAATCACTGTATTATAGGCTTCCTAAATACATGTTTGCACCTCTCTACCATCTCTAAGCTCATAGTTAGGCTTCCATATCATTTACTGTAACTGTACTTACTTCACTGTAGGCGGCTTCGTTCTCATTGTAATGGCACCTTTTTCTTCCAGTGCAGTTAAACAAGCCCACCTCCAATCACATCCCACTGCAGCGAAAAAGTTAGAATAGCATACATTTCCCAGAGTTTTTGGAACAGGGGTCATATAAAACTGTAACAGAGCCAGGATAATTATAATGTGTCATAGTGTAGTAATGACTACAGAGCACCATCCCTGGAGCTGTCAGCAGTTCACTGTCATGCTCTGGGACATTTTAGCCGGGTGGATACTGGCATTGGGGTCATCAACTTAAGATATATCACACAGTCTGCAGGATAAATTCTTAGAAACAATGTAGAAAAGTCTCATTGTATGTTTTTCTACTTTATATTTCTGCTGACCGTTTTCCAAACCATGCTGCAGTCATTTGTTTTTCCCATCTTTCAGTCAGCCATTGTTTGAAGTCATTTCACTATGGTATGAAAATCAACTTGAAACAGAAACTTGAAACTTGCTTGATTTGTGTATTCCACCATTGTTGTAACTTTGCATGTTATGCAGCTGAAAGAAGAGAATCATCTGGGGAGCCTATCACCACATTGTCAAAGCATATGGCTGGCATTATTCTTTATTTTTCTCATTGTCAACAAATTCAATGAAAATACAAAAGCAGTCTGTGAGCGCGTCTATCAATACTGTTTGACTTCCCTATCATGTCTGTGGCACTCAGCCCCAAGCCCATTGGTTCCTAATAAACATCTTTAAAAACAGGTCACAATGTATAGTGGAATTTTTTAAAAGGTAATTTCCTAAAACAACTTGGGACTGTAGTTTTTAGCAAATGTTACTCAAACAGAAAGGAAATGGTGCATTTGTTGGGGACTATTTGAATTGCGGATTATTCATTTATTGGTGCTCTACTGAGTATTTCTGGTAGCAGGACGGTGTGTGTGTGTGGGATTGAGTCAGAATAATCTACAGTGTGTGTGTTCATGGTGATGAAGGAACATGTCACCCAGTGCAACAGTGTGGCTCATTGATGTGTTTTTAAATAGTTTTTGGACAGCAATGGAGGAATAAAATATATCCAGCGTTGGATAAACAGAAAGTACTTGTTAGTAGGAATAATTCATTGCTGTTGTTGGTCTTTTCAAAGGATTTGACCAGACTTATCCTTTAACCATAAGACTGATAGGATTCTATATTTTTCTTCTTGTAAAAATGAATTGATCCCACATACACTGTACTGGTGCCATAAAAACTTGCCCGTGCACCAAATAACAGCACCATGGCAGAAAATAGCACTCACACAATGCTCTATTTACTCCTGTTTGAATAATATTTTCTAGAAAGTACGGTGCCCAGCTGTTTTAGGAAATTACAGAGTTATTTGTAATGACATCTGTGAGTAGGTTTTCAAGATTTACATCTCTAGTAGGAACCAACAGGCTTGGGGCTGAGAGCCACAGACAGTGCAGGGAAGTTTTGGTTTCTCTGTGGGATTTGCAGAAAAAAACAAAAAGATATAATATTACCAGACTTATCATTTAAATTAGTTAAAACAGGTGTTATAGTTCACTGCAGTTGATTACATAACTCAAGCCAGTCTCAACTCTGTTTCAAGTAATTTCCATACCTGTAGGGAAATTAATAGAAACCAATGGCTATGTGAGGCATACATAGGAAAAGCAACTGTAAAACATTCAGACAATGTAAAACATATGTGATTTGTAATAAATTGGCTAAAACATGCAAAGACACTGCCATGGTCCCTTTCAATATGTTTGGAAGCTCATTATTTATGTAGCATGTTATGTCATGATCCTATCTGCCAGTAGTTTGCAGTCACATACAGTCAGTCAGTAGAAAGGTGAGGATGTTACTGGAAAACCACTGAATTTGTAAGTTGCTCTTCAGAGGCTGAAGTAATTTCCCTACTGGCCTTGAAATGCAGCTTCTGAGCGTGCGCACAGCGGCTCGTTTAGCAGTGGGCCGGGAAAGAGACGGATGTACCACTGTCGAGTGGGAGAAAAGGGGGGGGCTAAGAAATAAAATAATTCGGGAATGGATTGGATGAGAATTGCAGAATGGATATTGAGTATATTTCTCCTTAAGTATATAAAAAATAGTATTTGTGAGAGATCTGTTTTAGTCTGTTTTATGTTTATGTTCGGTTTGTAACTGTTGGAGATGTTTAAACCCCCCGTGTGTCGCGGCGGAATGGTTTGTCCCAGACGATGTCAGCCTCTGCCTGCCTCCTCTTGTCAGTGCTCTTCTTAAAATGAAGCTAGCGAGCCGGCGGCACCTGCGGAGGAGAAGGAGAGGGGACTGAAATGTAGAGCTGGCATCTACTTTCCCACCGTTAAGAGGACGCTTTTGTATATCTATATACTTATACAAAGGGTCTTCATGAAGAGCCCCACGTTATTAACATTATTATTATGTCGGAGGGAGCAGTTGCAGCCCGGTGCTTGCTGTACACAGTTCGTCTATTTATTCCAGTCTGAAGCAGGAATTCAGATAGAAGACTTCCAAGTAGATAGATAGATAGCTTATCAAATCAAGTGTTTTTTTAGTACGTCGGTTTGTTTTTGTCGTTTCCACCCGTTCACATTTTATAAGCCTTTTTTTGGAGAAATATTGTCAGGTTGAACCATACGAAAGCAATGTATAATACAGTTTGGACGACGGAAAAGGACGGTGAGGAGGGAGACTGGCGGGACGTGATGATGCCCTACTCCACGGAGCTGATATTTTATCTGGAAATGGACCAACCGCCAGGTAAGGAGGCCGGGGAGACTTCAACATATCGGACATGGAAGTCGGGCTGAGCAGTGGAGCTAGCTGGAGAGGAGAGGAGGTGTTGTGTTTGGTTTGGTGTCTGTTCAAATTGGTGGAAAGTTTTTTTAAGGCGCACATCCTGCTGCTGCTCAAACCAAACGTCCCCCCGGCGGTGCTTAACGATATTTGGGGTCGTAATTCTCGGAGGGATTTCACGTATATCTGCACATATTTTAGTTTTTTGGCATGACATCATAGTACAGTCTCCACATTTGCCCGAAAATGTACATTAGCCTTAGCATAATCTTTTTGTTGTAGTGAGAAGCAAGCAAGTTAAGATTAAATTAAACCATTTAGCGACATTTTAGCAGTTTGGCTTTTCAAATTCACACGATTGTACTTGTACAACCGGAGTGACAATAAACATCTTGAATCTTGAGAAAATCAGTTGGCAACACCGATGACAACGCTTTTAAACACATTTCCTTTTAGTTTCTTGCTCTCTGGTGTATCCGCCATAGAAGAAAACGCTCGTTTGTACATTAATATGTTGATTGTAATCCTGCTGTTGAAACAGACAGACTCATTTGGGAGACAATAGTCCCATGTAATCTGTACATAAAGGCAGCCGATAAGCTTCTCTGGCACTCTGTATTTAATGCAATATGATAAAATAAATGGCCAAGGTGACAAATAGCATATTATATTAAAAAGTGAAAACCGCTAATGCAGTTCGCTGTAGCCTAATTTGCTCCTTGAATCCAGCACCTAGTTTTTGCAACTACCTGCACATTTTTTTTAAAAATCTGTTATTGCTCCATTACCAAAATCTGTGTGAAACGGCTCCATCCGGAGCTCTGCCCGGTGCCGACGACTGGAAAGGGGGGATGGGACACAGAAAAGAGCGGCACCGGAATAATGAATGAAACCGGGAATAAAAGGTCCCGAGCATTTTATAATCATAGCATCCTTCACTGACGCGGATCTAGAAATCTTTGTGCGTCTTTCTAGTCAACTGTCACCCACAGCTGAATATGTTTCATTCAATCATTCCTTCATTCATTCATTCCTCGGCAATTGTGCCAGTGTCATTTGACTCCCACCCCCCTCTTTCCTCCCCTCGGTGCGCTGAATGGATCCTGGCGCAGATGTGGGACGTTGTGTTGTTTCCAGGAGGCGCTGTTGAATGCAGTTTGCCCGTAGCTCTGTCCCTCCCACCCCCCCTTTTCTTTCTTATCCCCCATCTACCTATTGAGATGCACTGTATACTCTGCAGCCACTATAAAGTGCATCATTCTGTTTTATGTGGCATGTTGCAGAGATAATAAAGAAGAATCCCCTTAGGTTGAAATGTTTTATCAAAGAAAGTATTTCTACCTTTAGATCACAGTGATTTAAACTATATTCATAATGCTCAGAAAATGCATTTTCACCCTATGTGAAGTTTGTGTCAGCACATAGGAGAAAATATAATTTCATCTGCTTACTCAGGTACATTTTCTTGCATCCTGAAGTGCAACGTAGATTCTTTCATTTGAGGTAAATTGAAGTGTAAGTGAAGCGGACTGGTGCAATATCCTCAGCCTCTTTCTGCTCATTTAAGGTTAACATCTCCCTTTTTCCTCTTGGGTGAACGGCAGATGAATTGATTCCCTCCGTTTCTTTCTTTCTGTCCAGCGTTTCCCTCTTTTTCTGCCTTTGCAAAGCATTGTGTTGGAGCTACAGTAGAGTGAATGGACAGTTGCTCCTCAGTGCATCGGGGATGTAATTGCAACACACAGGCACTTTGCTGGTGATTCACACAATTAACCACTGGATCTTGGTCGGAGCTGTTAATACATTCATGCATATATTGGGGCTCATTGTCATGGCTAAAAATTAATAGTAAAATAAAAAACCTGCTCAGTTTCCATTTTAAAAACTTTTTTTTTTAAATCAATATTTCTCCTGAATTGTGTTGCCAGTCAGGAATGCATAATATTCAGAACTGTCTGAATGCATTGTGGGTAGTTTTCAGAGAGGTGTGCTTTAGGATTTGATGTAGAAAGTTGTCCTGCTCTGCTCCGAATGATCGTTAGATTCAAGCTTTTCTTGACAATGCAGATTCTTCTGTAGCTCGTACCTGCAGCGTTGGTCTGTGTCTCACCTCTGTTACCTGAATGAGCTCTTCCTGCCATTAATCGCAGCAGCTAAACCTCGCTGCATCTTTTACATTGTGCACAGATTTAACTGACACGCAGCTTGTCTTTGTCTTTACATATCTGACATGTAATCTACAGAGCTACAGAGAAAGGAGGAAAAGGCAGGAGGACTGTGACACAGGAAGGAAAGGGGAGGCTGAAAGATGAGAAGTGGTAGAGGAGATGACAGAGATGGAGGGATGGATGGTGAAGGTTGAGGAGAGAAGTGGAGAGTCGAAGGGAGAATAAAAGATGAGCGTCCCGCAGATGGTCATTAGAATATTTATTACACTGGAATTGAAAGCCTCAGTGACAGTTATTGTATTGTGTTGTGTGTGTGTGTGTGTGTGTGATGCCTTTGTGTGCAGGGTGATTAGCACAGGTGGAGTGCCAACGTCCCCCCCCCCCCGGAGGAGGGCAAAGCCTGTGTTTCCATTGGCAACTTTGTGCGTGTGTGTGTGCGCGTGTGTGTGTGTGAGGTGAACGATGAGTCTCATCTTTCAATGGAAAATCACCGGGACATTATTCTTAAAGGACCATACCAGAGGGGTTTTTTGCATGTCTTAGCACATCATTTCTTAGTGCATGTCGTTGTGTTTTTAGACCTCTGAATGGGATTCACCTTTCCTCTGGGTCGTTTCTGTTCATATCCGTCCACAAACGTTGCTTTGAAATGGCTCATCCATCCCAGTTTACATAATATCTGCATTTGATTTTGTGAAATTGTTATAATGTAGTGCAGATTTTACAAATCTGTTATTATGTAGCTAATGTAACTTTGACAACATTAAGAGCACTAGAGCTGCCCCCTTTTTGAAGGTGCTCGTTAGGGTCTGAGTCAATCTGCCAGTAGAATTATATCATGTTAATATGATATTATGATGTTTTACAAAATTCTGTTGTCCAAATTAATGATTTGTAGCATGAGAAATGGGGTATGAAGGTTTTTGTCATCGCATTGAACATCAGTTTGATGATTTTCATCTTTAATTTTGCATATATTTACCATATATATCGCCCAACCCTGCTATAGTCTTAAATAAGGACTAGAGTCTTCTGCATGACTGTCATCACCTGCAGAGGGACAATAACACAACATATTTTTCTGTTAAGTCAACTAAATAGTCAGATAATTTTGAATATTCACTGAAAATGCATTTCTTATTATTCACTGTGATGGAGCAACTAACTCGAGTACATTTCAAGTTTCAACTTCATCTTAAAGGTGCAGCGTGTAGAATTTAGTGGCATCTAGTGGTGAGGTTGCACACAGCATGTAGGGATACCGCTGGCCATGAAACTCATGAAAAACATGAAAGGCCCTCTCTAGAGGCAGTGTTTGGTTTGTCCGTTTTGGGCTACTGTAGAAACATGGCGGGCTCTGTGGAAGAGGACCCGCTCCCTCTGTAGATATAAAGGGCTCATTCTAAGGGAACAAAAACACAGCAATTCTTATTATACACTAATTAAAACATACTTATGAATATTATATTCCATTTCTGCCAAGTCCATTCCACTAGATGCCACTAAATTCTACACACTGGTCCTTTAATTGCAGTTTTACTTGGACAGCACACAATTGAGCTGCCTAGGAAACAGGGCACAAAATTAGCACCAGCCACCAGCTAAATGATGGTAAAATATGCAAGTGGCTGCTTCACTCACCAGCCAAAAAAAAAACAATGATAATCTATTGAGTAAAATTTGAACATTCACTAGCCATTTGGTCAGTGGACAAAAAAGCTAAATTTGCACCCTGCTAGGAAATATGAAAAACATGAAAAACAAAAATATAAAGCACTTTTAGAAGATGGCAAATATTTATTTATTTATTTCTACCAAATGGGCTAAAAGATGCAGAACCAGCAGTGTGTAACCTGCTGCTGTTAGTAGAAACGACAGCAGCTGAATGAGTCTGTGGCATCATTCATGCACAGCGGAGATGATAAAGCCTCTTTATGTAAAGGACGTAATCATCATCTACAGAATTGGATTGAAATGTGACCCATAAAGACTTAATCCTCTGAATGTTTGCTTTCCATATGTGTCACTGAGTGATAAGAGCCTTTTATCAGGATCATATTCTCTACATAAACCATATCCTGAAGGAAAGTTCTCATATATCTATATAGATAAAAGTGACAGAAGTTCCCAAAAAAATTGCAATTTTGAACAAAGTAAATAATATCCTGGACTGCTAGTGTACTTCACATGTTGTCCTGTGTTGGAGTTTTGGGGAAACGCATATAAAACTGACATAAATTCACTGTAAATGCTGCAGATTAGAACATTAAGAGTTACAACATGACTGATACTGGATTTTTGAGACTCACACCAATATTGATGTTTGATAGTTTAAGATAATATCTCAGCCAATATTTGTTTTTCAACATAAACAATGATTTTTTTTTTGTTAAGAATCACAAAAATGAGGTAATTATAGTATAAAAAAATTAACTCTTCAGTGCACTCTAGTGGACAAACTATGTAAAAACTACACAGTTTCTTAACCACCTCAAACATATCTGGCTTTTCTGGACTACAATTTCTTGTACTTACTGGCTGAAATATTCTATATGCCAGATGTTGATCATATTTGCGATAAGCTAATATCAGCCTGTAATACTGAGCTGGCCGATTTGTGGTTGCGTGGACTCTCACACGAATTGTAAATGGGATGCATTCACAGGGCAGCAGAAAGACATCTGGAGGTTTTATGAGCTGAGATCGGATGGTGATCATTATAGAGGGAAGGTTAAATTAAAAAGTCAGTATTGCATTAAAGCAGATGTGTATATCGTGGAATTCTCTGAGCAAAATGTTAAGTATTACATCGGACAACATGAAGCTCAGTGAGTAATATTATGGTTCAGTGGACTCTTACTGTTGTTTTATGTGTTTGCTGTGTGTTCGTGTTTTGTTTTGGACTGTCGGTTGGACAAAAGAAGCGATTTGAAGACGTCACTTTGGGCTCTAATGGCAATTTTTCATTATTTTCTGGCATCTTATAGACTAAATGAATATTCAAAACCATAACTGACAGATTAATCAACAGCAAATGAATCATTAGTTACCGCTCTCATTATGTTTTAGATGACAGTGGATCTTTTGTGTGAAGTTTTGTGTTGATGGGATACACTGAAGTGACAGTGAATGAATGAGTGTCTCAGCTGGGAGTCTCTGTGTTCAATAGGACCTGTTGATTTAGCGCTCGATGCTGCACAGCTGAGTGTGTATGAGTGTGTAGTGTCCCAGAAGGAATGGATATACTACAGGGTAACTCCACCTCCCTCCTTTCTTTCTTTCTTTCTCTCCACGCCCCCCACCCCCCAGTCCCCCCATCCCCCTCCTTTTTTCTCCCCCTCCCTCACTGTCTCCTGATTGGCTGAGGGGGCGGGCCTCCGAACAGGGATTAGTGAGCACGTCGTCTGTCTTTTAGGAGCAGCTCGGCTCGCGCTTTTCTTCAGTCTGACGGAGCAGAGAGCAGCAGGAGGAGGAGGTGGGCGGCGGAGGAGGAGGTAGAGGAGGAGGAGAGAGAGAGAGCATCAGAGAGAGAGGGAGGGAGGGAGAGTGAGTGAGAGAGAGAGAAGGAGGGAGGAGGGAAACAGCTGAGAGACGAGTGGCAGCATGCAGCTAACGGAGAGCACGATGGTGGAGGACGGTAAGAGACGGAGCAGGACAGATTTGCTCTTTCAGTCCCTTTCTTCTTTTTCTTTTCTTGGTTTCTTTGTTGCTGCATTTCTTTGTCTTTTTCTTTCCTCCTCAGTTACTTCACTCACTTTTCCCTTCCCAATCTGGGTCCATATATTAGCATTTTTTCCCTTTTTTTTACCTCCTCTTTCATGTCGTTACAGCCCCTTTCTCCTTTTTTTTTTTTTTCATTCTTTTTGCGGCACGCGACCCAAAGCCTGCAGAGTGTTTGTGCATTTGTGCATTCTTCTGTTGCTCAGTGTGCTTTTGTACTTTACAACTTTGTGGGAATTAGTGCTGCAACGATTACTCAATCAGCAGAACAAAAAGTCATTTATGAAGCAAAATGGAAAAAAAGTTTTGGTTCCAGCTTTAAAAAAATGTGAGAATTTGCTGCTTTTCTGTGTTATATTATTGTGCATTTAATATAGTTGAGGTTTCTGAGAACTTTTGATCTGCATTTTAAAAAATATTTTCTGACATTTTAGAGACTGAGTAGTTAATTGATTATTTGTGAAAATAATCCAACAGATGCACTGATGATATATTTGTTAGTTGCAGCCCTAATGGGAATCTAAAGCTGTCAAGTATCTCTGTGTTTGGACTTTCACACCCGTGACGCTGAAACACACCCACATACTGTAGATGCTCGCACACACACACACACACACACACACACACACACACACACACACACACACACACACCACCTGCAGCTCCTGACTTCATCCAGATGTTAAAGTTGAAGTGGAAATAAAACCGACTGAGAGGCAGATTTCTTTGGAGCAGTTAATTCATGCCACATGCTTGTAGTTTGTAGTTGCTCTTGCAGTTTGTGCAGTGATGTTGCTTTTGTGTGAACTCTTATTGCACTCAACAAGATCTTTGTTTAATATCAGGTCACTGATTTGAAATGACACCGTTCCCCCGATCAGCTGGAGTGTGCACACACGTGATTTTTAAAGCTTAAAGTGTTGCCAGAGGTTGACCGAGGCTCATACTGATGCTTTGTGTGTTTGTCGTGTGTGTGTCAGTCTGTGCTGACTGTCATTGTTCAGGAGAGCTGTGGGTTTCTGCCTGCATGTGTGATGACAAGTGATATCGCTGTGTGTGTGTGTGTGTGTGTGTGTGTGTGTGTGTGTGTGTGTGTGTGTGTGTGTGTGTGTGTGTGTGTGTGTGTGTGTGTGTGTGTGTGTGTGTGTGTGTGTGTGTGTGTGTGTGTGTGTGTGTGGCTGAGCGCTGCTCCTTTGTCTGGTGAGGGGGAGGTTGGGGGAGGAGGGAGGTGAGGGTGCGCTGACGGTCGCCTTTGTTCACCGTCCCTCTTGCTCTCTCTCAGTATTTCTTGCAGTAGTTGTGGCTGTGATGCTTTTACAGATTTATAACTGTTTGAATCATTTCATATTTTATGACATCTTCTGAATTTTGCCCTCTGTGTTCGGATGGTTGTCATTAATCAATTTTACTTGTTTTATGGAGGACAGATGTTTTTAATTCATGGTCCCATTTCCCATCGTAGCTAAAGTCAACCATCAGAAAAGTAAACAGTGGTAATTTTAATGAATTTTTTTTTATGTCACTTTCATTTTTCATGTAAAAATCTCAAAACATTTGTTGGTTTCAGCTGTGAGGATTCTCATAATTTGCATTTTCATATCATTTTTAATTACATATTTCTTCATATTGCTGAACCAGTGTTGATTTTTTTTTTTTGTGACTGAGTAGTAAAGGAAAAAATGTTTGGATTAGTTGTTAATGAAAGTAATTGATTGCAGCCCTGGTGACCCACCTATTGTCCTGTGTGATACTGGTCTTTGTTTGTTCCATTTACTTCCATATTGGGATCAACACTCACACTTAGTACACTGTGTTTCACTTATGTTGGAGATTTATTTATTTCATTTATTAACTTTTTTCTGTTTTTTATTTTTTATTTTTGTGTGTTTAATAGTCTTAAACATAAGGACATTTATGCCAAAGTTTATATTTAAATATGAGGTGAATTTTAGCTGTCTGTGTCTGGCAGTGCTCTTGTACTGTGTGTGTGTGTGTGTGTGTGAGCGAGTTCAGAAAGTGCTGACAGAGGGGAACAGTGCAGCTGCAGAATGACAGTTTTGGCCGCAGCTTCTGACTGACTGACTGGTGACGCTGAGGGAGGAAAAGGGAAGATGGGGAAGGAATCACAGAGTGTGGAAGAGGAAAAAGTGATGAGAGCAGGAGAACAAAGAGAGCAGGAGAGGAGGAAGAGCTGCCATCGCGCTCCTACATTCCTCTGGGCTGAAACTCTGTGTGTGTGTGTGTGTGTGTGTGCAAAAGGATGTCAACAATTACCACTGTTACACAGTTCTTTATGAATTCAGATGGTGTGTTTCTCATTCTCGTACCTGCTCATTGAACACATTATCCTGTAGTGTTTATAAATCAGGTGTAGATAGTCAGGTAACAAGATGCTCATGAGCCTCCAGGGCTGTAAAAAGCCTCTGCGGGGCCTTGAGCAGAAGTGTTGAACTCCTTAAATTTAAAAGTATAAAAGAGCTTCAAAACATCATGTATTTCTTAAATTTTAAATTAAAACATTTCATATTTTTAATTAGTTAGTGTTGAGCCCCCCTGGTGGCCTCGGGGGCCCTAAGCAGCCTCAGTTCAACCATGCAAACTAGTTAGATTAGTTTTTAATTTGACAATTTATACAAACAGAACACACACACGTCATACATTATGCATATCACAAATTGTCAAGGAGAATACAAAGTTAAAAAAGATGCCATCATTATACCTAGTTTATACTGTTTGACTCCATCTCTTAAACGACTCTCCTGTTGAATAGTTATAACATTTGTAGAGCTGCAAAGATTAGAAGATTAATGGATTAGTCATTCAAAAGAAAATTAATTAGCACCTATTTTGATAACTGAATAATCATTTGTAGTTTAAGTAAAAAATGCAAAATATTTGATAGTTACAGGTCCTTTAAATGTGGGAATTTGCTGTTTTTGTATTATAGTTAATTAGATATTCTGGGGTTTTGGACTGCATGTCGGACAAAATTTGAAGACATTTGAAGACCTTGTGCTCTGGGACACTTTTCTGATGTTTTATAGACCAAACGACTAATCGAGAAAATAATCTGCAGATTATTCAACTATGAAAATAATTGTTAGTTGCAGCCCTAAAAGTTTGGCATCTTTGGCACCACATGAACTAAAGATATTTATATATTTAAAGCTGCTCTAATGGATATTTTTTTTTAAAACAAAGGATCAGATGACTGTGTACTGTGAAAGCTCGTAGCGACTGCTGGATGGGTAATTACAGTGATAATATGTCAGATGTTGTTTTTCAGCTTGTTCTGCTGCCCCCAAGTGGCCCAAAAAAAATCCAGTCAATACAGCTTTGAATGTAAATTATACTACAGAGACATTTTTTATTGGTGCAAGATGTAAACAAAGAAAACACAAGTCTAACTGTCGGGTTTCTGGGGTTTGTGTGTTCAGTGTTACAGTCGCTCACAGGAGCAGTGAGAGAAGTGACACGTTAACACTCTTTGGGACCGTGAGTGAGGATCGTGTTGTAGAGAAATCATATCTGGTATCATTTCTCCAGCCCTATTCAGCTCTCCTCTGTGCATTATGGGAATTCCCCGGTCCGAGCCGTTTCTGTCATGCGTGCGTGCGTGTCGTCTGGTAATTTGTGAGGCCAGAATGTTCCGGGACGCTCCGGCCTCTCACACGTGAGCGCTGTGCAGAGGAACAGCGCTCCTCCGGTGGCATTTTTAAAGCACATTCATCAGCGTACTTTCCCTTTTTAAAGGACACCGTCCACATCTGTGTGTGTGTGTGTGTGTGTGTGTGTGTGTGTGTGTGTGTGTGTGTGTGTGTGTGTGTGTGTGTGTGTGTGTGTGTGTGTGTGTGTGTGTGTGTGTGTGTGTGTGTGTGTGTGTGTGTGTGTGTGTGTGTGTGTGTGTGTGTGTGTGTGTGTGTGTGTGTGTGTGTGTGTGTGTGTGTGTGTGTGTGTGTGTGTGTGTGTGTGTGTGTGTGTGTGTGTGTGTGTGTGTGTGTGTGTGTGTAAGCAGAAACTGATTTGTGATGCAGGAGCTCTCCAGTAATTACACTGTTGTTCCTTAAACTGTATCCAGATGTGCCTGGAGACTCTTAAACCTCAGTCTGCGTGTGTGCGTGTGTGTGCGTGTGTGTGTGTGTCATGGGCAGGCTAGCTCTGTTTGGCACACAGCATGGCAGCAAACACAAGAGCTGTGTGTTCGTTTACCTTCAGACTTTAAAACGCTGCTCTGCTTGTGGATGCATATGTACAGTGTGTTATTAACTCAATTTAAAGGTGCAGTCTGTGATTGTTGATTTTTCAGTAATAATGCTGATATGGTGCTTTGTTTTGATATTGACACCAAATTAAACTTTTTTTAGTCTCATACTTGGAGATGTTTTTCTCTACAAAAAACATTGTGTTCATTTAACAAAGGAAGCCAAAGTTCTAATATCTTAAATGTTGTCTAAACACAAGCAGCTGTACAAGAACTTTCCTTTAATAAAATACAGTCTGAACTGCCAAAATTATAATTTAAATTAGGAATGAGCTGATCAAAGAATAAATACAGAAGAGCACGAATCTAACCAGAAATTTGAAGCCAACTCTGGATACTTGAGGCACATTTTAGTCTGAACCAAAAACAAACTATATTTAATAATGTTGGTTAGTAAAATGGACCTACAGTTTAGTTTTGTTTGCATGAGAAAAACAGAGTTTCCTCAAATTTCTTAATTATCTGTAATTTATATTGTTAAAAAAAAGCTGCAGATTGGTTCAGTGTTACTGTGCAGAGGGAGAAAGGCAGCTGATCACTTTCACTCTGCTATAAACACTTGAGTGTGTGTGTGTGAGTGTGTGTGTGTGCGTGCGTGTGTTTGCTTGTGGTGAATGTGGTTTATGACACAGAATAATTACTGTGATGATGTATGGGCTGGGTTTGTCATGCGGCTGTTTGCCTGTGTGATTAATAACAACTCGGTAGCTGCTGTATTTGTGTTGAGATATTAATGCAGCTCCTGTGCTGTAATTTGCATATGAAGCATGTGTGCATGTTTGAACGAGGGGGGAGAAAATGATCTCACTTTTCCTGGTGTAATGTTTGTGTGTATGGTTGTTAAAAGTCTATAAATATTGAAGCGGGAAAACATCTGGAAAGTCTTGACTCCTGTAGTGAAACAGTGTCACACCTCCTCTCCATCTTCAGTCATGGATGGACAAACTTTGCTGCAGAAACAAAAAACACACTAAGGCCAAGTTGCACAGTAAATATACAGACTTTTTAAAAGTAGTAACACATTCTCTCCCTCTCTCTCTCCTTCAGCTCTTCCTCCAAAGCCAGCGAAGCCCCAGCAGTCCTCCTCAGTCGGGGTGGGAGGGGTCAGCAGCAATGGCGCCAAGGACGGAGGAGCAGGAGGCTCGCTGCAAGAGGCCGAGTGGTATTGGGGTGACATATCCAGGTAACACACACACTTTCAATATTACTGATTCCTCACTGATACTTTCCCAGGTCAATATTACCAGCTGATATCAGCATCTGGCCAACAAGTAACAAGAAATGTCAGTACACAAACGTCAAAGAAATATATCGCATCATTTAATAATATTATTAACAATATTACATAATCTGAAAGCATTTATTTTAGTTTAGTAAGTTTATTTTGTGACTGTAAAATGTCCTGCTCAGATTGTCTTGGTCACAATTCTTTAATAATCCAATTTCAGAGATACTTATAATACATATTTGTCTGTTATGTGTGTTCATGGTCAAAAAAACATCGGCTAATATATTGTTTTAAAATAACTTTTGAACTTATATTGATGATATCCGTATCAGCTGGGCGCTACTTCAGATAAAAATTTAGTGTGTGAAAGTGTGGGGAATTTTTTTTGCTTTTATTTGATAGTAGCTATTAAAGTTTGACAAGAAATGTGTTTTTGGCACAACTTTACCTACTTGGAAGGTGCATGAAGAACAGAAAGCAGTCCCAAGAGTGTCAAAACTCCAGCAACACTAGAAGTATTAAAAACAACTTTATTTTCTAGTGTATTTTTTTAACAATTTTATGATAAAATATGTCTCTCAGGAGACAGAAAGTCTTTGTGATGTTTGGGAGCAGAAATCTGGATGAAATTTCTTACTTTTTACATGAAAACCTGTAAACGTGGTATCACAGCTGTTAAGGCCTTTCCCTCCATGAAGAGGTAAATGCAGGTTAGCTCTCAGCCGCAGCTCACACACTCAGATAACCACACCTACAGTGTAGACAGCCAGTCTGCCACCTTTAACACACACACTTATCCAGAATAGAGACACTCCTGGCTGGGACCAGTCTGCCCAGTCTCTCCCAACATCATTTCATTGGTGGACTGTTTACTCTGAGGTGTGTGAAGAAAGTTCTCATCGCCTGCCGCCACTGATGATTGGAGACAGGCGTTTCAAATGAACACCATCTGTGTACGGATCACTCAACCAATTCAAACACCTTTCCTCACACTCTTTGCTCTGGTTTTGTCTTCAGGGAGGAGGTGAATGATAAGCTCAGAGACATGCCTGATGGGACTTTCCTGGTTCGGGACGCTTCCACAAAGATGCAGGGCGACTACACGCTCACACTGAGGTAACAGCTCTACAGAGATAATCATGAATGGAGTGTGTTTAAAACCCCTGTGGGGAGTATGGGGGCTGGAAGGAGTGCTAGATTACTTCTTCTGCTCTACTTTTATGCAGCCATCCCTCTAGTTAACTACAGATTGAGGGAAATCATGTGTTGAGAAGCATTTTGCCTACGCAGTATCCTGGTAAATTGGAGCAAATCGCCCACTGCCCTGAAAATAAAGTGCTTGAGAGGAACTGCCCTGAACTCCAAGTTGTTAAAGTGTGAATATTAGGGAGAATCTGTCTGTTTTGGGAGGATTTACCCACTGTAAAGGTTTAAATATGGCTTCTTTCTATGTGTGCAGGAAAGGGGGCAACAACAAGCTGATAAAGATCTACCACCGAGACGGGAAGTACGGCTTCTCCGACCCCCTGACGTTCAGCTCGGTGGTGGAGCTCATCAGCCACTACAGACACGAGTCTCTGGCTCAGTACAACACCAAACTGGATGTCAAGCTCATGTACCCCATCTCCCGCTTCCAGCAGGTCAGCGCACACACGAGCACGATAACATGCACGTGATCACACCTGCGCCCACACACACACACACAACAAGAGACACCCCTACTGTCGCTCAAACCAAACCGTTTTTTTTGTGCTAAACTTCAGTAACAGAATCTGTATTTTGGAGTGTAATTTCACTTCATACTTTTATTTAACAGACAGCAGCCTCGCTGTTCAATAGTTGCCGGGAGGCTTTAATTTTTGAATTAAAAATCAGACACAAGACCTGCACACTGCTCTGATAGCTCCCAGCAAATTTAATAGAGAAACGTTGCGATCTAACAGATTGCCTCTGAATAAAGGACAAAAATAGAAAAATAGACAAAACAATATCAAATGTAAAGCATGAATCACATAAATCATCCAAAGAAGAAACAATTATGACTACTATAGACATAATACACAAAACAAATAGAACAATAGAGAGTAATATGTTACTTGCTCAAAACAGTTGAAATGACAAAGTAAGGACAAACTAGTACAAACAGTCTTTCATTGTGAAGTAGCCACGGGAAATGCTGTGTATTTGCCACAGAGGAGTGAAGCTTTATTCAATAAAAAACAGGATATGGACATATTCTGTGCTATTTGGTTAGAGGGTTAGTTTTTGCAGGAGTAGAAACATCCTCAGTGAGTGAGTATCAGCATTAGTAATCTGTCTGCTGTAAACAGCCAGTGCATGGCAGAGCTGCTTTCTGGTTCAGCTTCAATCTCCTGTACGTAACTTATTTGTGTGTACGTGCAATTTTGCAGATCCACAAGTTTCTGTAGTGAAGCTGTGGTGAGTAAAGTGAGTAATAGGAAAAGGTTACACAACAACATTTTCCTTTTTAAATGTTTTATCATAACTTGATCTTGGGAATGTACCTCCTTACTGTTCCCTCTGTAGTTTGTTCTGTTTTGAAACACCTTCCTACCTCTGAAACACCCTCCCCTCCTCTGTACCTCGTGGCTCTTGCTGGGTGTTTCCACTCCAAAGTGCAGCGGCAGCAGGATCTCTGCTCGCTGAAAGATTGCCCCGTTGGCCAGCCCCCGTGCCACGCTCCCTAAATAATTGCACACATCCGCGGTGTCAAAGGGCCGCCGTTGCATTTATTCCCTTCCTCCCTCGCTCCACTCGTTTGCCAGGCGAGTCATTACTCAGAGCGATGCAATATCTGCGAGCGTGCACACCTTCCCTACACCCAGGGCATTGTGGGTGGTTTATTAACGAGCCTGTTCAGAAGTCACCCTCAGTAAGCAGAATCAGGGGGTGAAGGGACCAAACATGCACACCCTCTTTTCCCTCCGTCCTTAATTACAAATAGCTCGTCATTGTTTCACGTCTCTGACACGCAGTGTTTTCCTGTTTCCTCGTCCTGTCTTCAGTTTGCCCTCTAACACTTTTCACTTCTCCTCCTCGATCCCTCAGGACCAGCTGGTAAAGGAGGATAATATTGATGCTGTGGGGAAGAAGCTGCAGGAATACCACAATCAGTACCAGGAGAAGAGCAAAGAGTACGACAGACTGTACGAAGAATACACAAAGACGTCACAGGTACGCGTATATTCACGCATTCTGACTGCAGTTTAGGTGTTTTTCCTGGTTCTGACACTCACTTCCTCTCACTTCGTCCTTCAGGAGATCCAGATGAAGCGGACGGCCATCGAAGCCTTTAACGAGACCATCAAGATCTTCGAGGAGCAGTGCCACACGCAGGAGCGCTACAGCAAGGACTACATCGAGCGCTTCCGCCGCGAGGGCAACGACAAGGAGATCGAGCGGATCATGATGAACTATGAGAAGCTCAAGTCTCGGCTCGGAGAGATCCACGACAGCAAGGTGCGGCTGGAGCAGGACCTGAAGACGCAAGCCATGGACAACCGTGAAACAGACAAAAAGATGAACAGCCTGAAGCCTGACCTCATACAGCTCCGCAAGATCAGGGACCAGTATCTAGTGTAAGTATAGAAAACACTATTAATACACAATCAGTAATGTGGAGCTGCTGAGCTGTACATTTCACGGTGTCATAAGATGTGTTGAAATGGCTAATTTATAGATTATTATTGATTGTGAGTACAGCAGGAAGGCAGATATGGGATGAGGTCTTGTTAGGACACAGAAGGCGACTCCGGGACATGTTAAGACACGCTTTGTTCTTAAATAGACTGAAACTCATTGATGAACTACGGTCTTTAACAAAATCACCCTCTCACAACGCAGCCTGTGTACAGAGCTGTGTTGATTTTAAAAAAAGAAGATGCACATGACTGAAAAACGTGGCTGAAACGCCTCCTGTGTAGACAAGCCTTCAGTATCTTGTAACCAAATAATACAGGGGTTTGTCTCAGGAAGCAGGAGTATGAAGTTAGCTGGATGAGTCTAAATCCTGGAACAGGGACTAAAGAACAAAGAGCTTTTCTGGTTCCCACACTCTGTGTATGGCATGCTCTTGTGTGTGTTTGGCAGCATATATACTGTAGTTCAACTGTGATTAAATTTGTTTCAATTCTTTGATTTATTTTTATTAATCATTTTGTCTCTATAATCAGAAAATAATGAAAAATATCCATCACAATTTCCCAAAGTTTTGTCCAACCAGCTGTCCACAGCTCAAAAATATTCAACTTGCAATGATGTAAAACAGAAAAACAGCAAATCTTCACGTTGTAAAAGCTGGAAAATATATATTTTTTTCCCTCCATAAAATTTCCCAATCATGTGCTGTCGGTTAAACTCTTTTTAACGGAGCAGAAGGTCAACAGTCACAGAGGCTGTTTAAACATCTTGAACAAACAGCTCAGGTTGATTAACACACAATCACCCATTAAAGGACCAGTGTGTAAGATTTAGTGGCATCTAGCAGTCAGATTGCAGATTACAGATCCCCCTCCCCTTCCAAGCATGTAGGAGAACCTATGGTGGCTGCAAAACTTGCGAAAGTCCCTCTCTAGAGCCAGTGTTTGGTTTGTCTGTTCTGGGCTACTGTAGAAACATGGCAGCCTCCTTGAAAAGGACCCGCTCCCTCTGTAGATATAAAGGCTCATTCTAAGGGAACGAAAACACAACGATTCTTAATTTCAGGTGATTATACACTAATTAAAACATACTTATGAATATATATACATTTCTGCCAAGTCCGTTCCGCCAGATGCCACTGAATTCTACACACTGCACCTTTAAAGTCAACCGTGTCGGTGTGAAAGGGAAGAATTTTTCCAGCTAACTTTATAATCTTGCTTTCATGTTGACTTCAGATATAGCTGAGCTGTCCTCAGTTCACACCGTCTCCCACAATGTGCATTAAGTGACCACTTTGGATCAGATTTTCCTGTTACTCTCATTTGATTAGATTTACTGGCAACAGCTGCTAAACAGATTTAAAAAATAACTTGTGCTCGGCCACTCGGCTACAGAACGAACAGTCCTGTTAGAAATAAACAAAAAGTCGAGAAACATTCAGATTAATAAACATTTTCATTCTTGTTAACATCTTGTGACTCATCTAGGTCCTGACCCACAGGTTGCGAACCACTGATATATTATCAATTTTCTGAAAACTCAATTAAGAAATGGTTTATAGATAAAATAACCAGGGAATGGCTGTTTTTGGCTGATCCAATCAATTAAATACCCGACAAATCTGGCTGTATGGCATCACATAGATATGAAAGGGATAGACAGCACTGTACACACAGCCAGTGAATGTGAAGCTGCTCAATAAGAAACTTGTTTCCTCTTTCCTGCTATATTTCTGGGAATGATTTGCAGAGCTGGCCTCATCCCAAATTATTCTGCAAAGACATTTGTTGGAGAGTCACTAAATGTTTGAGTCTCATGCTTGTTTACTGCACCTTTAACAATGCTGCAAATGAAAGAACCCTTTTAAACTGGTTCCTAGTAGTTGTAGTAATGGTTCTCTCTCTCTCTCTCTCTCTCTCTAAAGCTGGCTAAATCACAAAGGAGTTCGTCAGAAACGAATTAACGACTGGCTGGGAATCAAGAACGAGAACACTGACGAGTGAGTCTCTACTTTTGTGTTTTCTTCTGCCAAATGAAAAAATGGGGTTACTGTACATGTCAGTGTGCACAGAGGAACTGTTATTAAGTTAGATCATTTTCTCTATGATTAAGTCTGTCTTGTTATGTAACTATGTGTGGAAGCAGAGGCTACTTTGTGAGCGAGGAGGACGAGAACTTGCCTCACTACGATGAGAAGAGCTGGTTCGTCGGGGACCTGAACAGGACGCAGGCGGAAGAGCTGCTGCTCGGGAAGCCGGACGGAGCGTTTCTCATCCGGGAAAGCAGCAAGAAGGGCTGCTACGCCTGCTCTGTCATGTGAGTACAGAGGAGACACCATTTCAAAGACGTATATCTGAAATATTAATAACATGAAGACAGACTGTTAAGACCATGTCCACACTGGTGCAGATCAGATTGAAATTGTGTTTTTCTGCAAATACTGGAGGCCTCAAAGAAAGTTCTTAACATCACTGTTAAGAAAAGTAAATGTCCACATGTCTTCTGTCCCATTAATTACCATTAGCTTTGGTTAGCAGGTAGCATTTATGACCTTAAATCAAATTACTGTTTTGAGAGATGTCAGCAACAATGGCTCTTTCCTACAAGTTATTACAGAGGACACAAAGTGGAGATGGACCCTAGTAATCTAAAAGAGATTTAAGTTTTTGTTTTCTCTTGTTGTGTTACAGAAAATGGTAAAACTTTATCATTATAATCTCTGAATACTTTCCCAGGAAGGAACTATGTAATTTAATACCAATCACAGGGTAATTAGGGGAAATGTTCTGATACAGTTACTTAAGTTTAGTTAGTTGTGTTTATAAGCAGTGCCAGAGTCATTTCCTTCAAAGAACGGCTAGAACAAATATTCATCTTTATTATTGGAAACTTCATTCTCTGTATTTGTTGAAAGGTTTGAGTTCAAAGATTAGCTGACAGTGTGACTGAAAGACTCTTCCAAAGAATTTCATTATGTATCAGTTCTGTATTAACAAGAAATCTTTTGGGAACTGTAAAAAATACAGCAAGAACAAAAAATGCTAAAATTGGACAGAAAATATTTAGATATTTAAACATTTTTAAAATGTATCTGCAGTAGTTTGGATGTCGACTGAGGCAGAAGCTGAACTTCTGAATTCCTGAGCAGCAGGTCTGATCTAACCTGTGTGTGTGTGTCTCCTCAGTGTTGAAGGTGAGGTGAAGCACTGCGTCATCTACAGCACACCGCGCGGCTTCGGCTTCGCGGAGCCCTACAACCTGTACAGCAGCCTGAAGGACCTGGTGCTCCACTACCACCAGACCTCCCTGGTGCAGCACAACGACTCGCTCAACGTGCGCCTCGCCTACCCCGTCTACGCACAGATGCCCTCCGGACGCAGATGAACCCCTCCGGCCCCGGCCACATCCCCACATAGACAACAAACCAACCTCCCCCCTTTTTGGGGAAGGGAGAACGGGGGAGGGGGGGGGGGGGGATCGGTTGAAATACAAACCCAACACCAGACCCCATAAAGATAGATAGATAGAAACGAATTAAACACTTGCTGCAACACACATGTCAGCCACCTTGAAGTTATATATTTTTACATGAACAATTTCGGAGGGCATTCTTTCTAAAGACTGCTTGATTTGCACAAGGAAGTTTTAAATGTTTGTGAATGTGAAAAAAAAATAAACGACCGAAGGAAGGAAACGGAGTAGGAGACGTCAGAGTTTCAGGTTGACCCCGCTGCTACCTAAACTCCAGCTCAGACTTTTTTACCAGAAACTCAAAACCCACACGAATGACGACGAAGACGACAACAAAACATTCCCATTTTAAAACCTTTTTTTTTTTCCCACCTCAGATGATTATATTACAACCTTTTGTTTGTTTCTGAAGTCGTTTTCATGTTGCAGATGTTTCCTTTTCTTTTACTCCTAACTTGTTTGTGGTAAATGCAAGAGGAGATGATGATGATGATGTCAAGTGTCTGTTCTGTCCCTCTCCGTACGAAAAGCAAAAATAATGTAGCATAACGAGACAACGGACACTTACTTTGTTAAGTGTTCCTCCATGTAGACTGCTGCTGAGGGGTTTAGGGGGAGGGTGGGGGAGTCAAAGGGGGAGGGGGGGGGCACAAAACAGTTTTGTAGTCTTAAAAGAAGGACAAAAGGCTTGCTTTTATACTAACTGTAGAGTTTTTAATTTTTTGCTTTGCTGGAACATAGTTTTCTTTTTTTTTCTTTTTTTTGCCAATGTGTAAATGGCAACGTCACCGATCAGAACCAGAGACCAAAGTTGATGTGGAGAGGGAGGTAAAGGGGGGAGGGCAGACAGTCCGCCAGTGTGCGTTTTCTTAGTTTGTCCTTTCTTTTGGTGAATGGAGGAAAGAGTGAAGAAAAGCAAACGAATGGTGTGTTTGAGACCACACATAAAACTGAGTTTTGGGCCACATGCTTGTGCACCAATAAGCCTTTTTGGGAAACCAAGTGGTACAAACAGTAAACGCCAGGAGCCTCTGTCAACACAGATGGCCAAGGAAGAAGCACTTAAACGAGCCCCATCTGTGACCTCAGCACTCCTCTCGTTACTCCATGATCCTGTCTCATAGCGTTCAAACAGTCTTCAAACAGTCATCTCAAATGTCTGCAGTCTGCCTGGTGTGATAAAATGTTCGGGACAAAACATAACTTTTAAATCCAATATTTCCACAAACTGTTACATTCACTCAGCCCTTCTTGTTTGCTGGTTTGTGTGTTAAGACTGTGGGAATATTTTATCAGCCTAGACAGAGAGCAGACGTGAAATAAAGAAAATACCTTTGAGGGTTTAATAAAAACAGGACTTTTTTTAAGGTCTGCGTAGAGAATATTATGTGACTGAATCACAGAGTTACATACGGAGCGCTGAGGTCACAAACCAGGCTACACTTAAACAAAAGGTTTCAAATGGTCAGTGTCACCAAAATCATCCTCTGATAGGAAAGACAAAAAGTCTGACCGTAAAACCTGAAACCCATTTTATGTGTGGTTTAAAAAAAAAAAAAAAAAAAAGAGCGTGATAGTTGCATATATGCTAACGACTGTGAGTTGAAAAACTGGGACTGTTTGTGTGTTTGTTACAAAAACCTTCAGAAATAATAAGCTTTGATAAAAAATGTTTTATGTGTAACGCAGAACGCAGGTAGACGGAGGCGACGTCCCGAGCTGAAGACACAGGCTTTAGAAGAAAATACTGAAAACTTGAAAGAACGTGCAATCTAGCGTTGTGTTAATGTAGTTCAGCAGTCAAGCAGAGAGAGATGCACTAAGGTCCAAGAGATAATCAAAGTGCACAGTGAAGCTTTTGGAGTTTTTGTTTGTTTGTTTGTTTGATTGCTTAGTTTGCTTTTTTTGTTAAAGTTATTATTTTTTTAAAACTCAGAACTTCTTGCCCGGTGCTTGACTTTATAACCAGTGGAAGCATTTTCTGTCAAAGACTAAAAAAGCATCACACAATAAAAAATATCTTCAAAAACTGAAGAGAAAAACAACCAAGTTGCATTCTATTCTTCATGGGAATTGAAAATCTCTGATTGGCTGTTTCAAAGAGGAGCCGTCTCTGAGGCCATGATCCAGTGTCCCCAGATAGTCGTCCCATCGCTGCCTGCCTCATAATCTGCAACTATTGTAAGTTCCTGTTGACAAGCAAAGGTTAGTGGAGCTGCAAGGGGGAGGGGGGGGGGGGTGATTTGGTGATCCTGGTTTGTGGCAAACAAAGGCAGCTGTTCTCAATTAGCCGCCCCCTTCTTAAAAACAGAAACATTGTCAAAAATGATTTTATAGGATGAGATTTGTGAGGTCGTCTACCTGGAAAAAGACGAGACGACGCTGGTTACAAAGTCAGACAAAGCACCCCCCCCCCCACCCCCACCCCTCCCTTTGTCGTCTGCGGTGTCTTTTACAGTACGATAAGCCAGCAACACACACACACACACACACACTGTGGTACGTCTGAAGGAGTGTGTCAGGTTTAGGAAGAGGGCCATTGTTTGGGAAGCTGCAGAGGAGTCATTGTGAGTGAATGATACAACCTTGGTTGTAGCCCACCATGTGTTTATCTACACCCGTCTCAGTGTCCTCCTCAACACCCACCCTTGACGGTATCACCGTTATCTATCCCCCTACCCCCCCCCACACACACACCACCACCCCACACCCTCGATTATACAGTCTGCTCTGATTAGGTAGAGGAGTTTGGGGGGAGGTTCGTGGAGCTGAAAGCCATTGATAGGAAGTGGTCTCCTCTTTTTTTCCCACTGGAGACTGAATCAGTTTTGAGCGTCTTAATGTTGGCAGTGCTAAATCACATTTGGCCTGTTCTCAGACTGCTGGTCCATGTAAAATTATTTCAGAAAATCTGATGAAAGAAAATGCAAATCACAGCTATAATAATGGAAGTTATTTTTTAAGAGGGCAAAACAAGATCATGTAATTAAAAGATTAAAGGAGCAGCAGCTGTGACTTTTCTTTGCTGCTTTCTGTAATTCAGCATTTTTTGGCTACTTCAGAGCTCATTTTAAAAAATCTGTTCCAACTGCTGTTCATTAAACCTCAGCCAAGTAAAAAACTTTGAAAATCTCTTTTTGTTTTGAAAATTATGGTATTTCCATTCAGGTCTATTATGTGCCAAAGTGCACAAAAGACGATTGTTAGAAACGTGATACTCACTGTGACCTCGATATTGTCATTCGTCATCCGTTCAGAGTGGAAATGACTTGCAAGTTCCTAAAGGAAAAAAAAGTAAATGTAAAGTTAACTGCTAAAACACAAACTATTTGATATATTGCAAAAGAGAAATAGTTATCAAAGCCAAATAACCATAAAACCAGCAGTCTGTGATCGTGAGAACATGTTCAATTTGATTTTGCTTGAAGCATACTGCCAGCTGAAGTGTTCGGTCCCTTTATAACCCCAGTTTAGGTAAAAACAGTGATAAAGAAGAAATACAAGAGGCGGTATCAGCACAGCTGGATATAACAGATGCAGCACAGAGCTGCGTCCCGTTTCAGGGGCGACCTCCAAATTTGGCCGAGAAACTACTGTAGCGTGTTTAGTTCAGATTTGGAGAACACAGCCAGGATGTCCTCGTACTGATCAAAGTCTGACTTAGATTTCTGATACGTGTCTTTCTTGTACAAGTTGTGGAAAAAAACCTGTTGCAGAGATTCAGCGTCTTACAGAAAGTTACAGTGAATCCAGTAATGAAGTTTTACAGTTTTGTTAGCTATGTTTTGTTGTTGTCTGGAGGGAGTTTCTCAGGCTTCTTCATTATTTCCAGTGACAGACAGACAGACATATATTGTAACGTGCATCATGTATCTGCAGGTGTATTATCAACTTTGGATTGTTGGTTGCTTCCAAAACTTACTGTTAAAACTGCAAATTTAGCATTTTGCTACTTTTCTTCACGACATGTCACACAAATCATGGCTACAAGTATTTACGTGATGTTTCGGGGCCAATTCGAGTCAGATTTTAGCTTTTATTTAGTCTCTGATATCTGATTTAGTGTTTTTGTCTGTTTCAGACCCAAACTGATACCAGCATCTATTGTTCTGGTCACGTGTCTCCATGAGGTTAAAGGAAGAAACTTGTAAAACTTAGCGATAACCTAACGGTGGTGAATATTCTGCAGACCGAGGTGCAGAATTACTTTCACCTTTGTTACCGTCGCCCCTGAATTGTGACGCTCTTTGTGAGATTTGTTTCGGTCCAGCTGTGTCGACTCTGTTTTTTTCTCTTGGACTGAGATTCAGGCAGGATTCTTTTGTTTTTCGGGGAATGCAAAGACGCGGTTTGTCGATATAATCTTGAATGTAAAAAAAAAAAGAAAAAAAGAGAAAAAAAAAGGATCAGTTCGGGTCCAAAGCAGTTTTTTCCTCCATTTTTTAAAAGCACCACAGTTGTTCATCCGTAACCCAAATAAGATGATCCTAACTCCAGGTGCTATTGGAAAAGCAGGCCTGTTCGATCCGGCAGACTTTTAATGTCTCCATCATAACCGGTCATTAACCCTCAGGTGTTTCAAGTTTACCGTAGAAACTACCACACAATGAAGCCAGCGATTTGAAAACTAAATAAATAGATCAGGGTTTTTTCTGCATTGATACTTCAATCACTCTCAGTCGATTAAGCTAGATCCCCACGACTTTGACTTTTCTTTTCGTGTCCTCATTTCAAGAGGCTTGTCCCTCATGGCTTCCTGTAGCTTAGACAGCGTCATCACCAAAAGGATGTCATCGTCTTTCCTTCCCCTCCATCATCACACAGTCTGAAGGTTTTATTTTTTATTTTTTTATTAGCTGACTTTTGTGTTTTCGAATAGGGAACTCAAAAAAATCCCTGACTCTATTACTTGAACTATATTGCATTGCTCACTGTTGAATGTCTTTATATGAAAATATACATTTATTAAAAAAGAAAACAAAAAACAGAGTTCCCTTTTGTTTTATGGTGAGCAGGGCTGAGGTTTGACTTTTTAGAGTTTTATGACAGATGTACAGTATTGGTTACAGGCAAACGTAGAGCTACTTTAGGAGGGAAGGAGGCGCTTTTTGAAACTTTTCTCAGAGATATGTTCGGATCTTTTCCTTCACAGAGGGCTTGTCTGAAATTGCACACATTATCATCTACAAGAGACTTGTGTTCATATTTTACCTGTGATGTCTGCGTATGCATCCTGAGTCACATTTACACAGAGATGTCGTATCTATCATATATATACTATATATATATATATCTATATAAAGCTGAAAGAAATGACAGTTTGAAGGCTTGTTTTGAGTCGTAGTCGCTGTTTTTTTGACTGTTTCATTTTCCCCCCAAAACATTTAGACCAAAGATTTCAGTTCTTGTTAATTTTTCAGTTGTTGATCATTGGAAAGGGATGTTTCAGTGATGTTTTTTTTTCCATCGCCTTGATATGATCAAAACACAGAAGATAAAACCATGTTGTGTGAGTGAGTGTCCCGTACAGCTAGCTAGGATTGTCGGTTGATCTGTTCATTTGTGTTTAAAGACAAAAAGAGTTCAAACAGGTACTTTTGTGGAACGTCAGGAAGGATCCGTCTTTAAAAATTCTTGTTCAGTGATGTCCCGATGGCAAAATCAATCAGATCTGCACTCGTCAGTGTGTTTGCCGTTAATATCTGAACAGACTTCTGTTGAGGATTTAAAAGAAAACTATTTACCAAAAGGCCCAGACTCACAGCTTTTCTCGCTCATATTACTTATTATATTTGCACATGATGACCGTAGCTGGAGTTTAGTTCGGCTTGCAGTTGAAAACGTTTGTATTTCTGTGTTGAAAATGTCCTGCAGAAGTTTTCCTTAAATTTTTTACAGCAATGTCTGTTTCATATGGATCTTCTGTTGGGGGACTTAAGGCTCTGTAAATGTTACAGCAGGCGTCTGAAAGTTGATCTCACTCCTTTCAATATGTTCTGTGCATTTTAAAATCTCATATGAAGGAAAAAACTTTCACCTCAGACAACAGCAGCTCGCTAAGTGGAAATGCTACAAGAGAAAACATTGATTTTGAATTGAACACTTACAAATTTCTGCAGGACGTTTTCCCCCCCATGTCTCACTCCGCCACAACATGCAATATTCCCTTTTCTGTCAGCCAGGGTTTCGCGATGGAGGCGCGTCCGTTTTCCTTCGGCTGCATCGACCCCTGCGGCGTTTCTGAATGGACGGGGTTTCAGTCGTGGTAGTACTAAGAAGAGGCGGAAAGAAAAACAGTGGAGAGGGTTAGTGGGACAAACCAAAATATCTGTTCTGTCAAGTTTACTTTTACAGACTGTTTAGTTAAGTTTTCACTTTTGAAAACTCAACTCTAACTCGAATAACTCCAGGAAGCAGGCTTAGGTTCACGTCTCAGAAAACAAAGGTACACTTTGACCCAAACACAGGTGCAGTCTCAGTCACAAAAAGGTACAATAAGCCTACTGTTACCTTTTTTTCTGAGTGTTTATACTCACCACCACCCCAGGACTGTTAAAATAGCAACTGTCTGTTGTTCCTCTGCTACTACTATTATTACTACAAATACTACTACTACTACTCGCCCTCAAGCAGTTCTGCAAAGTTTTATTTGCAGCCAGGTTTGAATATGTTTGTGATTCTCACCGAGGAGTCGTGTTGTGTTCTTACCACTGCTTATCTGATCACAGTACCCAGCACAGCTTCGAGGAGTAACAGCTTCTTATATATATGAAAATAAAGAACTTTAAAAAAAAAAAAAACAAACTTAAAAAAAAAAAGATTTTTAAAAAAAGTGTATATGACACCCCTTCTTCCCCCTCCTCCCTTTTACCCCCTTTTTGACATACGTACAGATCCAGCATGCATATTTGGTACTCTTGACTGTTGTTTTTTGTGTATAAAAAAAAAAAAAGGTAAAAAAAAAGATGTCTTTGAAAAACAACTGTTATTTGTCTGTTTATGGTGTATTCAGATCTGAATTTAATAGCAAATTTAACATCACTGCTTACAGCTGAAACAAGTTCCAGTCCTTTTTGTGTCAGTTGTACGATGCTATAAAAATGTAATACTGAGAAAGAGAACTATGAAATGTTCAAGGATGTTTGGGCGTTTTTCTCCCCTCATTACTAAACCTTGTCCTAATTTCACAGATTATTATTTCTGGCTCATTTATTATTCTGTAACCTTTTTGATTTTGTTTTAATGCAACAATGCAATCAAAGTTTTCATGAGGTTGGTTAACGCTGCCCTTCAGGTGCATTATGCACCAATACAGAAGAACTGTAAGTAATAAAATAAGTTAAAAAAAAAGAAAACTTCCAGAAATTAAGTTTAAAGACAGTTTGCTATTGGCCAACGGCACAAATGTACAAGTTCCCCAAATTTGCACATTTACTTCACCTCTGTTTTAAGATTGTGTTCAACTGACTTAAACGCTGGTGTGAACAGGCCCAAATACTGGACTGGTTTGAAAACACGTCCTGTCCGAGCCCTAACTGACTGTTTCGTATTGGTCTCTTTCTCAGGGTTACCCTCTGCCATACCTGCTCCCGGCTTCTCTTGGTATTCTCTCTTTGAAAAGGTTTTGGCCCATCACAGCACACTTTTACTTTCTCGTATCGGTTGCAATAGTTTGTTGGTTGTAGATTCTCCATTTGTTTATGAGCTGAACTCATGTACGTTTTTCAGTGGAGCTCCACCATATTCAGTTCTCTTGCAGAATAAAGAAAATATTTTGTTGAAATACAAAACTTTTGAGTGTCCGTATTTCATTTTGGTAAGTTGGCAAAGTCATTCCTACACATTCAAGGAAAAACTCTTAACTCGAGTTTACTGAGCTCTCAGTGCATCTCACATGCAGTTGTTCAGTGTTTTTTAGAGCTGAACCATAATTCATTAGTTGATCAACAGAAAAATTAATTGGCAACTATTTTTATGATGGATCAATCACCAATCAATTGCTTTTCAAGAATAAATGCCAAACATTTGCTTCTCAAATATAAATATTTGCTGCTTTTCTTTGTCATTTATGATAAATTAAAAATCATGTGTTGGCTGGATGAAATAAGACATTTAAAAACATTATTTGGGCTCTGGGAATCTAAAAAAATATATTTTCAAACATTTTATAGAAAAAGGATTAATTAAGAAGATAATTGTCAGATTAATAAATGAATTTATCAATAGTTATATGTACATCATGTACAGTATTTTTTGGTAAACAGTAGAAACAGGCCTGTATTTTCAACTAAAAAATAAAAAGAAATGAAAAGAAAAAGAAAAATGGTGAATTATCAGCTTTTTAGATATCGAGAGTATACCTGTTATTTATTTTTATGGTTAATATAATCAATAACTGCCTCTAAGAGGGATTTGTCTTAACCTTTGGTGGGAAATAACTCAGTAAGTACATTAACTCAGCTTCCAGTGCAGGTTTGACTATTTGCATTTTATACTAGTTTGTACTCATAATTCACATTTCAGAGGGAAATATTTTACTTTTTACTCTTCATTTTTATTATAGTTAAATGATAGTTACTAGTTACTGATTATAAAATATGATGCACTGTAGATACAACTACCCAACAGCATATAAAGTATGTAATAATAATCCAGTAATATAATATACAGTATATTATAACACTCTGAAAGGACCATTCTGTATAAGTAGTACTTATGTACTTTTAAGTTTGAATACAGTAATTATACTTCTATTGCTCTACTTCTGCATTTGTATTAAGACTGAAACTAACATGTGACTTATCAGCTACCAGAGTTTTAACTCAGCTTCAGACATAATGTGTCTGTAAAATAATATTTGGCCAACAGGTAGAAAATAATATGAAATGCAGTTTGTCATGTTGCTACTTTGACCATTTGACAAGGATCTTAATCACATGTATAGATTTCTTGTCCTTTAAACTATTTGTTCTTAAAACACACTTCTACAGTCTCCTCAAAGCACCCACAGGACAGCATCTTCTCTCAAAAATCCATACTGAGAATTTAAAAAACTCTTGTCAGCATTGTTGGTTGTGTATTTTATGTTCTTCACAGAATTAAAAAAGTCTTTTTCCCAGATACAAAAGGATTATTGAAAAGTGAAACTGACTTTTATTTGGAAACACAAGTTAAATGGAATTAAGTCTTTTACTTGTGTGTGTGTGTGTGTGTGTGTGTGTGTGTGTGTGTGTGTATGAGTCGACCCGCTGGGTGAAATCAATAGAGTGTGAGTTTGAGTGATTGAGAGTGGCCCTCTCTGCCAGCCCACACTTATTAAAACACTATGTCTCCCAACAAGAATCCACATCATTATTCGGCTCTATATAAAGCTTCATTCTGATGCCTCGTTTTGAAAATGGAGGCCGTGGCCCCTCTGTGGACTCACTACACAAAAACCTTGAAACACAGGGTGGGGAACCCCACGGGAGCCAACTCTTAAAAGTACGGCCTCTCGTATTTGATCTCCTCTGCTTCTTCTTCCACTCTTGCACTTTGAATTACAAATTCCATTCAATTAATTTTACATTTTTGCTCTATTTCCCTTTTTTGGGGCGTGTTAATTAAAAGCGGGGAGCGAGATACAGAGCGGCTGTAATTAGATCTTGGCGAGACATAAAACAGAGCAGCAGGGCGTGAATCACGGCGCGTTCAGTGTTCCCTTTTCTGTTTCACGCTGACAGACGTGTGTGACATGTGCCAATCAAATCACAGGAGCGCACATGCAGACACACATAAAGCACACTTTCATATAAATATACAAAAATTCACTGAAACAGACTCCCTCAAATGGCACATTCATCTTTGCTGAATCACACTCACACAGTACTGTAACCTCCACTGGCTCACACACTTTTATACACAACATGGGCTCACACGCACACACACACACACACTCTCTCATTGCCTATTGATTAACATAACCAATAGTGGAAGACGTATTCAGATCTCTATCAAATTTTTACTTAAAGGACAGGTTGACAGGTCAGGTGTCCATATGAACAGTGAAAGAGGTTTTCCTCGCTGTAATCATTCCTCCTGTTCATACTGGATATTAAAAGATCCCCTTCAAATGTGCTTTAATGGAAGTGATGGAGGCCAAAATCCACAGTGTGTCCACACAGTCATTTAAAAGTAGATGTGAAGCTTATATGAGGCTTCAGCAGTCTGAGTTAGTCATATCAAGTGGATATCTGCCACATTTACAGTCTTTTTAGCATCAAATTCCCTCTTTGTGTTTCCTCAGACAGTGTTTCCCTGTTGAGCTGTGGTGGAAGTATAGTAACAAAAAGAGGGACTTTGGCACTAAAAAGACTGTAACGTTGAAAGATATCTACTTGGTTTGACTCATTTGGACGCTGAAGCTTCATATTAGCTTCAGATAAACTTTAAACATATATTTGCAGGAGGACTATGGATTTTGTCCCCCATCACTTACATTATAAGTGCATTATGAAGGATTTTCTAATGGTCAGGTTACTTTGCGAGGCAGCTGGATTCGCGACATTACGCAAGAATCCATCTTTTCAGGCTCCAAGATCTGCGCTTGTGTCCAAACCACTGCTGGTTCGGACCAATCAGCGTCACAAATCCAGCTGCCTCGCAAGGTAAAACAGTGATAAACTAATGGTTCATCCAATCACCTGCCGAGTAAAGTGTCTGCACTTTTCCAAACAGTTTCCAAGGACGACTTCTCAGATGGTTCTGTGTAACAAACAGTACACAGAACCATCTGTGACTGTAGACTTGTTCAATTTCTGTTAACATCTAAATTGTTAATTTTGTCAGACGTAAACATAACTCTCCCAACTAAGAAGTTATGCATCGCTATTTCTTTATTCATATCTAAAAAAATTGGATCAGTCATCTGTTCTGAAGCAGAGCTGAGGAGCTGTCTTTGGCAAGTTCCTGGTCAACAGAAGTCTGTGTTTATAAGTACATACTATATATACAGCGTGACTACAGGAAATCAGTTTCAAATCAACTTGTTCTGTTGACTTAATAAACTGAGAAACAGTTGCACAGGGAGCAAACAGAGACAGCAGGAAATAGCAGCGCTGCTGTGTGAGTGCAAACAGGGACAGAGTCAACTGGGTGCAGCAGCATTATGTACACAGTCACATTCTGAATTCATAAATTAATACGGTATCAACAAATATCTCTGGGAAACTTTTTTTATAAACTTTTATAGATCTGGTTCATGGTGCACAGAGATCAAAGACACATTAAACTGTTCTGCTGTCTGTTTGAGTGCATGTATAATAACTAAGTAGATTTTGTGCACTGCAGCGCCCCCTCCTGGTCCCTCAACAGCAGCAGTTGTAGCGCTGGGAATTTCCCAGTGTTCCCAGTGTTTCCCAGAGTTCAGGAGGCAGGGTAGAGCACAGTGAGACGGCTTCTGCTGCTGCAGTTTGTCTTTAGCATTGTTGCCTATTTGTCTGTGATTTTTTGATACTACATGCATAATATATTTTATGTATATTTGTTTTGCTGCAAATTAGGTCTAAAAGTGACTTAATTGATAGTTAGCATAGCTGTAAACTGGTAATAAGAACTGCTTTGTCCTGTGACTCAGCATTTTCTATTTCTTACATAGTGTAATGAGTATTGAATAAGGACCACTCAGTGTGAGTACAGAACATAAATCAAAGTCTACCCAGCACTCATGTGCTTTAGCTGCTAAAAGAATCAATGAAATGTCATTACATACAAATTTTGGAAAATGTAACTTGTTTTTATTTAACATAAATTTCTGTAAAGCTCCAATAAATAATATTTTTGACAACAACACCAGATGAAATCATCAGATGAAGGTTGATCATGACGACGATCCCACTGAGAATCAACACCCACAGCTGCAGTCGGGTGCATGTAGGGACCAGTTTTTGTGTGTAGTTCACATTTTTGTTAAATAATGTAATCAGTTTTATTTTTCTCCTGTTTTGTTTCTCTGGACAAACTAAATTAAAACAGTAGACCAAACACTCACAGCACACAAGCTCAGGCGAGCTAACTGAACTTCAATATCACAATGTTTCTGTACAATAGCGTCTGGGCAGCAAACACCTGTGTGTCATGTACTATTTACTACTATTTAATGGTGCAGAGAAAAAATAAATGTCAGTTTAAGCAAGTAAACAAAGAAGTGTATGTAAATAAGTAAAAGCAGTAAGTAGTAAAAGTGATTAAAAGTAAGCATAAGTAAGTATAAATGAGTAAAGCAGCTTCCACTATGACAAAGCAGCCACCAGTTAGTGCGGCCGGCGGTGAGATGTCGCTGTTGGGTAGATTTGGTTTATCAAAGACGCCAGCAAAGCAGCACAGTATATAAAATAAGCAGAAACATGAGATAGGTCGGACGACTGGATTTAACTATATATCTTTAAACGTTACAGTTACGCCTGCAAATGACAACAGAAATAAACAAGTCTGCTATTTGTCTACCCAGAAGTGACTGTTGTTGTTAGAGCGACGTCACAGTGATTCAGTCTATAGAGAGCAGAGTCAAAGTGGATTCAGTCTCCAGGTTTTGTTCCAGAAGTAAGAAAACCTCATTTAAATCTGACATTTGTCTCTAATAGCTAGAGATCCAGCCTTAGAACAGAGCCTTTCTTAAGGACAGTAGCTTTCTGAAAAACGAACTAATATTGTTGTTTATTCAATATTTGTTTTTTATCGGCCTCTAATGAACACCATTTCCCATAAGTCCTAGATGTTTGCTGGCTTAACGGCACGGCTCGACAGGAGAGGTGAGTCCATGAGCGAGTCGAAGGGTCGCAGTGAGTTCAGACATGTTTGTAAAAGCAGCAGGAAGAAGTCTTTACACAGCAGAGGTTACAACTGCAAAGTTGGAAAAATGGCTTTAGAAGAAAGTGTTTTTTGGATATGGTGAAACCAAGTTACGATGACGCGCTTGTAGTTTTTTCATGGGAGCTGTAGTTTTTCTGTGCTTGCAAAATAATCGTTGTTTAACTTTGTTTAAATCACAAAAGGTTTCAACGTTTTTCAGAAAGACCGATGTGAGAAATGCTGAACGAGAGATTAAGTTACAGAAGCTAGTGGACACAGGCGAGACAGGAAGTGAGGTCACGACTTTAGCTCCCTAAAACTTCCCAGAACATCATATCCAGAAGTCAAACAGAAAAGCAGACATTTCTCACTTCATCAGTAACCCCCCCAACACACACACACACACACACACACACACACACACACACACACACACACACACACACACACACACACACACACACACACACACACACACACACACACACACACACACACACACAGCCACAGAGTCTTTTGTTCCATGCAGGCGTCTCTCCACCATCACAGAAATTAATTGCCTCGTACGGACTCATCCTGCATTGATCACACAGACACCATGATACACATCCAATTAGCATGTCAATTAACAGGGCTTTATCAGGGCTTCAGGGGGATCCAGAGCCCGTCGCCGGCACTTCATCTGCAGCATCATGAGAATGAGATATCTGCAGATATGTTGTTTGACAAGATTAACGACTTTAATCTACAGATCTGGACCGGGACACCTGGCAGAGAACAATAGAGCTTCATATAAAGAGGACTGCAGCTCCATGTATGAATGAGCAGACAGAGACACGCAGGGATTACTTCCACTCTCCATCTGTGTACTCACGATCTCTGTCATATGTGAACTCAAGATGAAAACACACAAATACACTGCAGGATTACACAGTTAATGGCGAACACCAATCTCATTATTTTAGTCGTGTTCATACAACAAATTTAATCTAATGATTGGATATTTGTGAATTTCAGCCTGATTGGTTTTCCCCTCTTTCCCATGTCATCTTAATGCTTGTGTTATGAGAGTTATTTATATTTAATTATTATGTAGTAGTTCATTCTCAGCTGGCCCAACAGTGCAGGACATTACAAAACACTAATGTAAAAGGCATGTGTTGATAATTAAGCCTATTTCTGCACACTGCAATATATTATGATCAATTATTACTCTTGTATGTGTACACTTTCAAAAACGCTGCATCTATTTTAATATTCTACATCTGCCGCTGTCACTTTTCATGAGGGAGCTAGTTGTACAGGAAGTGCAGCTCTGCAGTCAGATGACTTTGGAGGAGGAAAGTTTCAGGTTCTTCACATCAGTGACTCTGCTGTAATTATACAAGACAAAGCTGGTGGCTCTGTGAGGCTGTACACAGCCGTGCTTTGAGCTTAATGCTAATGTCAGCATGCTAACATGTGACATGTTGATGTTTAGCAGGTATGATGTTTACCACGTTAACCATCTTAGTTTAGCATGTTAGCATGGGTTCAAATAATTAGCACTAAAAACAAAGTATAGCCAATGCTGATGGGACTGTTGGGTCTAGAATATAAAGTCCCATTTCAAGGTTTTCTTTTAAAGTTAACTTTCTTTTAGTGATATCCGATTAGTGATATTCGATGTTCCTTCACCTAAAAACACAGAATCAGAATCAGGTTTACTGCCAGCCTGGTTTGCACATACAAGGAAGTTGCTTTGGTGTTGTGGTGTGTAATAAATAAATATATATACAAAGTAAGAGAAAATAAATGTACCACAGGAATATGCAAATAGCACAATAACTATATTCATTATTTCATCATCATCATTATCACGATGAGATTGGAAAGCCTGTTATTATGAATGAAAGCTGTGGCAAACTCAAAATGCTCCATCATAACAATATTAAACAATACAATACACAAATGCTGAAATAATCTAAGATTGACCCAGAAAGAGAACCGCGTTAAACTGCTGAATGTTTTAGCAGTTTTTCTTGACTTTGGCAGCGAATGTGATTGGATGTTTCTTTCTAAAATACATGTTGTCCTTCTTTTTTTATGTAGTCTTGTGCTTTTGGCTTTTTATTAAAGGACCAGAGCTTTTCGAACACAGTGGTTCATCTTTTGTACTAATGATTCAACCAGGAGAGTTTCCACATCAGTCTTGGAAGTCTATGTCTATGCAGAAAATAAATGGGACTTTTACTTCCAGAAGCCTGGATGCCTGAAATAACTCCTCCAACTTAGCTGCTCTATTTAGCCTGAGCGAGCCTCTTCACCCTTAATAAAAGTTTCCAACTGCTCTGTTGAAGTGGACATTTTCTCCTGTTGACTCTCATTCAAGTGATGTTTTCTGCACTCAGCCTTCTTTTACTGAAGTTCAAGACCTTTACAAACTTGTCTGAGTTTGCTGTTGATCTCGGGCTGCCAGGGTTTTTTTCAATTAGAGTTCTTCCCACTTATGAGATGCTTGAACACAGCGCTCTCAGCTAGTTTTGTCAGTTCCTCTGTGAGGCAACCTTTAATGTCTCAGTAATGACAGCTTGCCTTTTTGTCTGTCGTGAGCTGACATTTTCCTCTCAGGATGACTGCGGAGTGTCTGAGAGTGTTAGAGCGAGCTAAATGTTTGTGTTTAAGGAGCCGTTAATTAGCGATCACTCGCTTCCTAATGGGACTCCTAATTAGTGTTTTGCATTTTGCACTGAAAAGCCCAACTAGTTAATATATAATGTATATGAATATCATTAAGGGGGTAGATGTGGTTCTCAAATTGGGGACACAATGATATTCAGGGTTCCTCAAAAGAACTGAAACTAATTGAATACACTTTTCTGCATGTATATGAATCTAGCAAATAACACATTATGATAAAATTGGTTATTGAGCTTTCCATTATGGTAATGCAACAATAAATTGAAATGTAATGTAAATTAGTGTATTATTAATGTTAGTTTCATTTGTATTGTTGTATTTGTGTCAAGAACAATGTACTGTACTGCATTATCTTTTTAGGAGAATATTAACTAAAAATTAAAATAAGGTTTCATTTCTTTTCCTTTTCTTCTAACTGAATCACTGAAGAGGTGGTGGTACCTTCTTCAGCCTTTAGTAGCGTCTGCAGATCATCCACCACAACAAGCCCTACCTATCAGAGGCTAAAGCAGACCAGCCTGCACTGTCTGTAGCCTGAGACGTACAACCCAGGGCACAAAAGTCCTTAAAGTCCAGCTGCTTGAAAAGCTTCTTGCTGTGAGTTTAGGAAATAATTGAAGGCTACCTCGATAAGCGTTCAATATTTATGTTAACTCACAGCTTCTGTGCTTTGGATTTTGGCAGCTGGACAGTCAGAGGACCCTGTAGAGACATTTTAGTGAGTAAATCAAACTAATACTCAGGGCCGTAGCCAGAATATTACAAAGGTCAGGAGTCCCCTAACCAACCCGCCCTCTAACTGAATTAACTGTCTCAGATCTTAACTCCCTACCACTAGATAGTTTTTTTTTCCAGGGAATTAAAGACCCATTAAATAAAGCGTTACTGTCTTATTCCCCAACATAAAGGTAGAATTAAAAATAGTGAGATCAGCCTAAAAGAAAGTCAAAACTGTTGAATGTAAACTCCTCCAAAAGTTGCTAAAATCTCCAAATTCAAAGTAACAAGAGACTGCAGCCATATAGCACACTTAACTTTACATCACTGGCTGACAAATTACTGTTATTCTACTACACTTTACTACATATAATCACTGTACAGTTGATTTGTACACATTAGTTATTGGAAATATTTGAGTGACAGGCTAATTGTTGCTATTTTGCATTATGTTTAATTTATTATTTTTTGGTGACCAACTTTATTAATTTTTGATAGAATGGGAGAAGCATATATTAATACAACTGGCTGCCAGATAATTGCAGAAGAAAGGAAGAGAAACAAAGAGAAAATGTTATTCTTGTAATTAAGATAATTACAGGGTAACATATTCACAACAACATAAGATGTCTCATGTCCCATTTAAATGACTGAACTAACTGCCCCTATAATTAACCTCATTGTCTCTCTGTGACTCTGGTGGATCAACTTCATCCCTGCAGTTCAGCTCGTGGCCATTTTACCATAATGTCCCATCATCCCTGAACTCCTGGAGGAGGACGCGGAGACAGGTGTACAGTACCTGTTGATTGACAGCTGTACAGTAATGAAGTTACTGTATTCTGTGTGCATTCTCCAGCAGAAGTCCTACAGTTCAAAAACAGCCAGACTGCTGACTTATCTACACAACTGGCTCTCAGGGTCACTGCCTGCAGCGGGCTGACTCCCCTTTTCCCAAATCAGCATCACCGTAATGAGCTCCTGCTCTGCCTACACCTCCATCCATCCCTCCACACCTCCACATACTCCCTAATAACCACAATTTTCCCTCCATCATTCCCTCAGTCTTCCCCACCCCATCTCATCTTCCCACAACCACAGCTTTTCAGCAGGGGGAGAATTAGGAGGAGGAGGAGGAGGGGGAGGAGGAGGTCCGGGCGTGCTCTCGAGGCCCAGCAGGCAGGCACTGAGCACCGTGGCGGCAGCAGGGGAATAAATTAGAGGCAGACACAGAGAATAATAAAGTGATAATGAGTTTTCAGCTGGCCGCCGTGCCAACCCCGGGCACAGCCCAGCGAATATTTACCACCCTGCTAATAAGTTGTGGTGAGGACTGAATCAGCTGACATGCCAGGGAGGGCTGGCTGAAAGACTGATGAGAGGAGGAGAAGAAAAAAGAAGAAGAGGGAGGAGGAGGAAGAGGAGGCTGCACACTAAGCAGAATACACACAAACACACTGGGGGGAGTTAATATACTGTATATACATGATATACATATATGATGTATATATGTAAGTGTGGCGAGAGTGGGGGGAGTTTTTAATACTGTAAATACGCCACCTCAGGGAATTTCACCCAAAGGAAATTCTTGAATTTAACCATTTTGGGACCCAAAAAAAAGGGTGAACAGGTCACACAGGCCGACAACACCCGACTGGGATGTGATTCCAAAAATAAGCAATCATTTTATTGCTTATTTTTTTAGGGGGGGGGGGGGGGGGGTATGGTGGGGTTTGGAAAGGGCCACCCATTGTAGTGCACAGCCTGGCTTCCTGCAAAGTGCATGAAACACCAACATTACCAACTGAGAACTACACCTCAATTAAAAGTAATGCAAACTCATGTATACATACCAAAGAGAGCGAAGGTGGAGCTTCCCAGCAGTGGGGGGGGGGAGGGGGGGCACAAAGCCGCAGCTCAGTCACTATCACAGCAGGTCAGAGACCAAAAAGAAAAAGCTACATTTTGCTGTAGGCCAGATAAAAGCGGCCTAAAGTTAGTGAAATAAAATTAAGCCAGCCTACCTTAACACACAAACAAAACTGCATTAAACAAGTGGAGCAACTTTTCTCTGCGTCTGCAGCCAGAAGACGAGCAGACAAAACTGCAAAGCAAGAAGCAGAAGCAGAAATAATGCCAATAACATGGCAGACATGCCAGTACACCAAACTCTGCACACGCCAGCCAGCACAGAAACCAAGCTCCAAGAAGAGGCAGAAACGTCCATCTGAGGAGCGGTCACCTGCCTAGATATAGTGCTGAATGGTGCCACCCAGTAATTAGGGCACAGATGAATCATTGAATCCAGCCCGGTGACAATTTAGTGGGCCGGAAGAAAGAAGAAAACCTAATCTGTCACATAAATATATATATATATATATATATACACAAACCTTTACACACTACTTCTAAGAAGAAGACGACGACGGAGGAGGAGAAGAAGGAGGAGAAGAAGAAGAGGAAGGAGGAGAGAAAAAAGCAAGGGGGGAGTAGGAAAAAAATAAGGAGTAGGAGGAGAAGAAGCAGAGGAAGGAGGAGAGAAAAAACAAGAAGAAGGAGGAGGAGGGGGGAAGAAGAGGAAGGAGGAGACGAAAAAAGAAGGAGGAAGAGAAGAGGAGGAGGAGAAGTAGAATAGGAGTAGGAGAAGAAATTGTGGTGTACCTGCAGATCTGCACACTAAGCAGAACACACACACACACACACACACACACGAATTTAAAGGAATACACACTAACACACCTGGGTGAGTTAAGGTATGATGTATATATGCAGTACAAGTACATACATGTTTATACACAACATGGGCTCACACACACACACACACACACACACACACACACACACACACACACACACACACACACACACACACACACACACACACACACACACACACACACACACTGCTCTGCATACCGTGCATTTCTCTATAGTATATTTATATTACATTTGCATATTTATATTGAACATACATGTCTGACTACTTATACAGCAAACCTGAACATCTTCATACTGTATCTACATACGTCTGCATCATCACCATCTGATTCATGTCTCTGTGTATCTCCTCCATATGTATCAAGGTATAGGTGTGTACTGTGTATATCTGTATTAAAATATATTAACAGTTCAAGCTGTTCACACGTTACAAAATATGTTGACTTGGTCACATGAAAGCAGCTTGATGAATTATAATTCTACTTGAGGAGGAAAAGCAGCTTCAGTGCTGAAATACTGTCGGTCTACATTACTGTGATATAAACCATTGTTATATTTTTTCTGTTAAGTGATGCTAAATTATCTTTTATCTTTGATTAAACTGGCCCATTCATTAATATGAATTCATTTATTCATTTGTGATGAACTATTTGATATTTATTGTAGTTTTAAGATTTACCACTTACTAGCCTGTAAACAGTTTTTAGTTTCTTTTTGCCGTGTATGTGTTGCCACATTGGTGAATGTGTTTCATAATGTGCTTGTGTTTGTTTTCCAGCATTTTGTTAAATAAAAAAGTGTGTTGTAGTGAATTTGCTTGTGTTGTATCTGAAATATCTTTACATGATTTCCAGTTAAAAACTCTTATTTATCTTATACTGGCCCTTTATGCAGCCCCTCAGTTCAGCCTCTGTCTGAAACAGGCCGTTTTAGCTCCTGTCTCTTTAAGGCCCCCCTCCTGATGAGCCCACTCTGTTCTGATTGGTCAGCTTTATACTAGTTTTTACACAGAGAACACCTGGAAACACATGCTGAGGGGGAAAATCAGCTCCAGAATAAAACAAATGTGTGCGAATATTTATTCAGACTCCAACACACACATACACACACACATTAGTCATAGACATACATCTGTCACAGCTGTGCTGACTGACTTTGTTCGTACACCTCTAAAGCACCATCCAAATCTTACAGTCTAACCATTAAAAGTGCAAAAATCCACCTTCCAATAACTACAAAACTGTTGTTTCTTCAATTGTTCAACGTTTCTAACAGGTGTAGAGACAGAAATGTAAAAAGAGGAGACATTGTGGTTTTAGCAGCAGGTACCATTGGAGCTAACTCTACTGTCAACTAAACTCAGCTGATTTTAGGATCGACTGGTGACTAGTATGCTAGCAAGATAACAAGATACAACATGTAAGTCAGAAAGCTTTGGAGTCTGTGGAAGGCGTTTTCCACTTTTGATGGAGCTAAACTTGTAGTTTATAGCTGTTTCCAGTCTTTGTGCTAAGCTAGGTGAAAACACAGCCTGGACCTATCTACACAGAGATTCAACTATCTATTTTCTCAAGAAGAAAGCTAACAAGAGTTGTTCTTTAAGTCTAAATTTGCATGCAGATCTGAGAGTCTGAGCACTGTTTCCAGCACTGAGTGAAACTCTCTCCATATGATGACGTGTTTCATCTGGACAGCACGTGCTGAGCAGTGAAGGCAGCTCTGTCTGCTTCTCTCTGAGGTGGGCTCAGCTGAAGCTCCGTGACTTTAAAGGCTAAAATCACAGGTGTTCCCCCTCATATGCCAGCCGCTCGCTCCAGACGAAGGCCAGTCTTTTAACTCTGCTTCCAGCGCGTTCTAACATACACACACATAATGTACGAACACACCGCCCATAGCTGCCCCATAACAGCTCCATTCACAGCGCCCAAAAATAACAACACAGTAGGCTGGCAGGGCCGGGTCCACCTCCATCCCCTGATCCTTTACTCCTTTCCTTTCATATTCAGTTTTCTTTAACGCTCAATAAATGTTGACTTTATTTTGGTTCTGCTGAATTCCTTAATGAGGCCCTCGGCTTCCACGGACCAGACCAGGCGATTCCAGCTGCCTTATATGGTCAGAAAGAAAGAAACTCTTTTTTTTTTACATACCTTCAACACTCCCATCTTCTGTCTCTTTCTCACTTAATCTGTCCTCTCTTCCTTTTTATTAAATGTATGAACTAAAAAACATCTGTAAATCTCTTCTTTTCATTAAAGTAAACAATGTGGGCATTCTCCTTAATTTTGCTCATTAAATCTAGTCCGCTCACATAGGAGATGCCAGAAGTATGTGTACAACACTGTTAATGTAACTTTTGGCAACAGTTTGTTGTTGTGCCTTTCCTGTTTAAACGCTATGGTTAAGGTTTGGTTAGGCTTAGGGAACAATCATGGTTTGGCTTAACTAACGTCTTTGTTAAGGTTGGGTTAAATTTACCACTTCCTCAAAGTTAGGAGACGTTTGTTGTCATGGTTACAATAATAACTACGTGATTATCATGGTCATGGTTTTAAAAAAAAACAGTGTTAATTCGCAGTTGTAAATGGGAAACTCTCATATTAAAGATTTGTTTGTTTGTTAATGTTTTGTTCAGCCTCCATCCACCCCGACCTCCTCCCTACATGGACTTTGTGGTTCTATGTTAACGTCACCTGTGCTCCCGTCATAATTACCACGGTCTCTAGAGGGCTTCTGTTGCTTAAACATAAATATCTGTTTTGGGACATAAATGACCTCAACCCCATCCAACACCTGGAACGCCAACAGTGAGCCAGGCCTTATTACCCAACATCAGCGTTGGACCTCACTAATCAACCCGGTCTCCTAGAATTTACAGTTATTTACGACTAAATTGTTTTCCCAGTTAAGTTGCGTTGGCAAATGGTTAGCGTAAGATTGTGGTTTTGCTTAAATGTTAATAAACACGTTGTGCTTCAAGTCAGACATTTTTGTGTATTAAACATAGACCATGATCTTCCCCTAACCTGAACCAAGTGCTGCCAGAGTCAAACATGAGCATAAAAAGCTGAATAATGCTGTAGTTTCTACCAGCAGATATTATTCTGCAAGATTGGATATTTTGGTAAAAACAAACAAACAAAAAAATATGGTAATTAACAACATTTTCTCATTATTTTAAGAGAAAACATCATTCAGTCAGCATTACGTTTCTAGCAAAATGTATTTACTGTTGCAGTTTAGTTGTATATGAACGTAATATTTAGGAGGCAGGGTTGCACTAATGTTCTTAAATTTGAATGGGAGCAAACTCCTGCAGCCAGGAGCAGTGGAGGCTGTTATAGCAGCAGATTAATGCCCATGGTTTTTAAAATGACATGTTCAAGTATCACACCTTCATCCTCAGGAAACTGTGAATATTCACAGTAACTTTCAAGTGAATCTGGCCTGACGTCATTATAGTATCTTCATCTGGACCAAAGTGTTGGACAGACTGAACCATTGTACCACTAGCAGGACAGAAGGCGTAAAAACAAAACCAGGAAGGTTCTGCAGCAGGGACACAAAGTATTTTTTGTCAGTTTGAATATTCTCCTTCATGTTTGCAGCCAAACTGCTGACTCAGGTCTGACTCACGTTTGACCGTGCAGCGACGACACTCGCCGCCCCCCTCGTCCCACCACACACTGATCTGTCTCAAGGCTCGCTGCTTACTCTGCACACCCAGACTGATAACACCAACCATCAGTACTATCTTGAGCATATGGATGTCTGCACTCGTGTGTGTGAGACAGAATGTCCTATCTTTGCAAGGTCTTTGCAGTGGGCACTCAGACGGACAGCCTTCAGACGGAGGTCCTGACAGAGATGAGGCAGGAAGGAAAGACGCTCCTAGATCAAACTGAGAGACACGTCCACCAACAGACAGAGACAGCCAACATCATCACAATTTTAGGATCTAAATCTCATAATGTGGCTGCTGCTAAAAAGCAGTGTCTACAAACCAACTGATTGGATACAGCATGAAATGATGTAGAGTTCACTGGCTGATGAAACATTATAAGTCATTTGACTTATAACACTAAACACATCTTTACAAAAGGCGGTTGGGGCACACAGCACAATCTTCATACAGCCTCATATAGACATTTCTAAAAGAGTTTTAACAAAAATGAAAACTCAATTCAAGTGAAATAATACTTAAATACAGTGGCTGAAAAAGCTCAACACAAGCAAGCAGAGGAAAGACCTTCACCAATATAAAAACACATAGGCAGCATGAAGACAAGTGCTGTAACAGAAAAAATGGAATAGAGTTACAATAATAAGTGGTGTTGTAGCTAAAGATTGATGAACATGCCCAGACATTAACATTCACCACTCAGGCACGATGGTACCAAACCAATAAATGGTTTCAGCATATAAATCTCCCTAAAACCATTTCTGCTCACACACTAGTTAAAGCAACATAATGTGTTAATTGGTTCTTTGGAAGGTGTTGACAGGTGTATTTTTTAAAACCGGGCTAACTGTTTCCCCCCAGATTCATGCTAAGCTATGCTAACCACGTTCCCACTCCAGCTCTATACTGAACACACACACATGAAACTGATGTCCATCAGAACATCTCGCTCTCGGAGAGAAACAAAAACGTATTCACTAAAATGTGGAACTATTCCTTTTACATTTAAGTCACGTTCTGACTGTACTTTAATTTAATTTCACATCATATCTCCCAAATTAAACCACTCTTCATTTGGTATTTTGCATCCCTTCCATGTTAGACATTGAATGTGGTATTACTATTTAAACGCTGAGTTTCACTAATTTGTTTACATGAAATCTGATAAATTAATGCAGCTCATACTGGAAAACACTGCTGATCCAAACATGCATAAAACTAGAAACTGCAGCTCCATCTCACAGACTTGAATAGAGCTGTGGTTCATTTCATCCATAAATGGCGTTTCTCTATGTAATTAGTGAGTAATATATATTTTAAAATCCAATATATTTCCTCTCCCTGGACATCTTGCATCTCAGCCACTGACCTCCCTCTGAACTGAAGTGTTTGCGGAGAAAAACAGAACTGAAACTTTAAAAAGTAGATAATTGCCAAAATAAGGAAACACTTATGCAACTGAGGGATTCAAAGTACATTAAACCCGTGAGGTAATATTTTCCTGGCATGGCGAAGGCTCCTCAGAGGGCAAAATGAACGTGAATAAATACAACATAATTCTGAATAATCATCCTTCATCCTGTGGCAAAGGATTTCAGGCCTGATTGGAGCGCGCTCAGTGAGAATCTGAGGCTCGATTGGTCACTGAGATTGATGAGTATGAGAACGGCATAAACCATTAGTCATGGCTGTTTCAGTCACCTGGTCGAGACCCAACTGAACAGGCCTCACTGCATTTTCCATTTTCAACAAAACACCAGATGATGGGGTTTCTCATGGCAGAACCGAGTCACACTCTCCGTTTGTGTTTGTGGACTTTTTTTTGCTAAGACACATTATGTTGAATGTTTATTTAATTTTGGCTGTTTCTTGTAAATTTATATGGAAGAAGAAAAAGCGGATCATAATTTTTTTCAGGTGCTTTTAAGTGACACTCCACCCAAAAGCTGTACAACATCTACAACACTCCACCTCTGAAGCGATGAAAGCTGGTTATAAAAAGTTTTAGATTTACAGAGAAAAGCAACAGCTTGAATTCCTGCATTATAATACACTTCTCTACTGTCCAGTATGTCCATGCAAGACTGAGAGTCTACAGCCATGTGAGGCTGTACTTTAGCACAGTGGTGCTTTCAGCTAAATGCTAACACCAGCTTGGCAACATGTTTACAACTAAAATGCTTATATTCTAATGTTTAGCAGGTGATGTTTACCATGTTCAGACATCAGCTGGGCTGATAGCAGACTTTAGTTTACCATCTATACCGTGTACTGTGCAAAGGTTTTAGGCACTATAGATGTTTAGATTCTTATCCATCATGCAATACCATCAGGGATGCATCTGATCGGTCTCAACGATCCCAAACATCCAGCCAGAGTCATAAAGAACTATTTTGATCGACAACAAGAACAAAGAGTCCTGCAGCAGATGGTTTGGCCCCCACAGAGCCCTGATCTCAACATCATGGAGTCAGTCTGGGATTACATGAAGAGACAGAAGCAGCTGAGACGCCGAAATCCACAGAAGAACTGTGGCAACTTCTCCAAGATGCAGGAACAACCGACCTGCCAAGTACCTGAAAACCTGTGTGCAGGTGTACCGAGGAGAACTGCTGCTGTTTTAAAGGCAAAGCTGCTCACAGCAGATATTGATTTCATTTAAGTTTCTGCTGTTTACTCAACTTTGTATCAAGTTAATTGATACAAAGTTGCCATGAATACTTTATATTGATAAATATAAAGTATTCATGGCATTATTGGCTGGACCGGCCACAGACCAGCCCTATAACCCTGAATGTCCGTCACTGACTGACTGACTCACTGAGTGATTAAGTTACACCACTGGTCGGCCAGCCCAGTGTCGGAGTTTCCCCATTGGCCGTTGCTCTTTCAAAATGAATCGGCATGAAATTTCTATTACGTCCTCAGGGCGTTTACAGTGGAGCCCCGAGCACAGCTCAGTCTCAGCAGGATTGACCTTCATGCTTCAGTTGAACGTTTACTTGGCTGTGTAAATTTAACTGGCAAATTCAACTCATTTGCTCTTCTGAACATCCTCAAAAAAAGACGTTCAAGTTAATATTTCATGGAAAAATACAGCTAAATTCCAGTTCATGTTTTATTGATCTGGACTTTATAGAGCTGCAACTCTTGGCTGGCGCTGCTCTTCCTGCAGAGGTGCTCTTCTTTCTTTGGCTGGTTCAACAGTTCAAAGTTATGAAATGGTCACTTCATGCTCATGCTGGCAGGCAGAGACCGGCGGGTTCACCGCTGGTTAACGACTGCAGAGGAACCTGCAGACTCTGCAAACATTAATGACAGACATGTTTATGCAGTTGGAACTTGTCAAATACAGGAGAGCTGCACTTAAAGCAGCCCAGAAACTTTGAACCTTGTTTACACAGAACGGCAGTCTGAGAGAAAGAGAGGAGGGGCTGCTGAGGTGAGGATGTTGGTTTTGGCCGCAGAAAGAACAGACTGCTACAGAGGTGAGACCAGCTGCTGCTACCTGACCTACCTGTATGTGTGGATGTGTGTGTGTGCGCGTGTGTGTGTGTGTGTGTACTTGTATTACTCATGTTGTGGGGACACACATCTGTTTTTCACAGTCAAATTGTGGGGACTTGCGATCCTTTATGCCATGTGTCAATGAGATGTTAAGATGTTAACAAGCAGGCAGGAAACAGTTTGGAAGGATTTACCTGATCATCCAACAGCTAGCGTTAGCGTAGCCTCAGTGACTACACACAGGACTCCGGAAGACCCGACCTCAGCTGCACAATTCACACACCCTCACACCCAACTCTGAACTAAACTGAATCCTGAATGTAGGCGTACCTGTGGCTAACGTTAGCAAGCCAGCTAATACGACATGTGAATAAGACAACTTTGCACTGATATCAACCCTCCATTACTCCCAGTAACACAGCGAGCGCGCCGATCCCCAAGTGTAAAAGTAACTACTAGTCGGAAACTACTAGTCAGAGGTTGAGCTTCAACAATTTTAATCAATTCAATTTTTAGAGCAAGTGATGGCTATAACATAACCTTTTAGTGTTGTTTCTGTGTCAGCAGTCACGTTTGTTGAGCGATGGAAATTTTTATTTTGTTTCCTGATTGCGTCATGCTCTGGAAAACTACTGAGAACACTTTCGGCACACACACCTCTCTGTCATGACAAAGTCTAATTCGGTGATGATCATAATACACTGTTGGATATATTTAGCAACACGTACAGTATGTGGGCATGTAAGCAGGTGCCAAATGAGTAAAATTAGAGCGTCACATCTGGTCACACACTGTTATGAAAGCCTGTAATTATAGTCACAGTATGAAACTGTGCAAAAGAGAAACATCAGATCTCATTTTTATAGAAATAACATTGTCACTCTTTAAAAAACAACTTGGTCAGTAATTATGTCATGACTCATAATAGTCCCTGGTGTGTCAGCAGTGGTTATTTTTAAGCCTTCTCAGGCATGTGGCCCATTAGCGAGGTGTGTGTGTGTCTGTGTGTGTGTGTATGTGTGTGTGTTTGTATATTTGACTAAGGCGAGTGGTGGTTGAGAGGTAGGTCAGGGGTGTGTGAGCAAATGACAGGATGTGCGGTCAGGCTGGTTCACAAAATCTGCTTAGTAATGTTGGTAAAGATAGAGCTGACCTCGCCATCGCAGTCAATGGCCCCCCTGTTAACCACCGCCTGTCACACACACACACACACACGTGCTCTGAAATGCACCTGAATGGGGGCCAGTGTTCTGCAGGGTGGGGACATGTACTGTTATACCAACAGAGAGAGAGAAGGAGTAGTGCAGGATGAGAGAGACAGACAGAATAAGTCCTTTTATATCTGTTGGCCATTTGAGTTTATGACACAGAAACAAACACCACAAACTTTGACTGACATACGTCGACACACAGAGCGTGAACTTTAAGTTTAAAAAGCTGCCAGTATCCTGAACCAGCAGCTGCAGATTTTATCTTAGATGCCACATCCTGGAATGACTACGGTACATCCATGTGAAATCTATTTCTGTATGAAAATACACTTAAACCCATGAGGAGCATGTAAAAAGGGTGCAAGTTATTGTTTTTTAAGAGTAGATATAGAGTACATTTCCTTCATAGTTGGAACTTTAAAGTACAATATTTGATTGAGGGATACAAGCTTTTTATAATACTAAAATTATAATAATAATCTCTTTTTACAGAGCTGCTTTCAAAACCCAGAGTACAAAGTGCTTCACACAAGGCAGCAAGTGAAAACTGACAAATTATTATATCATTAGATTCTACGATAAAACAGATAAAACCAATTCCAGTAATTTAAGATAAAAGAAAATCAATACAGAGAAATAAAAACAGAAATAAAAGACAGTTCAAAGAAAGTAAACTCAACTTCCACAGCATTATATTCAGCCTCATACGCTGTAATAGTAGCACCACATCTCTGCTCCGGCATTATATTGTAAAGCTAGTTGTTTGTGTTAGCGTTAGTCTTGTCACAGAGAAACTCAGTCAGGCTATTTTAGCTATTAGCTATTTACTAGTAGCTATTTTAGCTTAGTTGTGCTAACAGGGCAGGTATCGTAATCAAGTAACATTAAACTTAGTGAAATATTACGATAATAGTCTGACTGGGAGTCCTGGAGCCGGGGACATCAGCAGGTGGGCCAAATGTCAATCACAGCTGTCAATCAACACCCACAATAGACATCAAAGTTACTATAAATCTTCAAATCTTATCAATGGAGCAATAATTTTCCAAAATGACCACCAGCACTCTTATTAGAGGGCCTGGATTTAGAGATTGAGACCATAATGACTCGTAGAAAAAAATGATTGACTTAGTATTTCCACAGAGAAGTTGAGGCTTTTTGAATAGGAGTTGGAGCATCTAGCAGCTGTCAGTGGCACTTTAAGGTGCTTCCACATTGGCTTCAGCCTCAAGTCGTGGTAGTTGCCGCTTCTTGGTGCTGACACACAGACAGAAGCTGCTGCTGTTTGTGTATTATTCTCTCTGTCTGAGAGCTAAATAGTGCAAAAGCAGACGCATCAACAGTCTGAAAGCAGGTAAACAATGGAAGGGTATTCACCTTTCATTTCCACATGGTGTCAGACTGATTAAATGATGTTGTACTGCTCGCGCTGGTTGTCACCTTCAAAGTCAAGAGAAATTCCGCTGAATGAAAAGAAGTAGCAACTTTTCTCCTGACTTAACTTTTGAAGATGATAAGTGCTGAAGGCAACGTGACATCCAGATAAATGTTTCTGCTTTCTGTGGTTCATAGTTTGGAGTAGACACCTGATGTTTCAGCACGAGCCCGACACAGTCAGTTAGATTCAGACCTGCAGGGCTCAACCAGGGACCAACAACAGAAAATCAATATTTTTATGTCAACACTTTTTTTGTGTGCGAGATGATGTGAGCCAAGGACAAAATTATGCATTGGTATGCATTATAAATTAGTGTATTACTGTAACTTTTATATGTAAAGTCAGGCTGGATTCATTTCTCTAGAGGATTTGGGGTAATAATCACAGCTGCAATCACGGCCGTACGCACCACTGAGGTCCCTGAGGTCAGGACCTCGGTATTTTTTCCGATGTGTATATTAATAAAAGTTGTGAAATAAGTTCTTAAAATGACTTTGGTGCAGCAAAGACTTCACACAGCAGCAGGATCACTCACTTCCTTACCTGAGCAATGCTTGAGAGGAGAGAGGAGGAGAGAACAAGAGCTGAAGATGGACAGAGAAATGTACAGACAGGATATAATGTTGAACGCAAAGAGACAAGAGGATATGAGGGGGGGAGCGCAGGTTATGGAAAGAAGAAAGACACAGAAAAGGAGGCTGACCAAAGGAGCACAGGAGAGGAGTCAAGAAAACGACAGAGAGACACCAGACAAGCAGAGCTGACTGAGGGAGACGAAGCTGGAAGTAAAGTGACGAGGAGAGAGAGATGAGAGGTGAGAGAGCTGATGTCACTCAAACAGACACGTTTCTACATGAACTGGATCCAGCCAAGTTGAAAAATAAACCACAAACAGATGAGGAAAAGTACTGCCTTCTCAGAAATAAGTGGGTCAAACATGACTATAATTACCCCAAAACAAAGTTTGGTGTAAAGCAATTACGCTATAATGTACAGTGGGAGGAGAGATATCCTTGGCTTAGATATTAAGTTTAGGAGAAGGCTTTTGGCTTGTTTTTGTTTGGGTTTTTTTGTTTTGTTTTGTTTATTTTTTCCTCCAAATTCTTGTTGGTTCTTGGCATTTCCTCCAGACTTACATATTGCAGCTTTAACCTGATTCTTGTGTATTACTACTTTTTCAGCTAACTCGCTGCTCCTTCTGTAATTTAAATCCTGTCCGGTGTAACATCCTATTTACTACATTTCATCAGCTCACTGTGAAATTTGACTTTAACGTGAAAATGAAGGAAAATGTTTTTGCTAATCTGATAGATGGAAACATGTTAATACAAACATATCTGTCTGGCCTATTTGGGAAGCAATACAATGACAAAAAAATGAGCTATCAGGAGAGCAAGACCCTGTCAGATCACGTAAGGTGTTGTATTGTGAACTAGAAGTCCACACGCGGTCACGATCGTTAAAACACCATCACAACCACCACACTTTTATTATCTGAAGTCTACAAACTACAAATCATTCAAACAGATAAGTCAGAGCAAAGTAAATTTCACTGTTGTTGTGATGTGGTTTTAACAGCAGTTTTAAACTAGACTGCTAAAAGTCTACTTAACCCAAATCAAACTTTTCTGAGGAGCTTTGAGCTACGCAGGAAAAAAAACCAAAAAAAACATCAGCATCTGTTAAACTTTTCTCTGAACACAGAAATGTTCACTTCTGTGAAACATGTGGCCTTTAGGAAGAACACCGAAATAAAAAGCAAGATTTCAAGCTGAGAAAGTCTGAGCTCACTTAAAATTCAGAGCAAGAATATCCAACAGATTAAAGGCAAAGAAAGAAAGTAACTACAGGGAAGTGAGATTGGATTCGGAGAGCACGCTTGAGTTAAATTGGAGGCAACGGCAATTCCATTTCGGAGTGTTTTGCCTTGAGTACCTCCAAGTGCCTTCGATACAGAGGAGGAGAAGGAGAAATTTGAGGAGGGGGAGAGCAGAGGTGGAAATGAGCAAATGGAATACTAAATATAGACACACAGACAGGAGAGGATGGAAATGTACTAGAAATAAAAACATGTTGCACTCAGGGGAAGAAGTGAGCATGTCATGTCAGCTGTGTTCATCAGGTGTCTCCTCCTCCTTTCTCTGCCTCCTTCCTTCACCTTTTCCCTTTTCCCCTCTCCTCCCTCCGCCTCCCCTTCACTAACCTTTTCTTGAGGTGAGGCCTCAACGGCTCCATTGATGGATTAAAAGTAAATGAGAGGGTAAACATAGCATGAGAAGCAGACTGCTGCTCAATGAGCTCCACGGCCATCTGTGTTATTAGTAGAGAAATAACACGAAGTCGCTTTGTCTCCACATTCATCAAACCCTCATGCCTCAGTCTCTCCCCTTCCTCTCCATTTGTCTCCATTCACACACACACACACACACACACACACACAGAGGCTTAGTCAACTCTATTGTGGATACATAAATAAATACTTCTGTCCATACTTTGGACGTTCTACTCTAACACTCTCTAGTGACCCTGTCAGGCTGTAATTTCCGTTATACACCAGAAAATAAATTTCTTGGATGAATGAAACATGGAGAGACAACTTTGCTGTTGTTGTGTGGCAAAAATGTTGTTTGTATTGAGGATCCTCAGGCTCAGCTTAGCTGTGATCCACAGTCCCGGACAGCCATGGAGCCCGTCTGCCCAGGAGCCTCCTGAAGATTTTGGTCACTCCGGGGTTCATAAAATTTGTTACATTTACTAACTCAAATCATTCTCCTTAGCAACCCTTCAGGTGAGGAAAAAATTATGTTAGGCAAGTGTAAATTGGCAGAAAATACACTTTACTCTGACCCGAGAGAGGGCACTTCCATGTAAGTCAATACAAACCATGTAAAAGATGGTTCAGCACTGCTTCCTTGTTTACCGACTGGAGTGATGCTCAGCAGCAGAGCGCTCAGTGCTGCCGCTGGTGGCTGGAAGATATATAAATAAGCAACACATCACTTGTATTGACTTTCATGAGAGTTCTTGGTCGGAGTAAAATATGTTTCTTTTCAAATGTTGGTCTGGTCTGAATCAGTGGATGAATTGGTAAACTTTTTCCACATTTTCCACTTCTGTTTTTTTTCACTCAGAAAAAAATCCAAGCAAACCTAAATAAACACAGGAAGAAGGTCCTGAAAAAGCTTCCTACTTCCCAAATATTAAAAACGCAACGTACATTGTTGTGATAGTCCAGCCTGCATCTCGATTCATTCTCCGGCTAGCTGCTAGCAACTGATGATTTTGCTAATCCACATCCCAGAATGCTTAGTGTGCCTCGTAGGGGTCGGATCATGTTTCCACCGTAAACAAACCGCTCCAGAATTAGTTTGGGACTGTACCAAGACCACTTCCTCAAAGGGTCTCAGTGCAGTTGTCTTGTACCCAAATACGAGGTTGTGTTCAGATGTGGCCAAATGAATCGGACCAAAGGGGGAAACAAACCAGAGCCCGATTCAGCCAGACTAAACAGTGCAGGTTTGAAAACACTTTACAACAGCCTCATATCTAAATAAACAAGGTTTATAAACTGTACAGTGGCCATTTTAGGAAACCTCAGACTGGACTTGTCAGGCTCAGCTCTACACTGTTGGACTTCACCCAGCTTTCATCAGTGTAAGCTGGATTTTGTCAGACTCAGCTGTACTTGGCACAGCTGTGCTTTGGGCTGGACACTTAGCTTTGTTACAGGTTAACATGTTCACAGTTGGCCTGTTTTAAATATAAAACAGCATCACTGGTCAGAAACACTACCGAAAGAATTTTACCTGAATCTACAGTATACATGAACTCTCTTAGCACATGTTACTGTAGGTTAACCCACAATTATTTGTTAATGGCGGTCTCTAGGTTTGTAAATAGATCATCTGCATGCATCATAGATCAACTTTAACCCTAAGACCCTTTTAGTTAGCACAGCTTCACTGTTTTTATTTTATACAACAAATCTTTTACATTTCTTCAGACAGTCATAAAGGTGTCAAATCTGGTTTGCCAACAATTAAAAAACCCTGAAATTTTATGAAGAGCAGCATTTGTCTGATGAAAGACAAATCTGTAAGGCCTCACAGATACAGATAATCCCAAATGAAACCATGTAATGTCATTAAAGTGATAAGAGTGTTATACAGGTAGTTGTGTATGGTCTCTTCCATGTTGGTTAGTTTTCCTGGTGTTACTATTCCAAATAACATGAAAATCATTTGACAATGAATCCTCCTGCTACCCAAATATTTCCTCTCATTAAAAAAACTACAAATAATCAGGTACGTCACTTGCTGGCACCTGTCTGGGGAACTGAAAATCAGTTGACTACTTGTCCTACTCTGTCTTCCTCAGGCTGGAAAAACAGTTGAAGTAGTAAAGGATCACCAGCTGACCATTTTCCCTTTTAAACTAGCAGTCCAGCTATAGCTGGCATCTGCTGAGACTCACATGGTCCCTCCATGAGCCGAGCACTGAATACAGTCACTCAGCTCATTGTCCACTGAATAAAACTGTCAGTGTGTGTCTATCCGCCTGCCTGTTTAGTGAAAAGAAAGAGTCAGCTGACAGTCATTAGCCGTACTGGCAGTCGTACTTCTCCTATTGGGACTCGGCTGATCATGTGAGAAATCAAACTAAACTTTGAATGGCAGCAAAATAAAAACACACACAGAGAGAGTTCACAGTTCAGACAGTCCCACAAAACAGTGTAATGTTGGTGTGGTTTTAAAAGTGCAGTGTGTACAATTTAGTGGCATCTGGCAGAACGGACTTGGCAGAAATGGAATATAATATTCATAAGTATGTTTTAATTAGTGTATAATCACATGAAAATAAGAATCGTTGTTTTCATTACCTTAGAATGAGCACTTTTTTTTACATAGGGAAGAGGTAGGCTCCTCTTCCACGGAGCCCGCAATGTTGCACCGCCATGTTTCTACAGTAGCCCAGAATGGACAAACCAAACACTGGCTCTAGAAAGGCCCTTTTGCCTTTTTCGCAAGTTTCGTGGCCACCGTAGGTTCTCCTACATGCTTGGAAGGGGAGAGGGGGTCAGTTTGTTGCAATCTGCAACCTCACCACTAGATGCCACTAAATCCTACACACTGCACCTTTAAATACACTCTTTTAAGTTTTTTTTTGTTGTTGGCATCTAGCGGCCGTAGTAAGTGTGACCTGGAGCAGTGGTGCAGTTCCGATGACGTCTATAAAAGTTACGTAGGATTAGCATGCTAGGCTAACAGTCTGTTAGTTGTGTGACTTTACTCTGTGTGAGTCGCTTTGGTCGGTAAATGTGTGTTTTAAGTTATTTCGGGACCGCGCTCACTTTCAGTCCCGCTAAGAGTGAGCTGCGCTCGGGGCTCCACTGTAAACGCCCCCTGAGGACGTAATAGAAACTGTTTGCACCAATCCATTTTGAACGATCAACAACCAATGGGGAAACTCCAACACTGGGCCGGCAGACCAATGGTGAAACTTCATCACTCAGTCAGTGAGTCAGTGACAGACAGACATTCAGGGTTATAGGGCTGGTCCGTGGTCGGTCCTATAACCCTGAATGTCTGTCCACCTACAACTCAGATTTGCCTGTAGGAGCCTTTTCAAAAGTGTTTCCCATCTGTTATCCACCAGTCTTTCTCGAAACCATTGAAAGGAAAAAAGAGCAGACAAACAGAAGATGTTTACATTATGTACTGTACATAAGCAGGATCCTTAAGGGTTTTTTTTTTGGACACAAATATTGACATTTTTTACTACTTAACTGTATGATACACAGCATGTCCAAATCTCATCCATAACCTATTCAGGTAGTGTTCAGTGTTTGATCCAGTAGACTGTCTGAGCCTGAATCCATTCACAGGCAGGAAAAAGGGTTCCTGCTGTAAGAGAGATGCATTCAACTTCCCTCCCACTGGCATGTTTATAATACCTGAACTAGAAACTGGAGTGTGAGAAAGAATGTGTGTGTGTGTGTGTGTGTGTGTGTGTGTGTGTGTTTCTGTCTGTGTGTCTGTCTGTCAGTCATAGGCAGACTTAAGAGTAGTTGATTGGGGATGGCTTGTCCAAATGGCCCCAACTGGGAAAAAGCTGATTTTTGGGTCAGTGGTTATGGTTAGGGTTTGGGTAAGTCTCCAGGAAATTAAAGTCTATGCAATGTCCCCAAAAGTGACCTAGGACAACTTGTGTGTGTGTGTGTGGATGGTCATACAAACCAGACACTACAGGTCTGCTGGGAAGTGTGAAACAGACACAAACCAGAAAGACAGATGCCTCATTTGTTTATACTGAAGCAGAAGAGCAGGGTGTAGAGAGAGAGCGGGATGGACAGAGAGAGAAATGAGAGTAACGAGGATGAGTAAGAAGCCAAAGACAGAAAACTCGGGATGATGAAGAGAAAGAAAGAAGGTTAGTGTGAGAAAATTGACAGAAGATTTTTGTGTTTTGGAAAGGCTGAAACCATTTTCCACTCTGAGTTTCCAACATTTGCTCACCTACTCAAGTTCTTCACTTTCTTGGCCTTCATGTGTGTGTAACCGACACGTGGGCTGACTCCTGCCTCTGTTATTTTTGGCCATGACAATCTTTTGAATATTTTGAAGATGAATTGTTCAAACTTTTAATATCAAACATTTTTATTTTTTTCATTTTGGCACATTACATCATACTTGTATTACCGTATTGGCTGAATATAAGACAACCCTGATTATAAGAGGACCTCTCCTGTTCCAACACCTGGTTTTGGATATAACACACTTTCACATTCATCCTGCTGGGAAAGTTTCCCTTAGATACTATTAATCCAAGGAGAAGAGAGTTTGCTTCCTTAAAGCATTTCTCTCGAGAAAGTGAAATACTTCCATTAAAAGGTACAATGTGTAAGATTTGGCCAGAATTTTTGTTTAAAACCTTCAAAAATTAACTAAAATTATCAACAGAAGAAGAAATAACAGTTTTGACGTTATGTCAAAGACATCTATGTATTGTGTTGCAGAGATCTACTGAAGTTAGCATGCTAACCAGCTAGCTGCAGCCCATACTGTCACATAACACCACAGCAGGACTATTAATATGTCACTTTATTAAGTTTTAATATTTTTTTAGGTGAGAAAGTAACCATTTAGATTCCCAATATGTGGTCAGTTCATCCAAATAATGGATTTGGAAAGTTGCACCAACGTTATCAGAGCAGCCGGATGCTACTGCAGACGCTGGCCAGGTGAGACATCAGCTGGTCATCTCAGCTGCATGATCTGATCAACTGCACTGTGTTGCACCAGCTATGTGAAAGCTGACATAAGCCATTGCCATCGCAGCACATCGTAGTAAGCTGGATCGATATTGAAATATCATATCAATAAATTAGGTCTCTGCTGGATTATTGTGTTGTAAAATGGCAGCAATTAATGAGAAAATGATGCTGTGTGGCAGAAGAACTGCTGTTGTACCATCAGTGAGATCTGTGATACTGTATGATTTATACCTACCCTAGGGGCATGTGTGTAACCATTTAGTTGTTAGAGTTATCTCCGTGCAACCGCTTTCTGATCTGTGCAGCTCTTTGGTAATTTACTGCTGGCTCTAATGTCTCCGTAGCATTTTGATATTTTGATGCCGTCTCACAGATTCACTGTAAACAGTAAGCTTTGCATTATATTCAGTGAGTGATAATGGTGGTGGGGTGATGCGTTTGGGGGGGTGGGGGGGGTGGAGGGATATGCTATCCCCTATTTGTTTGGATCAGATGGCCATTTCTTACACATTGCACCTTTAGAGCAGAACATAAATCTCACACTTGTGTATCTTGTCTATCAGTCACACACTCACACTCTCTCCTGAGAGGCTCATGGTTAGACAGTTAACATTTTTTGGACTGTCTGTCTCTTTGGGTTCTTCATCATCAGACCTCGGTCTGTTCTTGCAGTAAAGAAGTCAGGAGACGTGTTGGACTTGTTTTCAGTCATGAATTTATTTCCTCCGCAGCAGAAAAACATGTTACACAAGCCTTCAAAAACTCTTGCAGGTTAAACTGAGCTTATCTAACACTTTTAGTGCTGACTAACTCTAACGGACTCACTGTAAACAGACTGGAAGAAACTTACCAGCCTAGCAACATTAAGGCTACAAAGTAAACAACCCATAATGCAACACTCTCTGTAGGAGCTGGTGTAACAGCTGTACTCTCTCCATTCAAAAACCAAATCTGATCTTGTGAACATGTAATTGTCTTGTCCTCAAATATAATACAACCCCCACTTTTTCAAACGTAATTTCAAGAATAAAATATCATCTTATATTCGGGCCAGTACGGCAAAATGTTTTTCAGTTTACATTATTTATCCTGAGGGGAACATGAATGTCTGAGATATTTCAGTCTGGACCTCAGTGGTGACTGACTGACAGACTAACTTTGCACTCCTCATAGCGAGGCCACTACAGCGTGGTTAAAGACAAAGCTGAGATGTTTTAATACTGCGGCCATCAGCAAGTCTTTAAAAAAATAAATGTAAATGTAAAATAAATGTGTGTCACAACTCTCCTTTATCATTATCAGCTGTTTCTTTTTCAGCTGCACATCTGCCAGGTGTTGCTTTGAGCACAATATCTTGGTCTTATGTGCCTAACCATTTAGAAAGCATCAAACCTGTAGCTAAATTAAATAATCCTCCTTCCTCATTTATTGTATCTACATGACATCAAGCGCAAGTTGGGGCTCAGGGAGCAACATCTGACCTCATCTGCATGGCAGGTACTGGTGAGTCTGTCTCAGCTCTGTGGACAGATGCCCTGAATCCCTTCAGTTATTGATATTCTTCTGACTGCTCTGAGTGGATCTGTGGCAGAGAGTCAGGAACTGCTGCCAAAATGAGAGGATTATCGGGTTGGACCGAGCCACTGACAGGGATTCAACATAATCATGCCATTTCATTGTGTTGCACCTCTGGGAAACTTGTGGGTTTGCCTGCGTGAGTGTGTTTGTGTGTGTGTGTGTGTGTGTGTGTGTGTCCAATAGTCAGGAGAAAAACGAGGGGTGGAAGGGAAGCGATAGAGTCTCGCCAAATTCTGTGTCAGCGGCTGACAGCAGGATTTAAGACCAGAGCTTCCAGTAAAAAGGAGCTCCTCCATGAATCTGAGTTCCAGTCTGGATCACAAAACTGAAGCTACATTCATAGACAAAATCAGTTCAATGCAAACTGCTGTGTTGTCAAGAAGAAACACTTACAGTAGCCAGGAACCTATTTTGTATTTTCTAAAGTTTTAAATTTCAGCGCTGTAGTTTCTTGTCTAGAAGTGTAGAATGTGAACATGAAAATGGCTGTTAAAAAATAAATACGTTTTATAATATGACAACTGGTTAAGATTTAGTTTGGGCACTTGGTTAGGTTAAGGGAAAGTTGAAGGAGACCCCCCCCCCCCCCACCCCAACACTTACACATACTATGTTGCTCAATAATAACGTCACCTAATTGCTTTGCTCCCGTCATAATTACTACAGCTGCTAGAGGGCGCTGTCACTTAAACAGAAACATGCGCCTTGTTGGGGGACTTTCTGAAACGACTGATTATGTCTTTTTTGCGTGGGAGGACACTTTCGAATAATTATCTCTTGTTTTGCAGATGTTATTTTCTCAATTAGCTTCATTCTATAAGCTGTAAGGTTCGATATATACACAGATTATTTTCTGTGTAGACTTTTCTTACTGGTTCAGTTGGAAAAAGATGATGTCACATATGTCCGTGCACCAAATTTGGCCAATTAAAGTAACGTGGTATTTGTTTGTAATACCAACTAAATGAAAACACATATTCGTTGTTGTTGTCATATAAATAGTAAAAATACTGTGTCCTCATTTCAAGGGATCCACATAAAAAGTGTCAATCATCCAGTTCCAGTGGTGTTTAAATTAGATACTGTAAAATTTCACCCATGCTGCATTATTTCTGCCATGTGACCCGTGAAGACTTCAGCAGGACTGAAAGGAAAACTTGCTGTGATGTTTTCATCTATATTTGGAGCTTCAGCCTCTCACAGTGAAGTCAACAGTATATCACTTCAGATGTGACCTGCATCCTCACCTCACCGACTCACCGCCATTGACTTTTCACTTCACTTTTAGGTCTGAACTCCCTGACACTGAACACACACACACACACACACACACACACACACACACACACACACACACACACACACACACACACACACACACACACACACACACACACACACACACACACGCACACACACACACACACACACACACACACACACACACACACAGAGTGATGTATTCAAAGACATCCTCTACTGGAAACTGTTGCACATATACACACACACACACACACACTATTTCTCACACATGCCTACGGGTTGACGCAATCAGACACAGATCCTGTATCTCAAATGGACAAATAAAATCCAAACTAACTGCATGACTAAACACCACAAGAGAAGAGTGAGAATGTTTTGACTGTATTGACACAAAGCGTTGTATATTTGAATACTAGACAATTACGAGTTCACAGATGATTCAGTGTGACTGATACATAATGTGCAATTTACATTCTGCTTTAATGGAAGTATTTGACTTTTATGAGAGAAAGGCCTCAGAGATGAGGACTCTCTTCTCCTTGGATTAAAGGATGACTCCATCTGTGTTTTTTTCCAGGTTGTCCAAATGGAAACGCCCACTCAGCCATTAGCAAAAAGCAGTGACGTGGGCTAGAGCACCCCCCAAAACACACAAGCAGTTTGCTGACAGTGTCTTCCTAACATACTCATCTGTCTGTATGTATGTTAAAACATACATACATACTTCGACCAAAATTTGAATTCTTCACATTTGAATACATCTGGAACACTAATGTGAAGCTACAGAATGATAAACAAAAAAAACTTTTAAAAACTCAGACCAAATTTCAGACCAATACGGTAAGTTTTCTTGTGATTTGGGTGGACTGACCCTTACGTCCTCCAAAGTACCTGACCTGCTTTCCAAAACAAATCACCATTTTAAATTATGCACATGAGCATTTTCTCTGATTAAACCTGCAATAACAGATTTTTTATTTGCTTGTTGGGGGCCGAAGACACAAGTTACACAACACATATCATCACCTTTAAGCTGATATGTTGAAATTATTTCCACATCCAGTTGTTACGGAGCAACATTATCATTTATTCAGCTTTTTCTCTGAAAACAGCTGCCTGCTGCGGCCGAAAACGACGCTATGAGAGCGCTGAGAGTGAACCAAAACAGTAAAGTTGCAGCCGGACAGATAAACAATGAGCTGAAACTCACTATAAAGCTCCATAAAGCTGCAGAGTCGCTGATAATTCTTGATAAGTGTTTGAACAAATGATCAATGCTGTCTTTTTTTTCTGGTGAGGAAAGACTATGAGGTAGGGCAGCACATAGTCACCTCTCCTTGAAAGAATAAACGTTTTTAAAAAGTCTATGTGATGGAGTTAATGAGCTGAGGTAAAGTGAACAGCCTCATTCTGCCGCCACACAAGTGAAGATGTGACCTGAGACCAACCTTTATCCTCAGCTGTATGTTTAAACCGTGTCAAACAGACTTATGACTCACTCACATACAGCAGCAGCAGACTTTCTTCGTGCTTCACTGTAATGTTACATTCTCACGAAGGTCGAGTACAAACGCAGCAGTGAAAAGAAACTTTTACAGCAGGAGAAGCAGCGAAGACTTTGTAAGAGCACAGAGTTGGTGTGTCATCGCCTGCTCTACTTGTTTTTTGTCTGTGTTCCTTTTTGTATTACATTATGTTAATATTAGAGCAGTGCGTTTACAATAATCATGCAATTATGTAAGGAATATAAGATATGAGGGGAATACAAAAAAATGCAATGAATAAAACTTACAAAGGGACAATGAGGAAAAAAATGTGACACACACAAAAAGGCTGCTGCTGTGTCTGGATTCTCATCTCCCCTCGACACTATAACTGTTGTACATAACACTACAGAAGGACATTTTCGCCTCTTTCTATCCATCTGTCTCACTGTCGGCGCCTCCGTTTCTCCCAGAGTTCATTGCTCAGCGGGGAGCTACAGGTGTCCGCCCCGTGCCCCCGTATCTCCACATGTCTGTGTCTGCGCTGAGGGATGAAACATGGCGCCATAGAGGGATTTCTCCTACTGATGTTTTTTCATGCTGCAGCCCTCCCCCAACACACACCTCCTCTAAATCACTCACTCACTCTCTCCCAGCAGGTGGGAGAGATCTCGGTGAGCCCCTGCTCGCAGTGTGGGTGAGGGTGTGCTGCTTTGAAAAAATGAGCGAAGTGGACTGAACGCTGCAGGTGGAACCAGCAGCACATACAGCATATTTAACTACAACAGACCTCTTATATGAAAGAACAAAGAGGAGATGATGGGAATTGTTTTTATAGAGAACCAAAGTAAAACTGGAGCTTCTGGGTTCTGTTACAGAAGAAAGAAAAGAAATAATTCAAAATGCTAATAAAAAACCAGTAATAAATAGTAATAATAAAAACAATAAAATTAGTATTAAAGTATCTATTATCTTAATTTAATATTTCTGTTTTTAGCAGACTTTAATGAACACAATTTCCCATAAACCCAACACCATCATGGGTTAAATGGATTGACCCAAAAATCTGATTTGAATGGATACATTTATACAGTATGCCTTGATGCAGAATGTTGCTTGAGCACATTTTTGGATACTTGGCTAAACTGTTTGTTTTCAGTACTGCTTAACTGTAGCAGTAAGCCCCAAACATGCTCCCCGCAAGTACGTGAACACGCACACTTCAAGCTACGCAAGATAGTTTTTATGTGTTGTGCATTCTAGAGAGTTGCAGTCTGAGTGTTGCAGCTAGGGGGCGCTATAGCATCAAACAAGATAAAGCTAATGTTTGGGTTCACTTCAGCCCAAAACAATCATGCTGAGCAGTTTAACAAAAAGCTCGGCTACACCTTATATTTTATACAGGCTATGGGCTACACACAGCACAGTACGGCTATGCTAACAATGCTAGCCACGCTAAATAGCTGCTAGCCACGATGTCGAACATGACACACCAGAAAAAAAACAGGTAAACTTGTCTACTGGCAATGGAAAAGAGCCAATTGCCTATTTTTAGCAGGTTTACCCACATTTAAAAACCTGCATATACGCGCTAATTTTAGTGTAAAGGGTGAAGTGTGTGTGAAGTGGTGACAGGAGAGCAGAGGAGGACGGGCTCCTGCTGTCCTCCTTAGGGTGGGATCTCTTATGTCAATTTAATGTACTTCATTTTTTTCATGCTAATCTGTTATTGGCCAAAACATAAAATGATGTTCCAACAGAGGACGTCCTCCGTAACTAATCAACAACCAGAATACAATACTGACATTGTGTTGGTCCAATGATAATTTCCTCTACCACTGTATTGTATGAGAGTGTGACGAACTGGCAGTAAAGGATAGATAGATTCATATTTCATACAGTAGCATATTAGAAAAGACATTATAACATGCAAATTGCCGCTGCCACTGTTTACTACTGTGGTCGTGGAAATGCTCAGTTTAGCTTTAACTAGGCTATATCACCCCCTTGAGGACTGAGATTGATCACTTCCACCGGCGTGTAAGAGCAATGTTGAGTATTTTCACCAGAGTTGCTCGTTTGTGGCGGCAGGGCCAGGCGATGACATTTATGACATAACATTCTCCATGCATACTTACATGGAGCATGTTAACGTTACCCTGCCTAAACCAATTGAATGCTGAACAGAGAGTATATTAGGTTTTTTGGCCCAGCAAACTGCTGCCTTTGCTCAGCCGGTTTTATTGATGTGTCAAAACACCTCTCCCTATTGTTTTCTAAGCTCACACATGGGTGGAATCTTGAAAAGCAACATGACTGTATCTTCACTACTTTTTTCTGTATGTCTGGTGTGATCTACAGACATCAACCGACACATCAAATGACGTGGCCACTGTGTGTTGAACCACCAGGGTAGCTGGTTTTTTCACCAGCTACCCTGAAGGGCAGCTGAGAGAAGGAGAGAAGTGGTCGCAGAAGAAAAAAAAATAAAGCAAATAGTCGGTCTATGTGTGCTCAACACGGTGGATGTGTTGGCAGGGTTAAAAATATTCCCTTATCACTCTCCCTCTATTTCTGTCTCAGAGTGCACCAGAGTGCTTCATTTACAAGTTAAAATTGTAAAAACAATTCCTCCCACTTGAATTTGCAGGCCGTCAGGTTAGCTGCTTCCTACCTCTCCCAGTCTTTATGCTAAGCTAGGCTAATCACATCCTGACTCCAGCTCCATACCTGACACGCAAACAGGTGACTGACAACAATTTTCTCATCTCACTCGTAAAAAGAAAGCAAACAAGTGTTATTTCCCAAAATGTAAAGCTGCTTTTTTAAATAGTCAAAAATTGAAGGAAATAAAAAAGGGCTCCACTGTAAAATGTAACTTGTTGTTTCAACTTTCAAATATGAGTGAAAGGGCTGCCTTAAAGGGGACCTATTCTGCCTATTCAAATAATGAGGTAAACGCTTCAGACTGCTTTGAACGTTTTTTTCTACTTTCAGCCCGAGCTGATGTCGGCTCATGACGGATTTCTTTATATGGTCATCTGCTCCACGCCAGTATAAGATAAATAAGGAGTTTTTAACTGGCAATCATGCAAAGCTACTCTAGTGGAGTCCCAGAATATAAATATAGAGCTGGGAATGAGCATAATAGGCCCCCTTTAAATTTTTAGATTAAGTCAACAAATAGTTCTTCTAATGCCACCAAAAGTTATCTTGACTAAATATTGCATGTAGTAGTTTGGTATATTTAGATTTGTTGATTAATTGAACTGCTCAGGTAGTTGTTTGAAATTGTAAATCTCACTCAGAATAAATTTGGTTTCACTGAATTTTAATTTAAAACAAAAGAACTTGCAGCTATACTTGACATAGCTCTGTAGAGTCAGTATACAGATAATGTACAAGAGATCATAAATATGAGTTCTAAAATGGTATTGAAATAAAAACTTGAAATTTTAGGTTGAATTAACTTGAAATTATAAAAGATTATATATTTAAGTTAATGACAAAATATTGGTTGATTCAACTAAATTCCTGTATGATGTTTTACAGTGTATCAAAAATGGCACTTCAGCATCCAGAACATGTAAACGAAGACAGAAATGCACATTTCAGCCCTTTATCTGTTTCCACCTGCAGCGTGTGAAGCTTTATCATGAGATGCCGTCAATCGTACACAAAAAGTCAGTCATGAGCTCTCACTGTCTCAACTCAGCAGAGATCGTCTCTCACTTCCGCTTCCGATCTCATTCAGCCGACAGCAGCGATGAGACGGCAAACTCACAACGCTTTACATCTGCTCCATTGTTCCTCAACGGCCTCTCCATTTTTTTTCCTCTGGCGTGTCGCCGACAAACAAAGGCACTGCTGTTGTGCTTGTGTCTGGAAGTGAACCACCCTCTGTGATTATATCATCGAAACACCCAAACCACACGCCATAAATTGCACGCCGCGTAAAAAACTTCATTACAGCCTTTCCAAGTCATTGCAAGGTTTTTACTGTTAATTAAAATTCCATTTACGGGAGCCCTGTAGAGAGAGAAAAAAACACATCCAATGCTTCATGAATTGTCAGTGAAATTAAAAAAAAAGACTTTAAAGACAGTTCAGACAAAAAAAGGCAGCCATTGTGGAATTTAAACAAGGGTTGGCTCTTGTACCACAGCGCGGTTTGTGAGGTGGGCTGGTTCATATAGTGCCGGCAACAATTTAGAGCCCCATATTTCACACTAAAGGCAAAGATCTCTCTCATGCATTAAGAACACATTAAGGTCGGATCAAAAGCAGGATTGTGAGAAATCTGGAGTCACAAGGGCCGGGCAGAAATCAATGCACAAGGAATCGATTAAAAAGGCCATCAGATGCATGGCCACCTCCTGTGCCAGCTTTACAAGGCCTCGGGGTTGACCACCGTGACGAGTCTTTCTTCCATTCATGAAACTATAAACACACTGGACAGGGCATGAATGTCTCATTTGTGGATTATGTACATGTGCTGCCCCACGTGTGAGCCAGCGTCGTCTTGCATGGCCAGGTTTACCACTGTCATTCTCTCTTTGTCTACAGCTCCGCTCCATTTCTGCACTGTGTCGTTTCATGCCTCGGCTACATTAAGCCTCATGTGTTTCCAGTTAAAATATGGGCCCAGTCGCTGCTGCTCTGAATGCGTGATTGTGCTGCAGTTGAATAATTAGTCTGAGGTGACAGAAAAGCAATACAGTACATCCAGCAGCAGTAACGCACAGTCATAAAGATGTGGTTTGGGCTGTGCTTTAGTGCCAGGTCTGTGTCTTTAACCCTTAATTCACCACAATTAAATACAGCACGTGCTGTAAAGTGTCCAGAAATAGAGGTGGAAGAAGTATTTAGGTCCTTTACTTAAAGGAGAAGTGTGACTATCGGCTCATATTTGTTGGATTTATTTTCAACAATGTCATCACATTCTCAGATCGGATCAGTTATCTTGATGAGTCGATGTTATAATAGCTGGTTCTCGTTTTGGATGTGGTTCCCAGTCAGCAAAATACCTGAATTCGTTAAACTCCAGTGGTAATGAATCTCTTATTGAACTTTTTATCTTTCCTCACTCTTTCATTAGCAAAGATCAATAAAAAAACATGTAGGTAGCAGCTTCTCATTTTTATCCAACTGTCACTGTCACTGGTTGACATAAACAGATTAGATCAGCTGTAGATAATTAACGTTAGCTGTGTAACAGCTAAAATTAAAAGTTGGTCTGTTCTCTGGTTAATGTGCCTTCTGCAGCTGCTGTCTGTATTCAGACAAAGATTGTTTGTGAGTAAAAAGACACATCACTCTGTTACACCACTGTACGACCGTCAGTGGACTGTGTGTTTTTGTAGTTTCAGAGACTTTTCTCTGGAGAAATGATCAGCTGATCGCCTCACGTCACTTTAAGAATCTCCCAGTTAAACATAGACTCATATCAGAACATTTTAACATGTGAATCAGCTTCATAGTTCTGAATCAGGAGTCAGTAGTCAGTGGAGTACAGTAGGCTGCTGCTGTTAATTAAATGTGTCAGATACCTATAATTAACATTTCATATATTATACTGCGTCTCATTTTCATGTTGTCAACATTAATCAGGCCGACACTAAAAACAGTTTCTGCCTTTTCAGCCAACAAAAGGTGATTAGACATGTTTGAGTTGCAGTTATTTCAGCCTTTAGTTACTTGCAAATGTTGAAAGGTAAACCTAATAAGATTCAATAAGGGATGTGAAAGGATTCAGATTCAATAAGTCGATTTGATTTCTATAAAATGCTATCAAGCCCCATCCCTAATCATAATCAATAGGACAGTCTCAACTACAAATATTAAAACTAAAGTTGTAATAAACTGTAGTTTTAAGTGAAAGGAGCAATAGAAAATAAATAAATAAATAAATAAATAAGTACAGGGTAAAAGTAAAGATGTTTTATCAGCAGAAAGTACATAAAGTTGCATTCATTAATTTTTTGGCTATAGTATCGTATCATAAAACGAATGATGTCAGATCAGAGGACGGTTTTAATGGTCGTTCTGGAGTGCGAGGACCAATAATGTGTTTTAATTTGCAGGACCTGTCGACACTCCTCTATACACAGCAGTAGCTGCACTGTTAAAGTGACATTTTCATTGATTCGGTTTGTTCCTGTACTGCAGGAGGCAACACTGCAGCAGCAGCAGGTAAACAGTGCAGCAACACTGACAGCTACATTATTACTGTACAGTTTCTGCTGCGTTTACAATAAGGAAACAATAACTTCTGCAACTGTATGAAACAATAATCTAGGTCACAGTTTGATAAAACTTCTCCTACTGCAGCATGCCATTGTAAAAGATGAGCTTGGCACAGACAGATGACATTATAATAGTTTTTAAATTGCAAACAGCAATTATATGCTGAGTGAGTCGTGGGACAGTGCCAGATTGTAAGACAGACGTGGAAATTTCCTTTTGTCTAAACTCTTATTCCGTTTTTATTGTGAGACGTAATTAGTGAAAGCTGCAGAGCAAACACACTAATGACAGAAAACCATCTTGGCACAGCTCTGACACACCTGTGGCATCCTCAGTCTAAATCCTGTCAGACAGCTTTGACACATGCCAGCAGGGAAATGAAGACGTGAGATGTTACTGATCACACGTGGAACATTCAGCGAGCTGCAGGGTTGGGTGTCCGATAGCGGCTTCCATTTTAAATCTGGTTCCAGGTTTGTAAATTACACAGATTCTGAAGCCAGTGAATCTTGTGAGTCTTTCGTGAGAGGCTTTCTATTCTTAGCCGCAGCTGACTGTTGCTTCTGCTGTGAAAAATGACAAACGGTTGCTGCTGGCCAATAACATCAGCTGCAGAAAATTAATATTAACTCCTTAAGTAACTTTACACTCTTCTCTAGTGAAACAGTCCGATTGCTTCACATCAATTTCACAAGTTAAAATCTCTCAGTTTAACTTTTACACAAATCACTGTTGCATAATCTGTCCTGACCTAGCATGTTAGTCTCACTGAGTCATTGTTTCAGATTGGTTTTATTCATCTTATTTCACTTATTTTTATCTAGACAGCTACTGAGTTGTTTTAAGGAATCTTCAGTTGTCTTCAGGATGTAATATTTTGATATTCTCTGATATTTTGATGTATGTTTGGGACATATTTATTGGAGTTTGTCTGTACTTATTGTTGTTGCTGCTGCTCTTGGCCAGGACACTCTTGAAAAAGAGATTTTTAATCTCAAGGAGGTTTTATTGGTTAAATAAAATGTTTTTATTTAATAGTTTTGAATCAGGAGCATGAAGCTTGTGAAGAATAACTGTCAAAGTCAGTAGGCTACAGCTGTTATTTCAATGTGTCAAATGCATATTAAAACCAACATTTCATTTGTTAAATGAATCTTCTGCTGCTCATCTAATTTTCTTGGTAGCTGAAGGTCTTAATTAGCTCAAAGCTGTTTATGGTTATGTGAAGGCAACTGAAACACTTAAGCACAAGGAAAGCTGGTAGTCTTTAAAGCTGCGTTGATTGTTTTTTTTTTTGTTTGGTTTTTTTTTGGTCACTTGAGCAACATGAATGATGGAGTGGTGTTTGTGTCCTGATGAATTTTGGTCCAATATTCACTCTCTTTTAGCTCTGGTTTGGTTTCCACTGACTCCTGAGAATAAATATGTCTCTTTAGCTGCTAAATATTCCACTTTCTTCACCTGCTAGTCTGTAACTGTGTCTGTCTGCTGTTTGGTGCTGAGCAGGTAGTGTACAGTGGGTTCATCAGAGTTTGTTTGATGCCTGCAGCTGCTGGAAACACTCAGACTGAACCAAACTGTGAAGTTGTGGCTCCAAAAGCTGAAACAATACATGAAAGAAGCCGAGGGGAACTGCTGAGTTGGTGACAATTCTCTGTGGGTTGATCACATGTGATCCATTGTTAATTCAAAAATAATTAGTGCAGCTTTGACCGCTGACTTTTAGCACAAAATAGAATGTGTTGACTTTTTCAACTATTTTTTATTAATATACTAAAAGCCATTCTAAGCAAATACTCAGAGAGAAATTAAAGAGAGGAATCTGGTATCTCCAAGGCTATTGTATATCTTCAATGTTAAATGACTCTTATTAATTGTATGTTTTTAGCTCATTTTAGCCGTTATCTATTTGTGTAATTTTCTCTGTACTTATCTTATTGTAGCTGATTTTTAGTACTGTTGTATTTGCTTATGCTGCCGTCCTTGTCAGGCAAAATATAGGTTTCTGACCTCAGTGGGTCTAAAATGGATAAATAAAGGTTTAACCTCTTACCAGGCACCCACATTTTTGTGCACAAGCCAAAAAATAATGTACCCAAAATAAGAAGGTTACTGTTCTTCAACCCTTTTGATTACAGTCATAAACATGGTCTCATTTAAAAGGTAAATGTTTACATTTTTCAACCAAAAAGTCATTTAACAGGTTACAAAACATTTCCAAACCTTAATCAAGTGTTTTAATAATCTCCCTTTCACCTGCCCACCTCCTCTGTAAGACTTGCTGTATTTAAGAAAGTCGTTCCTTGGCTGGAAAGAATTCGCTGCCAGTTCATGTGATCCAGGCAACAGTTACGTGTCATCTAATACATGCCGTATATAAATACAGTATATTTTGACAGCAGACAGGTTTATGTCATGTATAATCACTCACTTCTTAACTTTCCACTAGTGGCCTTACAGTTATATGGGCTAAACAGAGCTGTGACAGTATGAGTGAGGCACAGTTCACATTCAGGTCAGTGCTGACACTAACATACACAGACAAGTTTACATGTCAATCAACATCTTTATGTAGCTGCCAGTGTATAAAGCTTTAAATTTTTTATTCTGTTTCCACCAGAGCTTTAAAACAGCCCCACTGGGGAGCTTCACCCCGAGAGAGCAGCAGCAGAGTCTGATTAGAGCCGCGCACCTTTCACACTCCACAGGAGGCGTCCTTACAACTGCCTGACTACAACCCGGGGTCCTCTCACATGATGTTACAACAACCCCACAGTCACTCTCATTATCCAGGAGCCCTGCCACACACACACAAACACAGACAAAGAGAGCATCGCCTCAGCCACCACTGCCAGCATCATCACTGCCACGGTGTGTTTACAACTGCTGTCACATCCTGACGAGGCACCCCAAACATCAGAAAGGTTTTGCAGCGAGTGGTGCGTCACGGAGCGTTTTTCCCCACTTTTCTACGAATCTGTCAGACGTGCCTCACAGAGGGAAAGGGTGAACGGCAGGTCACCACATCTAGCGTTTTTCACAGCGTTCCCAGAGCAGTCCTAATCAGTGTCTGGGCCTTTCGGGGGGCCGAGTGAAGGGGCCAGTGGGCCAGTAGTGACAGCCGCCTGCTTCAGAGAGCCCACGGGCTTCAGTCGTCTGTCTGAGAAGGGTTTCTTATCAAAGCACGAGGCCCTTCATGTCTCCATCCGTCTGCCCGGTGCTGGCTCTAGCCGCTGCATCGCTCCAGTTTTAATTATCTCCTGCGAGAGAGGAGCAGCCGTGCAGCCGGCTCATTAGGTGTGTCAGCAGGGACGAGCAGTAACCTGCAGTAACCCCTGCCATCTCCTCTCCACTGTCACTGCTGTCTCACACACTTTCCCGCCTCTTTGCTCTTTCCTATCCCACCCATCTTTTTTTCTTTCCTTCTTACTCTCTAGATTGGGGCTAAGAGTTTTGTTTTATTATTATTATTATAATAATCAAATGATGAGTTCTTGTTGGGGGTGTAATTGAAACTGTGGGTCTTTCATAGTGGTGCAATTAACTATCCCAAACATGCTCTAGGCTCCACGCTTTGAGCTACGCAAGATTGATTTCACACGTCACCTGAAAATTATTGAAAATTAATCTGTTTTCTTTTGTTTCTTTCTTCTGTGCAGTAAGTACAGCAGAACACATTCTTCCATGTTTGTCATGGAAATGCTCTGAAATCTTTCCTTTTTTTTTTTTTTTGATGTTTGTTGACATTGTAGTTCTGCTATCAGACCAATTTCTTTGTGTAAAGCTTTGAGCTTGAGCCATTACTATTTATTTACTCAATTCCTCCTTTGATTTGGGTGTTTGGGTTATGTTTTTTAAAGATTATCATCAAATGGGGATTTCTAATGGGGGGTGCACTGTGAGCCCTTCTCCTGGTGTAATAATTAGGTCTTTAAAATCAAAATGTTTCTTCCTTTCGTTTTTATGCTTCTATTTCCTTTCTCCAAAGTACAAAAATGTTCTTGCTCTCAAGTCATTGTTGTTATGATTGAGCCCTCAAAGTCTTCTTGTCTTAAAGTAAACAAAAATTTAAAAATAAAAAGTCAGGTATTGCAGGAACATCCATTCCAAAACAAATCAATGTGTATCAAGAATTTTCGAAAAAAGAATTCTTGATTTTAGGGCAGAAACTTGTATCATATCACAGAATCACTATACTTCTCTATATTATTACACCTTACATGTCATTATTCTTATTTTATGCTATTATATTCTATTATCTCACATTGTTTTTCTATATTAATATGTTTTACAACATGCATACAGAAACATGCATATACATTTACATGTTAGTAAATATTTGGTTTTGTATATTCATTACATTTTTTATTTGAACCCTCTTTGTCTTCTTCCTCTTTGGTCTTAATTGCTTTAATTATGTCCTCTGAGGATCAATAGAGTGATTATTTTTTGTATTGCTTCCAGATATTAATTTCTAGAAAAAGCTTGTGACAAGTTAAGTTGATTGTATTAGTAAACAAGCTGACACTTAAATTTCTTTTATTATTTTATATTTCTTTTAAAATGTATTTAAACAAAATAAGGAGTAATAGATAAAAAAGTATTTGTTACGATAGAGATTTTTGCAGTGCACTGTCTCCTCCTTCAGTCCCCCCTACCGCACCGCTTTCCTCTCATCTCCTCCATCTCCTTGTAAAATTCTGTTATTTTCAGATTTTGACAAATGCAGGAGTCAATCTCCGGTCACCAGTTCCACAGCAGCGGGGGCCTGCGAGAGCGAATCCGATGCGCTGCATTTCATTTTATCTCCCTACACACAGAGAAAATTCTGACACCAGGCAAGAAGAAGAAAAAAAACATGTTTCTTGCAGGATGCTGTGAACGAGGGTTCATATCGAGGCCACCGAGTTAACAAGAGGAGAGAGAGAGGAGGGAACTTGTTGACAACAAGCTCTCTCTACCACCCTCTCTCTGTTTCTTTCTGATCCTCTCTGCTCTGAAGTCTGGGTGAAGACCAACGGGGAGAGCCAGAAGTAGCAATTACCGGGGAATGATTGGTACCTGTTGTTGTCAATGATTCGCCATAAAAATACAATTTCTCAGGTTATTAAATAGGCCTTCCCACCTAAGATGCACTTTATTGTTAAAGCTGCTGGAGCCAATCAATGCAGAGCGCCCAGGGCTCCCTCTCCATCATTTAATTACTCCTCTGTCAATCAATGGAAAACACATTTTTAGGAAAGCTGATCAATATGGAGAGGTGACTTAACTGACGAAAGGGAGTGACTGACAGACACACTGAAAGACAGACAGACACACACACACACACACACACACACACACACACACACACACACAGCAGTATAAGGAAACTGGATGTATTGATCATGATAGAGTTTAATGTGCCTCTGTTGGGCGGCGTTAACAACCAGAGCTCTTTTGTGTTTAATGTTTGTGCAGTTTACCCTCCTCACACAGTGAAGCGTTTGTTTGTTTGTGTTCACTGATCACTAATTACTATAAAAGCAAAAAGCACACACATTCACAACCTGACCATGCATCCCTGGGCAGTAAAAATATCTCTGACTGGACGAATATCCACAGTAGGAGTATCAGTTTCATCCTAAAAACAAGTCATAGCAGTGTCAAAGTGTTTTTACATTTATTGTAAACATTTTTTAAAAAGTGTCTTTGGACAAACATCAGAAATGCTCCTTTAAGCTTTAATGCCTCTGAGTGGGCGGATCAGTGTTTGATTGACAGCTGAGCCGACAGGGACACACAGACATAATGTAAACAAAGTGTGGGCACCTTGTTGGGCTGGAAGTTAAGGTGCCGACCATGAACCGTGACCATGACCGATGAAACATGATTGGTTCACGTCTGGCTCGGCACCTTTGAATAATTAATCATAACTCTTTCCCTTCATTTCCAGTTATCTCTCTCTACTGTACACTTTCTCAAATAAGGCATAAAATGTTCCAAGGAAATAGTCTAGTTGCACTGGTAACAATAGTGAAGACAGACAGTGTTGAAGAATAAGCATGTCATTTACCCAGCCCTGTCTCTTCTGTTTTTATACAACTAATCTGCAACAGCAAATATGTTTTGTAAGAAACGCATTGCCGGCTGGATTATGTTTTATGAGGAAATGTTGTTAATTAACATATCTGGCAAGTCCCTAAAACCACCAGGTTTCTATCCAAATTTAGCACAAATTTTAACCAATGTTAATAAACTCAGGTGTGTTTATTAACATCTACAGCTGACGAGCTAATTTGCTATCTAGCCTGTAAACTCACGTTAGCAGTGCACTCAGTGGATGTTTTGTGTTGCAGTTTACTCTGAGTGTGCACTTCTGCTAACAAATTAGTGCTAACAAATTAGCCTGGTTCCAGTGCAGCTATGTTTCTCCTTACAAAAATATAGTGTGGACTTCCTCTTTAAAACAGACATGTCAACAAATTTAAAGTTAACAGCTTCTAGTAAACACACACTACCACAACGTTTGTGTCTGACTGAATATGAGGTTGGTGGGATGGATACGTCAGTCACTGCTGATTGGTTAGGACAAAATAACGGACACACAAACAGAAAACATGATGTCAGACTGAGTAATGAAGTGGCAATGCAGCCTGATAATCATGCTAACAATGAGCTGGTCGGAGTAAACACAAGTGAACAAAATCCATTGACAAAAAGACAAAATGAATTTTGATTTTTTTTCCTCTAAAATCTGCATGAATCACCATTTTGTTTCTATTTTTGTCATTGTCACATCTGGCATTGGCCTTCACTGTATATGCTAGCAGCTAGCAGGTCTTTTGTTAATGCGTGGGGGCTGCACTGAGATGCAGGGTGGGTCCGGGTTTGGACCCGTGCAGGACTCGGTGTGACAGTGATACATTAGAGTTACACAGCGGATTAATTAAACTGGCACCTACTGTTCAGAGAGAAAGAAGGGACAGATGAAAAGAGGGAAAGGTTAAAAAATAATGAAATGAAATCTGTCTGACACACAAAACCGCACACATACACACACACACACACACACACACACACAGAGCAGTGGTCGACTCCAGGGATCATTCGTCATTGGCTGGAGATATGAAGAGGGTGTAATAGTTCTGTAACCATTATGAAAGGTGTAGTAATTGACCTCTGCTTGCCGATTGATCCAATGATGACAGATAGGACGGATCATGTGACCCCATCCGTGTGTGTGTGTGTGTGTGTGTGTGTGTGTGTGACAGTAATTTAATCAGCTCTCATATTGTTGTTACATTGTGATCAGCTGAAGGACAAGTTTGTTCTCCCTCCGTCTTGCTCTCTGTCTGTCTCTTAGTGAGGTGAGGTGGTGAGCGCTACTGTTGCTGTGCCGACCTGAGAGCATCTTCTGCAGTTTCTCACCCTGTATAAACATCCTCCTGTGGTTCATTCAGAGCACGGTCCTGTCATTATGACACACTGCAGGCAGGCAGGAACACACACACACACACACATACACACACACACTTAAAGGAAATTCTACACGTCAAGTGTGTTTGTTCTGGTGTTAGAAACGAGCTGACCAGCAAAGCAGCAACCACATCTGAATGTTGAAGCCAAACCTGACGTGCTTTAAGCTGCAGGCAAGTCCAACTGAAGGCAAGGCAAGTTTATTTATACAGAAAATATAAAAATACACATTTAAATTGAATTTTAAAAATAGCTAAATAAAATAGGAAATAAATATAAGCTAAAATAGAACTGTCTACTACAGCATACATACTGTATCTGGTCTATTATCACTTGTTATCACTATGTTCTCCTTTGAGAAAAAAAATCTGAAACCAAAAGGAAGAAATGTATATTTTATATTGTTTGATTTCATGATGTTGCCCCCTAGTTTTAAATTATTTCGATTAAATACCGTTCCATCATCAGCTTACAACACCTTATTCGTCCTTATTTCTATACAGCAGAGCAGACACACTGAGCCTGACAGCATCCTGCTACACAACACAAAAGCCACAGACTCTGAACAACAACCCACGTTAGCTTTCCTGCTAAAGTTTCCTTGTTATCTAACTTACAAACATGAACACACGTCTTGTGCTGAACTCAGCTTGTTGAACAAGCCACCAAACAAACACTCACCAGGGAAAAGTGAACCGCTAACGTCAGTTAGCAGGCTAGATAGCAAATTAGTTGCTCAGCTGCACCACATTAAACAACATGTAAACATACCTGCAAATATCACTTCAGACCTGCTAGATGCTGGTTTGGTCGTTGCTCTTCAAAATCCCTGTTAGCAACACGCTGTCTGTCCATGACTTGCAGCTACAGCTGTTTGTTTACAGCGTAACAACGACACTCTGGCTGCCAGCTGCTGTCAATCAACACACTAATAACTTAATAATTATTGGAGCTATGTCAAGAAGTTAGCACAAAGCAGAAATGGCGTATTTAGCTACTGTATGTCAAGGAGAAAATAGACCTGTGAAGAGCTGTAATCCCCAGAAGATGAACCCTTTTAATTGTAATGACGTTCACCTGCAGAAAAATAAATTAAAGAAAAAATAAATTAAAATAATAAATAATATAATAAATTGTTTCTACACCTATTTTGATGACATTTTGGCCAGGTCTGCCATAAGATAATGTGTCTCAAGACTTTCTGATTAAATTAAAATAAAATAAAATTGGCACGCGGATCATACCACATTCCCATCTTTCTACCCATGTTTCTGGTCTCTCTTCACTTTCAACTGGCAAATAAAGGTGAAAAATGTTTTTAAAAAATTATCTTAAAAAAAAAAAACCTTCAACAAATCTTTACATTTGAGAAGCTGGAACCATTATTATCAAAATTGATGTCAATTTTATGTCTAATTACTTAATCAATTAACTAATTGTTTCAACAGTTATTACAAGACGTAATGGGTGTTACTAGACTCTACTAATGCTAATACAAAATGCTACTCAAATGCTCTGATTTGAAATAATATGTATTAATATTAATAATATAATTAATATTTGGACGTTTCTCATACAGTAAAAAACAGAAACAAAAAGAGAATCACAGAATCGAGAGTTTAAGAACTCCGGCCTCAAATCCCTCAGCCGTCACTTGTATTTTTTATAGTTATTTCATCACTTGCACTATCCACATCTCAAAATTAACAAAAGTTGATTCACTCTTTGAAGGTCTCAGCATAAATAAGCCAAAACCACTTGACAGGTTCTCCTTTGAGGAACCAATTACTCTGAATTCATTATGGAGGGAGAAAATTATCCGGAATATTTTATCACAACCTGAGTAAATGTTGCTCCGAGGGACAAGAGTCACTCAGGCTCAACATGAGCAAATAGGAGAATGACAGGGTTTTTCATAAATCTATTTCAATTTTAGATGAAGTCGCTCATTTTAACATAGAAATGTTTATTTATTGTCTACATGAAGTTAAGTATAATAAGAGAAATCTGTGTTTTTCAGTCCAGATTTGAAGCTTGTTTCTGACTGCAGAGGGGAACTACCTGACATGTTTCTCAATGAATTCTACTGTCAGCTCATCATTCATCGTACACATGACTCCATAAAAAGGTCGGTGGTTCACACAGTGATAAATTGATTATCTGATAGGGGAGCTGATCAATTGACTGATCGATCGACCAATCCAAAAGCTGACTAAATTGATTTGTAGCAAATGAAATCCCTTTGCGGACCTCTGTGCAGTGAAGGTGGCCTTGGCTCAGCGCTCAAGGTGAATGTTCACTCAAACTGAAAAAGCCAACAGTGACAGAGTTTAAAACAAGTACTGCAGATTATACAGCGTATGTGCTGCAGTGAATGACTAACATCATGGAGTAAGACAAACAAACACAACACTAAATTAACCTTTACAGAAGTTATGCAACAAAATGTTCTATATAGAAATGTTTTTTTTGAACTGAATATCAATAATACACAGACAAAAATATGTGGACATCTGAACAGTAATCCCATTTGTGATATCTGAACATGAGATTCTGACACCATGTTCATTAATCTGCTGCTGTAACAGCCTCCACTCTTCTGGTTTCAGTCTTTCCAGCAGATGTTGTAACCTGGCTGCAGGGGTTCGCTCCCATTCAGCCACAAGAGCATTAGTGAGTCCAAACACTGATGCTGGGTTATAAGGTCTGGCTTGCAGTCAGCAATCCAGTTCATCTCAGAGGTGTTGGATGGGTTGAGGTCAGAACTCTGTGCAGGCCGGTCAAGATCTTCCACACCAAACTGGGAAAACTGTTTCTTTATGGAGCTGACCCTTTTCCCTTTCCTGTTTCACCAAGACATTACCTCCATGCACGCTACACTAATGTGTAAAATATCATATATCAAATATCAGTGGTAGCATTAAGATTTCCTCCTTCTCCATAGTATACAGTATAGTTGGCACTGAGGCAGGAAGCATTCTCCTGTCTAACAGACTACCTAATGCACATTTCTACACTGCTCCAGAGTCAAAGGTCCATTGCTAACTTCTTTCGTGTGCAGACCCGGTGCGCCTTTCAAATTTTGAGACATCGCAGTCTGTGACTGGCTCCTTGTTGGTCTGAGGGACCTCTGACCCAATCACTTCCTCTTCTGCCTCCTTCCAATGCGCACCAATAATCAGATAACTGAAGTGCTTTTAAAGACAAGAAGAAGAAAAAAAGAAGTTAAAAACGGCACTGTATAAGTTTGACTAAAAACGGTCACGTTTGGCTTTTCCTGCTTTCTTCCTCTACAGCAGTTGTCTGGGTCCAGACCTTTGAACCCGCCCAATCCACCAAGTTGAATTCTGTCTGATATCAGTCAACTACAGCAGCCTTCCTGTGTGCTTGCTGTAGATTAGTCCACAGCGCCCACTACAGTGTCACAGCCCGCACGGCTTACGCAGATATGTACACAATAGTTGTTGTGGACACTGCGCGTGTGGGTCACTGCACGGACTGTGCTGAGATCTTAGTGGTGGGCTTTACACCACCACAGTCAATGCGTGGAACTGCACCTGGTGATCTTAGGCTTGTGTGTTGGTTGGTCATGGGAAGCTCCTGACAATCAGTTCTTGTGCTGATGTTGCATCTGAGGCAGTTGGGAACTCGGTAGTGAGTGTTGAAACCAAGGACGAGCAACTTGGTGGTCCCGTTCTGTGAGCTTGTGTGGCCTTGGAGTTGACAAATCTATCGTGGCACAGCAGAAATTTGTGAAAAAAAGCATCTTATGACAGTGTCATGTTAAATTTAGGTCACTGAGCTTTTTAGTACTCCATATTCTGCTGCAGACGTTTGACAATGACGAGTTCATTGCTTGATGCTTGATTTATGCACCTTTAAGCAATATGTCCACATATTTTTGGCCATATAGTGTACAGTATGAATGAGCTATGAACATATATATTAATATGCATGCATTTCTCTGTATCTTGTTTTTGGTCTTGTTCACTCAATAAAAATAATTAGGAATAAAATACACGTACATTTATTGTTAGAAACCAATAACAGGCTGAACTTCAGGACCGAGTATTTCACGCTTTAGAAACTCAGTAGACTCATTACTGCCCTGCACGGCTGAATAAAAGGCACAATCAGGACTATCAAATTGTTGATAGAGGTTCGCACGCGCACGCACACACACAGGGTGTAATTTAGCATTTCAATAGACTTGGAAACACACAAACACATACTGAGGAGGTAGTAAGGTGTGACTAGCATGGTAGAGGAAGTATTGATTAGTGGACTCTGGTCATGATTGTTGGTAATGTGACTGCCCAGCTACTGTCACACACACACACACACACACACACACACACACACACACACACACACACACACACACACACACACACACACACACACACACACACACACACACACACACACACACACACACACACACACACACACACACACACACACACACACACACACACAGTTCTAGGTCACTTTGGGGGACATTACACAGACTTACATTCATTTCCTGCAGACTTACCCTAACCCCTTAACCCCTTTTCCCAATTGGGAACACAGCAATCCCCAATTGGACTAGCTGTCCCCAATCAACTCGTCTTAAGTCCGAAATTTTTCCCCTAAAGTAGCTTATCACAGACCCTCCCACCCCACCCCCCAACACACACACACACACACACACACACACACACACACACACACAATGCACACATAAAATATTTAAACAATCACAGAATACTCTCAAATGCAAATATGCAACTCATATATCCTGTAAACACACACACACACACACACACTCATGCTCTAAATGTTAATGGTGATACCCTGCAATAATTAAATAGTAGTGAAATTTACTTAAACAAACACACACACACACACACAGGAGATCATCTCGGGTGATTTATGATTCTGAATGCGGCAAACACACATACATACATCTTAACACTCGTCCTCCTGTGTCCACTCTACCACCCACACAGTCTCACTTAATAATGATAAATCTCATAAAAAGCCCAGGCATGCTGAATAATGGATGCTTGTCTCCATTCCTGCAGTTTAAATATATACATATTACCCCATGAATAATTAACATCTTCATTTCACAGCTGTCTCTTAAACGCAGGATGGAAAAGAGAAAGGATTCATTTCACCGTTGGCCTTACTCTCCTGCCTCCGCAAGGCCAACAGGGCATGTAACAACATTTCAATAATATTTAGTTGGACACGTCGTTTTTCACTTTGGTTCCTCGCTGTCACAGACAAAAAGGATTTTATTAGCTAGCAGCGTGGCTAAGGATGGCAATGTCGGTCAGTCGGTCCACCGCTTTGGTCCAAACTCAAATATCTCAACAACTTTTGGATGGATTGACATGATTTTTTACAGACATTCATGTTCCCCAGAGGATGAATCCCAATTACTTTAGTGATCCTCTGACTTTCCCTCTAGCGCCACCAGCAGGTTGACTGTGATTCAGAGTGAAATGAACCCTGCAAGTTGGTGCATTTTTTAAAATACAGTCTGCTCAAATCTCCTCCATCTCTTGACACTTATAGATAGCCTGTAATAAATAGTCAAAGTTGATCACAACAAATTTTTACTTTAAACTAAATTAATATTTTTCTCAAAAAATGTTTAACTGGAAAGAAATTCTGCTTCTTTTCCTGTTTGAATCTGCCAAACTACAATCCTGAGAGGTCAGAAAAAGAAAAAAAACTTTTTTCCCTGACTTTAAAGGGGAGATATTATATTACATTAATAGTCTAAATAAAAACTTACAATAACTGGTAAGTGAGACAGCTAAAAATGATTTTTTAAATATCCTGTTACAAAATGTTTTCCCTGCTAAGATTTTAGCCGCATGTGTTGCTTGTCATGCATTAGCTCTAATCCCTCTCCTGCCTCCAAACCGTCTCAACAGTCCCTCCAGACATTTTAAACTTTCCAACAACACATTAAAAAGGACAGAGCGACTGCAGCCAGCGGAGATTAAACTTGGATTAAGTAGATTATGAACCAGATTCAAACTTCTCAGCAGCATTAGTGTTGATACCTGGGATCATCAGGACAATCCGTGGGGCAGAACACTAATAATACAGACAGGACTGAGACATGCAGGATTACTGTTTTACTGTATCTGCAGCAGATTGGCTTTAATGTGGATTTGGTCCAAATCCAGGAGTGAGCCAATGACTCTCTGAATCACAGACTATTGGCTTAAGAATCTTTTCCCTTATGTCAGGTTACCTTAAGTAGGTGGAAGGAAATTAGAGAGGGATGGGAAAAGGACAAGCCTTTTAATGTGCAAGACAGGATCCTGTAGAGGCTAATCTATTCTCTTCTACTCCAGAAGGTCTGGAGAAAGTCTCCTCAGAAATAAATATTGTAACAAGAACCACAGCCATTCAAATGGCTCTCTGTTTGAAAACTCCACTGCAGGTAACCTGCACCTGAAGTTCGTTTTCTTTTGCTCTGGTTCTGTTTGATTTTTCAGTAGGAACACCAATGGTAATGATGGATGACTTGAATTAACTCTGGCTTTGAAAACGCTCCTCTACTGTAGGTTAAACTAACTTCCAGCTAAGCTTTTTTTCCACAATTCTCCTCCAAGGTTGGTATGTAATCATTACAGAGTGCAAAATGCACTTATGTACAGCTTTAGTTGACAAAAGGTGCACATGAAGAATTTACCAAAACAACTTCCAGGTACATTTTTCCTCTCTCACTTTTCTTACAATTTCTCACTTACAGACTGAACTGTCAAATTAAAAATAAGTTATGATGTTAATTGCTTAGTCATCTGTTAGTATGTGCCAAATATAAAACTCATGTTTTTTCACTGCAATATCCCTCTTTTCTCTTCATGTAAAACATTAAAATATTTTTGATAACTCATCTTGACCTCGGAGGCGTAAAAACATAAATGTATCCAATCAAATGTGATTTGAGGAAACTCACTAACTCCTCCCATCATATAAAACTGCACTTGACTCTTAGCTTGTGGGTCGTAGTAGCAGGTGTGTGTTTACATTTCCAAAACAGTGTTTGTCCTCTAATTTATTGATCTCTCCCTCGTCCTCCTCCTGATTAAAAAAATGCGGCTGAGGGAGGTGTTAATGATTTGATTCAAATCTCTCTCACATGTTCTGTTTCACTCAGAAATATCTCACAGTGACCACAGAGGATGGAGATGCACTGTGTGCCGTTAAACTGTGACTTTAAAGTAAAAACTATGAGGCACAAGAACATTCATTATTTAAACCTGCAATAACTGTTTTTTGGTTTTTTTGTGACCACTGGTTTGAACCACTAGTGAACTCAACTCTGACACATCATCAGCTTTTAAGCTGATATGTTGAACTTTTTATCAAACAGTTGCTTATTTCCACATCCAGCAGTTACGGAGCAACATTATCATTCATTTGGAGTCGTGTTTCTGTCCACCTGGTGAATGTAAGTCCAATATTCACTCTCTTTTAGCTGTTTTTGCTCTCTACCAACTCCTGAGGGAAATATCTGGCTCTTTAGCTGCTAAATGCTCCACTATGTTCACCAGCTAGTCTACAGCTAACTGTGTCTGTTTGCTGTTTGGTGCTGAGCAGGTAGTGTACAGTGGCTTTTTACAGCTTTTTCTCTGAAAACAGCTGCCTGCTGCGGCCCAAAACGACGCTATGAGAGCGCTGAGAGTGAACCAAAACAGTAAAGTTGCAGCCGGACAGATAAACAATGAGCTGAAACTCACTATAAAGCTCCGTAAAGCCGAGGGGAGCTGCAGAGTCACTGATAATTCTCTGTAGGTTCATCACTACGAGCCAAACACAGCACATTACACACTGACAGATCAGACTGTGTTACTTTAAATTGTTTTTGCTTTAAAGATAAAGTCAGTACTGTAACCAACTGGGAGTAAACGTTGCTTAATTAAAAGAGAATTTTAGCCTTGTCATGTCCTCAGTCAGTGGGCAAAATAAAAGCTGCACCATCTTTCCAATAATGCACTTATTTATCACACATGATGCTCGGCACAGAATAGGCCTAACAGAAATGTTTGATCCCCTCAGTCCTTGCTGTAAGGAAGGTCACACCTAGCAGACTCATTTTCAGTATTTTACTGGAAACCTTCGCTGTGTTTGTGCCTGTGTAGCAGCATCACATCCAAGGACTTTAGATAGACTGTCAACAACAGAAATGTTTCTATAGCGTGGTCACGTCCAGCAGCACAGGGCGACGATGCACAGGAGCAGAATTTATATAACACAAGTAGTTTAGTTAAACATAATATTCATTTATGAATCTTATCTTAAACAATAGCTATAAATAAGCCTTATGATGTGAGTAGGTGGTAAACAGTTGCTGCCCCTGAAATGCTGCACAGTGAAACCCATGTTGATGCTTTGAATTAACACTATGTGCTGTATGTGGGCCGTAGTATTAAATAATAACACTGACTTTTTAGCTGTGCAGTGCTTTTGGTGGAGAATTTCAAAGACGTGAAATACAATGACGGCATATTTCACATCACAGACTGGCTGACCGGAGAGCAAACAAACACTTGTGAACTCACAGATGGAGTTCAGTCCATCAACACTGCTGTCTTCACAGCCGAGCACCTAGGAGAACAACACCTACACACACACCTACACAGAGACACACACACACACACACACACAAACGCACAAGTATCGATGACCTCAATCTTACTGCCTCCACGCTGGCGCTGCAGATAACCATCCTCCCCCAAATGCCCTCAATCTACAGATTAACTGTGTTAAGTGTGTGTGAGAGAACATTGTGATTTAATCAGAACAATGTTTTTACATTCATTTTAATTTCTTATGTAAATTTTGTTGTTGCAATACCCAAGTTTCAGTACTGATACACTGTGTGTACCAAAGCAGTGTGCAGGATTTAGTGACAACTAGCGATGACCAACCAACTGAACAGTCTCAGTTTCAAACTGAGAAGGTTGGATTTGGTTTTGTGTTGTGGTTTTTTGTTTTTAATTTGGAAAACTTTGGTCCATACAGTGTATTTTTTCTTGTGTGTGTGTGTGTGTGTGTGTGTGTGTGTGTGTGTGTGTGAGCTGACGATTTTGTAGCTATAAGAAGACAAAGAGACAAAGAACAAAGGCAGAAGTTAAAAGCAGAGTCTATGCACTGTAGATCTGAACGTATAGAGCTGTAAGTTTGAGAGTAAAGGGTAAAGTGAAGGACGATGAGAACAACAGGAAGAGATGGAGAGAGAAATCTGTTTCAGGAGAGCGAGCTTTGGCTGCCAAAGAGCCGGCGAGATCTCCTGTTGATCAAAGCCCGTCTCTCTCCTGCTATCACTCTCCATCTCTCCTCTCAACTTCTCCTCACATCTTTTTTGACAGTATTACCAAATCCCCACGAGCTCCAGTTGGAGAAGCAAATCAAATATTCTGTATAATCTGCTGATGGCAAGAGTGAGAAAACTTCTCATGAACTGACATCCAAACACACATTTCTGACATCCCAGAATCTGTATCTTCATAGTCATTAAATACAGCCAGCGCAGAATCACCCAACCCAGTCTGCTCACATATACAGTATACAGGTTTATAAATATATATATATATATATATATATACACACACACACACACACTGGAAAGCTCTCGAAGCGCACTGTATGATGCAAAGATGAATCCAGGCCACTGAGTGAAGCTGGGAGCTTTTCTGGCTTTGAACAAAAAGAGCAACTCAGCTGATGTTGGGGAAAAGATTTCAACATCCTCAAAGAAGTGATTTATGTTGCAACATGTAGAGTTAATTTCTTTAAGGAAAACTACAATCAATAATAGTTGTTGACAACATTTTTCACAGAAATAAAATAGCTTTTAAAAAAGCAAACTGTATCACAAGTTCTGTCAGTGAAAACTAAATAATGTGAAAAACAGGAGAACGGACAAACGTTACTGTTATAATGTCAAAGTCTGACTCACCAACCTGCAGGAATCTGCACACACACACTGCAGCCTGTGATTAGTAAAACAGTATTCACTGCTGCCAAAAATATATATTTTTTAGAAGTTGATCTTGCACCTCAGTAACGTTGTGTCTCTTCCAGCAATGTTAGCCAACGTTACCGGTTGGAAAAAATAACAGACTTTTTTACTTAATTTATATACTGTCACATTGAAACAGCAACAAAACCACTGCGACAAACCATGAAAACATGCAGGCGGCATCTGTCAGCTAACCTAAACACAACATTATCACATTAAAGACAATTCTAACGTTAAGTTCATTTGGATATCTTTTGTGTTTATAGGTCATCAGCAGAATGACTGCAGGTCGTTCTGAGAATAACAGACTGAGTCAGGAAGAGACCAGCTGGGACATGTTGAACACCAGCACTGTAAAATCCTCTGTTAGCTCAGCTTGGTGCAGCGTTCTGCTTACAACCATTTTCCTGGATTCTTTACATTACATTTTAAATGAGAGCAAATGGTGACAATGATACTTTCACTATAAAACTGAAATTATGCTTCGCAAAGATACGCGTAAACGCAGAGGTGGGTGTTTTGGGTAACCACAGGTCACAGAGACTCGCAGAGGAGCCAACAGCACAGCTTCCAAAACTCAGCAACGGTTAATGCAGACCTGAGCGCCAAGCACATCTGTTGCTGGGTTAAATTTTTGTCGGGAAGTAGGTCAGAAACATAAACATGCTACATAAAGTATGAAAGAAATGGCCACACAAATGTCTCCGAGCAACCCCCGTGCACATTTGCATATGTGCAGCCCGGAGAACCGTAATTCCATTTTAAAGCTGAGGCCAAGGATCAAACCCATTTAGTAGCTTTAATGTCTTTAAAGTCCTCATGTAGCCTAAAACAATCTTTTCAGTGCAAAATAAGAATTCAAAATGTAAGAAAATTAGATTAAAATTCACTGAATAAATGTCTGTTTTTTTGTTGACTAAAACTAAACTAAAACTAACAACCAAATGAATAAAGTATGACTCATATATATATATATATATATATATATATATATATATATCAGTGTACTATATCACAGGCAACATGGTACAGAAAAAAAACAAAAAGCATTTATAAATGATATATTATGAATGATACAGAATGATAGCAGATTTAATATCCATAAACTTCACTGCAACAACATACTGTAACACAAACACAGCTCCCTGTCCAGCCGTTAGATAAAAACATTACTGTATACAGCACATCAAAAAAAAAAAGTGCACTGTGCAGCTGGGTTTATGCTGAAATTCCATACTGACTGTAATACGGAGCAGCGTTGCACAATCTTTCCACGCATGATCAATTCATGATCTACTGTGTGAAATGAGGCCACCCAGTGAATCTAATCTGCATATAGACGGCAGCTAATATGGCATTTTAATGTGACTAAAGTTAGTTTTCGCCGGGGAGGTTTTTCCAGGGCTTCTCCTAAGAGCTGTGGCCTCCTTTAGAAGCAGCGCAGCTTTGCCAAAGACTCGTCACCAAAGAGCTTCACTCAGTGACAGCAAATCTCAACATGCCGCTACCTTAATTATTCTCTTTACTTAGGGGAGGATGGGTATTTGGAGAAAAAAAAATCCAATTCTCTTTGTTGTGTGCATGTCTTTGCTGTGAGCACTTGGGATAAAGTCCCTGTAGGGATCCAGAAGGAAAATACTCTCAGAAATGATTTGAAACTCAACACTGCTGTTGGACAATAATAAGATGTTGTCAGACAGGCTTTTCTCTCTTTAATTAAGTTGTGTTCAGGTTCATTTAGTTATTCTATGAATCTTTATCAAGAGTGAGTCTCAAAGGACCACAGAACCAGACAAACCAGACAAGAGCATAAAGAAAAGAGAAATTGGATCAGATCCTATTAATCTAGGGCTGAAACTAATGATTATTTTCATCATTGATTAACCTGCCGATTATTTTTTCTCAATTAATTGATTCATCTACAAAATGTCAGAAGTTAGTAAAAAATGATGGTTATGGTTTTCCAGAGTCAAAGGTGTCTTCTTTGAATGTCTTTTTCTCCAAATATATTCAGTGTACGACAAAAAATCCTCACACTGAGAAGATGAAACCAGCAAATATTTGGCCTTTTTACTAATAAAATGAATTAAAATGTTTATTTGATTATCAGAATAGTTGCCAATTAATTCCCTGTCGATCAACGAATCGATTAATCGACTAATTATTGCAGCTGTACATTAATCAAACCACCACAAAGACAAAGAAACTACCAGACTTATAAAATCAGGTGACTGCATCACCAGCCAAAGCAAACCAAACAAATCATTTGGCTCATAAAAACCTCAAAGTATCCAGAAAAGGGTTCCTACCTTTTTGTGAGTGTCTCTTGGATGATTTCCCTGATTCCTCCCAACATGTGGATCACAGCAGAATCAAATAACGGCTCCAAAATCCTTCAGATAACGATGCATCCAAGTATCCAAAACTCAAGTTTCCTTCTCAATCCTCTCTAAAGTACAGTAAACTATGTGCCAATTAAAGGTAAGATTTCCCAGTTTATTAGGTTGAGAGTGGTTAAAAACTGTGTTTGGCTCCAAAACAACATGAGTGTGTGGAGGGAAGTTTAGGAACTACTTCCTGGTGTCTCAGTGGGTCAGTCTCAGGTGGAGACAAAGACAGGTGTAATTCACCCAGTGTCCACCAGGGGAGTAACCTTTTTTTTTTTTTTTTGCTTTAAATTGTTATTGCAGTGGCAGAGATCAGATTTTTATTGTGTAAAAAAGAGGAAAATCATGTTGAGTCTTTTTTTTCGGGAAACATTCATATGTAGAAAAAACTGAGATTGTAAACAGAAACATGCAGAAACTGTATCTGCTGATATGAATCTAAACACACCAATACAGTCTGAGGTGTGGAAAGATATATAGAAAAGATTATTCAATTTATAAATGTGAATCTAAACCCAGATTAGATGGAGCAGGTGCATACACATACAAGGAAGACAGTACAGTTATACAAAATACAGGACTCACAGGGACACTTAATTACAGGGGTCACACAGCAGAGACAAAGACATGGATCGACACTCTACACACCACAGACTGGATTTCTTGTAACCTAAGAGGAGGTTACTTATTTAAGGCTCGTATGGCTGTAGGAACAAAGCTCCTGCTGGATAGTCTATACCTCCAGCCAGAGGGAAGGGGGGTTGAGTGCTGGGAGAGTGGGTGGTCTGGGTCATGTGTGACTGTGAGTGCTTTGCGGATCAGGGATGAGGTGACACACTCGGGTAAGTTGGGGGTGGGAATACCAATGCTGGCTAAATGAGTTATCTTTAAGAGTTGATTCTTATTGGTGACTGTAAGCATATAAAAAAAACAGATGGCACCACACAGAAGAACTGGCTCAATAATGTGCAGGAGAAGAAGAAGATGGGTTTGGACAGACAGGTGGTTTAGTTTGCGGACGGCTGTGAGTCTCTGCTGACAACACTTGTAAATGTCTACGGTATCCTGATTGGAGCTGAGGTTGTTGCCCAGTGTGATGCCAAAGTGTCTGAAAGACTCCACCACCTTCTTCCTTTGATGGTGAGACTGGGGGCATGGACCAGTGTTTTGGTGGGGCTGAAGAGCTGAGATGTTAAGGTGGGGATGGTTATCATCGCACCATGTGATAAAATGGGATATTGAATATTTATAGTCAGAGAGAGAGTCGTTGCTGTTACTGATCAGTGTGATGATGGCCGTATCATCTGTATGTTTGAAGTAGAAGGTAATGGTGGATGGACTTTGACAGTCGTTTGTATTGAGGGTGTAGAGAAATGGGCTGAGTACGCACCCCTGTGGAGCGCCGGTATTGAGAATAATGGGTGACAGTGAATTGTCAACCTTTACTGCTTGTGGACTTGTAGGTGTGTTTTCAGTGTGTAGCTCCAGTGTAAAAATATGGATTAAAACTATTTAGTTTCTACGGCAGCGTATTGCAAAAAATATTTACCAGTTTATTGATATAATCAGGAGTTCAGGAGTAATATGGCAATTATGTTAATCCCTGTTGTAGATACACCATAGCCATTCATTTATGTACAGTATATGAAGTTGGTTTGTATAATAGTAAGTCACATGACCTATGTTTGCTCTCTCTGTTCAGATAAAAACCGGTCAAATAACCGACAACCTTAAAATAAATGATCACTTGGATCGGATTCCTTCATCTGATGCTTCTTGTGTCTAACCGCACATCCACAGTGTTCATCATCACCTGGAAATCAATATACTACTGCCATCAGTCCTCAATATTTCACAACACCGAAACGTGATAGTTGAACGTGTGAGTCCAAAACCAGGAGCATTAATCTGCTGCTGTACCTGCTTCACTCTGCTGGTTTCAGGCTTTCCAGCAGATGTTGGAGTCTGGCTGCAGGGATTTGCTCCCATTCAGCCGTTCAGCTGGATGGGGGTGAGGTCAGGGGTCTGTGCAGGCCAGTCAAGCTCTTCCACACCAAACTGGGAAAACCATTTCTCTATGAAGCTGCACGGGGGTGCTGTCATGTTGAAAAAAAGAAAAGGGACAAACACAAACTGCTGACACAAAGCTGTAAGCTGACTATAGTCTAAAATATCTTTGTATACTGTAGCATTAAGGTTTCTCTTCATCGTACCTGAGGAGCCCAAACCAGGAACAACACCAGATAAAGTAAATAAAGTAAAGCCTGCACGATGCCAACCTTTACATTATGGGCATTTTACCTTAAAATCTCAGACCCTCGATCCACTTTCAATGCCAGGAGATAATTAAATCACTCTAAAATAAACCTCTGCGTACCCTCGGGGAGGTTTGTTTTTAGTCCACAACTGGTTTAGTAAATTTGAATACATTTCCAAAAATGGACTAATTAAGGATATAAAGCTGACAAAATATTAAAAATAAACCACTTGAATGATTTGCTGTGTGCACAGCAGATTGTAAATGCACTTTTTCTGTAATTATTTTTGAAAAGCATCATCTTTTATAAAGATCTGTGCAGGTCTTAATCTAATCAAACAGTGCCCTCCTATGGTTTAATTGGGTAATCTACATTTTAATGCTCACAACGCCACCAAACCCCTGCTGGTAATTGAATATCTACTTGTTCTCCGGCTCAGTGAGTGACATTGATGAAGCACAAAGGGTGAGAGTTCGTCGCCACAACACTATTACAGTTACAGAGCAACAGCACGTGTGGAGGTAATGATTGGACTGCCAGCTCAGCTGCACTCAAGAGAAAAAGCGACCTGAGACGAGGGAGAGAGAACCTGAGAACAAAGATGCTGATCTGCTGTTCTGATCTCGACATGTTTGCTTCTGTGTTTATCTCGTGAGACGATCGAGATCCAGAGTACAACGATGAAACAACAGAGGAGGGAAAAAGAAAATGAGAGATTTGACAGAAAGAAGGAAAACAAGCAGAACAGAAAAACAAAAGTGTTCAGGGAGGAAAAAAGTTTGGATGTAAGAGAGAGATGCAGGGGGCGATTAATGAGACATTTCTAAACTTATTCCTTCATTACACTGTGTGAAGCCAGGGGCCAGATTGGGATTTGAAGTCCACACAGTCTCATTGAATTATTGATCACTGTAGCCCAGCATGGACACACACACACACACACACACACACACACGCAGTCTACTCACTGCATCAAGGCTTTGTTTCTTCTGCAGTAGTGTGTTTATGTGGTTGCAGGCTGCAGGTCTGTGTGTGTGTGTGTGTGTGTGTGTGTGTGTGTGTGTGTGAGACATTTTGACTTATTGAGTGCAGCCCTCACTTCTTCAAAGGGCTGTTTTGGTCTTTGCTTTCATGCACCTTACAGCACACACACACACACACACACACACACACACACACACACACACACACACACACACACACACACACACACACCACACCACACACACACCACCCTTGCACACTGACACCACTGATAATACCGACATCCACACCCCATATTGATAATATTTGGTTAATTCGTTTAATTTGATTTAACAAATTATCTTTTGTTAACTCTTCAACATGGTGTGTCTCCTCTTTGAAGGGGGTTTAAGTCCTAAACACACACCAGAAAGTGGTTCAATGAAATGAATCTGCACGTCTTTGCTTCATGTTTGGTTGTAGAAGCTTGGTGACGTAACGACTCCTCACAGGTCTGGTTGGTGGAAAATACAGCTAGCTCAGTCACCAACGAGACATCAAGGTCTCATAACTGTCTGCAGACTGTTGTCTTTTTGTGGGACAGTTTTTACTCTAACAGAGTCCGACAGCACCATCAAGACGGCTTTCTGTAGCTCAACGGCACAAATTTGCAGGTCAAAGGTCACCAAAGTTGAACTCAACACAAAACATTTGCACAGATTTACTTCTTCCTGTGAGGAAATCCACTAATCACCATTTTAAATGCTGATGTGACCAGGTGTCGAGACTTGTTTTATAGGTACAG